>JAMXBC010000004.1:99439860-99797360 GCA_024138005.1 Lumnitzera racemosa
ACGTACTATTGCTTTTCTCCATTTTGTTATAAATTTCCAGTATAGGAACTGATGAAAGGACTTTCAATTAGTCCCATTTACTGTTCTTTCAGATTCTTTCTCTCTCGTTATTGCATTGCCCCAAACAGAGGGTAAAAAAGGGGTAAAAACTTTTGTATTTTTTTCCATGAACATGTGTTCTTTGTCAAAATATCCTAGTAAAATCAAACTTCACTCCGTTAAAATTTTCGTATCTTTTCCATGAACATGTGTTTTACTGTCAAAATCTTATCAAACTTCACTCTAAAACATTGATGAAGGGTTGAAAATTTAGTCTTATCTCACATTTCATACAGACCTCTCATCATAGTTGACGTTTTAATTCATTCTATTAACGATATGAGATTTGAACTTCAAATATCATGATGGGCTTGAACAATCTAGTTACATTTAGAATTAGAATATATACAATTGTTTTCAAATTATATTAAGGATAACAAACGAAAATTCATAAGTTCCAAAAGACACGTTAAAATTGACAAAAGTGGCAAGATACATATTTTAAGATGGTTGCAGTAACTTATAAAGTAGGTTATGATTTCAATTTTGTAAATTATAATCCATATATTATGGTACATGATAGAGCATATGCTTGACCTTATGTTACAAGAGAGTCTTGACCAATTTGCTATAACCTTACCAATCCAAAATTTTTGGTTTAGAATCAAGTTTAATTCATTAGCAGTCATACCATTAATAAGAAATTGTTTTTACACATAACTCTATTAAGATGAAGACTATTAACTCTCTAATGGATTATTTCAATCCATTCACAATATATGTCTCATCTTTTTAATTGGTAGGTATATGATTTTTTCATTATGTCATTTTAGAAGAGTTGGTTGGTAAAACTACACTTCGAAACAAATGAAATGAAACAATCAAATACTATGAAAAAACAATAAAGAATAATTAGATAAGTATAACTTGTTTCCTATTGGGAGCCTTATTCATAAGACCATGCTAATTCAAATTTGCATTAACTTCCTCTACAATACCTTTTCAAACACACATCATAATAGGGATAATTTTAACCTGTGATCAATTCGGTCAAGTGCATTTGATAAGAAATTATATCATATATACAAGATATGTGCATCGATTGGATTTTATGTGATATATCTTCATATCGTATATAGCCAGTATTAAGAATATATGAAAAGAATCTTTGAAAAATGCCTATAAATATGAAATTGCATGACGTAAGATCTTACGCGGCAGAGGAACGTAGAAATTGCCATCCCTAGGCAAACCTTTCCTCACTTTAACTTTTTTTACACTCTTCATCTCAAAGTCTTGTAATATTCTCCACGTACGAACTAACTAGAAGGAAATTCTTGGGGGTCTTTTTTTTTGCCTAAGAAAACTTTACTGAGAAAGCAATGAGTCATGCATAATGCATCAAACACACATTCATACCCTCACCATCTCTCTCTCTGTTGAAAACAGCAGTATTGCAACAACAACAGCATTGTACTCCAAACCTGACACTGTAAGAATGAATGTTGTGCGACAGGTAATAAGAAAACTAGGTATTCTGGGACAAGCATGATTCGCGTGTATAGTTAATAATGAAATAACCACCGAAGAAAAAAAATCCGAGAAAATTAAGTACCTGAAGTGAAACTTGATAACTTCATTGGTTTAGATGTTGACTATATACAGTAACTACAAAGTCAAGTCTCAGGTTCCGACAAGGAATTTCTCGGGAAAAAAAGAAAGAAAATTTCTCTACAAAAGAGTTTTATATTATATAAATTAAAAATTGAGGGACCCGACACGCACTAGTCCTAGTCTAGCTGTAAAGAGTTGAAAACAGCTCATGATTCATGACTAACGTCGGTCCAACGTGGCTAGGCCTAGATTTAGCCGCCTAAGATATTCCATGTCGGATTTACGTACTTTCACGCAACTTGAAGAATAACTTCGTCTCTATCTCTTGCACGAATTTCTCTATATATAGCTCCAATGCGACGTGGATTTTCCATAGTGTGTTGTTTAACATTAAGCAATACTTACGTACATTTGTTTTGACCTTAGTAGATAACATTTCCTTATCTCTGTCGATTCCAGGAAACATTTCATATATATCCGATTTGATTAATTCTAACAAAATGTCCTTGATAAACGGAGGATTGGATCAGAATCGAATCGATCTCGTTATCGAAAAATCGATCGATTCAATCCATCCGCATTTCGTGATATCAAAACTTATCGATCAGTTTTTGAGGCCAATCCTAAGTAACTTCCATGCTGGTTACTTTAGGATCAGTCTCTCTATTTGCAGCCAGGCCTTATTATGGAAAATCCTAGGCGAACCAATCGACGACGCACACGCGCTGCGTCGCATGTTTCGCGCGCTTCCCTTCACAGCCTTTGCATTCCTTTGGTCACTTGCCCTGTTCACATTGGTGTCCATTTCTTTCCTATACATCCTAAGGTGTATATACTACTTCCAAATGGTGAAAGCCGAGTTCCTGGACCATGTAGGGGTGAACTATTTATTCGCACCTTGGATTTGTTTCCTTCTGCTGCTTCAGTCGTCGCCATTTATCCCCTCGAAGACGGCGTGCTATCGGACAATATGGTGGCTCTCTGTGGTCCCCGTGGTGGTGCTTGATGTCAAAATTTATGGGCAGTGGTTTACTAAAGGGAAGAGGTTTCTAGCAAATGTTGCGAATCCCACAAGTCATATGAGTGTGATAGGCAACTTTGTGGGAGCCAGAGCAGCTGCTTTGATGGGATGGAAGGAGAGTGCAATTTTCATGTTCTCACTAGGACTGGCGCACTATCTTGTCATCTTTGTAACGCTGTATCAGAGGATTTCGGGGAAAGATTCGGTGCCGGCGATGCTCCGGCCGGTTTTTTTCCTGTTCATCGCGGCTCCGAGCATGGCAAGCCTGGCTTGGGATTCAATCGCTGGAGGCTTTGATTGTTCATCCAAAATGCTGTTTTATCTGTCCTTGTTCCTCTTCACGTCACTGGTAATTCTTGTAACTTAAGAAGTACATTATCGGCATTCTGAATGTTATTACGACAGAGTACTTATGTTAAAACTGCTTTAACAAACTAACGATATTTAGATTCACCTTACATCTTATCTCTTTTTTTTTTTTTATATATGTGGTGCAACTTTTAATAGAATTCTAAACGTAGAATATATTATTATAAATAGTATATATTAAAATTTCAGTAAAAGTTACACACTACATGAATACACAATTGATGTATATTGTTTAATGAATTTTTTATTGGGTAAGGATGTTTTTCTAATTTCTTACCCCGTTTACTATAATTAAATTTTCTAATTATTACATATTATAGTAGTATATGTACTAATAATTTTTGGAGGTGCTGGTGAAATATGATAACGGCCCAACCAAAAACTGTTAGAAATTCTATTTTCAAAAGTGGAAATTATTTTTCTCAAAAAATGCCATTTTTCTTAATAATTAACAGTTAATATTATCTATTTGTTGTTACTTTTAATTTCATTATTTGTCTAGTAGCCGCTGTATCGTAAAATTATCATGATAATAATTGACATAACAGGCGGTATTGAAAGCAGTTTGAAAAACGTTTTTTGCGAAACAAATATACCCTAATTACTTTGGATAATATTTGTAGTGCTTCGCTGTATTGGCTTAATAGTACATAGTTTGATTATGAATGGCTTGTTATACGTCCCGTCTTTTCTTTACGGAGGCTACTTGTCTTATCTTTACGGAGGCTCATAATAAGTATTAGAATATCTACCTCAGGCAGTCCAAAACCACACGATATTAAGTATTATATAGATTTTGGTATACATATACACACATATATATATATCATATAATAAAAACTAAGATTGCCGAGAGAAAGTCTGAAATAAAATGTCAATGAAAGGAAAACATTATACATTTTACGAGTTTCTCATTGGCTTTTTTTTTTTTTTTTTCTTTTGGCGTTTTAATGGTTTGTATGAGATATTTATTTTTATGACTATCAGAATCAACCAAAGAGTATGACGCATAATCTGCCATTATTGATATAATGTGTTCTTGGGCACTACAATAAGATTAGATATTATTTAGAAAAATTAGGAATTCACATAGTTTAGACATGTGTTAAAAAAATGTATAAATATATATGTATATATGCATATAACACATAAAATATATATATATATTCACTCAAGAAAATTTCATGAATAATGTCCACATTCCACGCGTAAACTATATAAAATATTGAAGTTTTACCTAAAGAATAATTTCATTGACATGGCTAAATCATCTGGTGAATTTATTCTAGTGGATATAGATACATATCAATTTAGAGAGTCTAATTTTCAAGTATGCATTACACAAGCACATCAGTACACATTTGGACTAAATTTCTAAAAGAACGTGCGATTTACTTTAAAAAATGTTATACAATCTTTCACAAAAATATTTGTTGACCACTGTTGACTGTTCCCCCAACGTTATATATATCTATCTATCTCTCTCTATACATACATACATACTAATATATATATATATATATATATATATATAAAATAATGTCTAGAAGACTAGGATTACTTGCTGACTTTCGGGTCGGTAGGGTGACCACTTTATTTAATCTGCTTTTTTCGGCCATATATCGACTTTGTCTGTTCCTTGAAAAAAATGCTTTTCTTTCGTGTTATTCTGCATGCATGGCCGTTGAATCCTGGCCAAAGATAATTTTTATGAAGTAATGCCATGAAATATGGCTGCGTCAAATGTGTAACACCAAACCCCTACCAACTTCAATATCATATTATCAAGGGCTTCAAACATCATAATTTCGGGAAAAAAAAAAGAAAAAGAGAATTATATAAATAATAACAATAAGACTTTGATATACATGCATACATATATATATATATACACACCCACATCACTATATTAAAAACCTTATGGTTATAAAGATTTTTCAGCATTGAAATTTTATTTGTCTGTTTTACCACTAAATCATATACGTGGTTTGGTGCTCCTAATTATAATATCTTTTTGTTGATGGTCGTTCTAATGTAGATGTATACTAAAATATCACATTTTGCACATTTTGTCATGCTCAACATTATATATATATATATGTATGTATGTATGTATGTTTATATGTATAACAATCCAAGCCACCTTTTGACTAGGTAATTTTCCTATAGTATAAAATTCCAATCTAGATAGAAAATGAAGAAAAACATTCATTATAGGGTGGCAGCCAGAGATAAAGATATACAATAGGTAAGAGCAAATAAGAAATCAATATGTGTACATTGTACCACCATTATAATAGATCAACCATACATCATAATATGAATATAGTGTAGTATTACTTTTAGTGAAACTTTTCTATCAAATCAAAGGTTTTGATCGGTTTTTCAGATGTTAACTAATACTATGTATTCTTCCTCTTCTTTTTCCCTTAATTTTCTTTCCCTTTTTGCAATTGCAGGTTTCTCGACCAAGCCTGTTCAAGAAATCTATGAAAAAGTTCAATGTGACATGGTGGGCTTACTCTTTCCCATTGACGACCCTAGCACTTGCTTCAGTGGAATATGCAGCAGAAGTGAAAGGTGGCATTGCACATTTGCTTATGCTGATCTTGTCCACACTCTCGGTTTTGGTTTCAGTAATGTTATTGGTTTTAACAGCTCTTAATACTAATATGCTGTTACCTGGTACTAATGTTGATTGTCCCAAAAGCAACATCCGAAATAATACAGCCCTAGTATAAACTCATCATTAGCCGAAGATATCTACCACATCTGTTCATGCTGTAAAGCTTCGTTTTAATTGTTCAATGAAAAAACATTGGAACGAGCAGGATTATGGGTAGTGATTTTGGTGATTCTTTCTTACTTTTATATATCCACCGATAGCCTTTTTTGCTTTTAAGTTGAGGTTATTGCTATTGTTCTTTAAAGAGGAATGTTCATCAAAGCAGGTCTGTCAGGAAAAGTCTTTTCATCGGCACTCCGGATGTGGAAGTCTATAAAACATGCGCTCCCCACACACACACTTTTTCATTAGGCATGACTTGGAAAAGTTCATTGGACGCGATCGTACAACCAGCTTTTTCAACGGGGGTGAGATAAAGTTTTGAAAGAAAGCTCGGGGACATGCGTGTATAAAAGAAACTTTCAAAAGTAAAATCTATTAATAAAATAAAATCTCATAAAAATAGTAAAACACCAATAAACAGCATAAATAGTTAATATAACTCATTTGATAGGGACATTTACTCAAATATATTCTTATCAACTATCTCATTTTCTATCTTTATGATAAGTAGCGTGATATCTAATAAAAAATAGTAAAAAGATTTTGGTTATTTTATCTTCCTATAACATTTTAGACACCTAAATGATGCCTTGTCTTTATCTATATAAATAAAGGATGAAACTTTAAAAAATTCATTTTTTTTCTAAATATTTTCTAGTAAAAGTTAAATTTGTTTTCTACTAAGAATGGCAAATATTAAAATCAAAATAGATTTCTTTTATTGGATTGATAAAGTTTATAAAGATTCAATCATAAATTGTTCCATATGTGTAACGTGTATATATATATATATATATTAATCCTTGTGATATATCATTATTGAATACATTCTTTGAGATTAAGATTATTTTTTAAGAGATCTCTCATCTTTTATATATATATATATATAATATATAATCTTGAAAGCTTTATTCATTTATATTTTTTTCTTTTCGCAAACTATATAATGACTTGAAGGAGGGGGATGTTTGGAGGACATTATTGCTACTACCATTTATATATTTTCATTAATAATATCTCTTTCCATTTATAGTTCTTATACTTTTTTATTTTTAATATCTTTTAGTGATTTATAATTGTTCATGTATGTCACTTGTACTTTTTTATTAGTATCATCTTTGATTATTTATAAATTTTTTTTCTTTGTGATTTATGTATGTTCCGTTAATAATACTTCAAAAGACATGATACATACAGAAGAATTTTGCAACCTTTACAAGATTTAACGTGAAACGTACAACTGTTGGTACACAATATCATATTTTCATATATGTAATATAATCATGCTACGTTTAATACAATTAACATACATACGATATTAATATTCATTATCATATATTTAAGCATATGTATATTTCTTCATATATATGAACAACTCTAAACTAATAGCCGTTCGTAGTATAGAATTTTAACTATTTTGTTTTTTGAATTTCGTATTTAATTATAAGTTACATAATTACAATTTAATTGATGCATAAAATTAATTATCATGAAGCTTCCAGGAAGCTCAATATTGAAGTTGCGTTCGACCGGAATATACAAATAATTTACTATAAAAATATCAAATAAGGTTCATTTATGGTGACGAATGAAGATATCCTTATCAAAAGATTAATAATACAGCAAATCATCTAATACATCCAAAAATTATTATAAAAGAAAAAAAAAAAAAAACCTCATAGGCTAGTTCTCATATGGATCATACAATATATATATATATATATATATATATATATCATTATGCTGACGGCTGTTATATGCGGTCCATGGCCACAGTCTTGAAGATTCCCACGATATCGCTGGCCCAATGTAATCACGCCATAAAAGTCCTCATGAGTCATTAACTCCTAAGTCCAAACCCATTTCACGTAGCATTGCTGCAACCGAGTCCATCTATGATTTCATTTACCATTTTCCCTCTACTATTGGACCAAAAATGGTTGGGGTCACTGGAATCGGACTGTATTTTACGATTTTAAAAATTCTTTTGTTAAGTTTTGGTTCGTACTGCAGTTCTTTCAGTTGAAAAGGGATTTATATCATTAAGAAAAACATAAATGTACAGATATTATGGCTGATAAAAATATCGTGACCAAAATGCCAACTACATAATAAAAAATAAGGTCCTTTGCTATAGGAGTAACTAAAAAGATACATAACCAGTTAATCCATCTTTACCTAGCTGCATCAAAAGTCTACATAAGCGTTGCCTCTGTAGAAGGTATGAGAGATGGCCAAATCGTTAAAGTCATGAAGGATGTTACAAGCACAAATAGAACATAACGTGAGAAGGGTTGATTGCACCAATACTCTATAATGCATTTACAATAGATAGTAAGTCCAACCCAACAGCAAATCATGGGAAATGGTAGTTTGGAAGAAGAGATAAGCTAACATATAAGCCCCATATCTCAACTATGAAGTTATTCAGATAATGCATATGAAAGTGTTTGAATTTATAATTTTAGTCAATTCAGTGCTCAAACATTTAAATTTTGATTTTTAGCTCTAAAACTCTAACATTTGTTTAAATGAGTGTCTAATCTTTAAGATATCTTAAAGTTCAGACACTTATTTGAACAAATCTTAAAGTGCATAAACTAATTTGAACAAATTTTAAAATTTTAAGTACTAAAATTTAAGTTTTGAATATTTAAGTATTAAATGGTCTAAAATCATAAGTTTAAAAACTTTTATATATATTATCCTAAGTTATTCATATTCTATCAAGATCTCTAGCAAAATGCGAAATACATGTGCCATTATTATCAATACTTGACAGAGAATCTTAGTCATGACAATATGGTATAAGTGCTTTTAAGAATCATCCTATAGGGGTGTAAGGAATTTAACTACTATATAAAGGAAAAATTTCTCAAATACTTATTAAAAATAGAGAATATCATGTTGTCAACCATATCTTATGTATGAATGCAATATCATACATAATCTACAAGTAACTAGTGTGAATTTAAACAAAGAGTTGGCTCTTCTACTAATTCCTAGGTCATCCAAATACCTCTTATGAAACCCTTAGCATTGGCCTCTTTGTGGAGCCACACAAATAAGGCCCTTAATTATAGCATAGACACCGACCCAATCATACGTCAACTATCAATGATAGCATAGACTCCTATCTATACACCTTGTCGACCCCTTCCCATCACCAATTACCTAAACACCAAACTATCATATCATCTTGATAAGTATAACGATAGACGTGATCCTAATCTAAGGGTTTCGATCACTGGCTTAGTTCAACTATGCTGTAAATGACACACATTTAATTGATCAATTCTCTATACTAATATACATATCACAAAGTGACCATCAGATACTTAGAATTCATTATAGTTACAAACCAAGTTGAGAGCTGAAGTCTAAAGATAAGTTTATTATATCTGCAATAGAGATTATAATACTTGCTTTTCAGTAACATATTTATACTTAAGTATTTTAGTATGAAAATTCGTAGGTAAATTCATTATAATATAAGACTTATTTTATGTCAAGCCAAAATTATATTAACCCTTCTTAAATGTTTAATTATAAATTAATTAATTAAATCAACTTAAGTAATTGTTATATAAGATAATTTAGGAAATAATTTTGAATTATTAATTTCCTTTTTCAAGATTTGGTTGGAAAGAGAGCTGATTTAGCTCTAATGAGCCAAATAGGGTCACCTTCAGTTCAAGAAAGGATCAGTAAGATCCTTCAAAGAAATTGGCTATTATTCTTTTATCTAATTTTTAATTTATTTATTTTCCAAGAATATAAATTTCATTATAATTTCAAATTATATTTTATGAATTATTTTTATTTTATAATTTTTGCTATGAACAACTTTTAGTAATTAATACCTCTCGAGAAGATCAAATTAACTTTATATAAGAAGTTGATTTAAACTTTTGATTCTAATTACTGAGCTTATTGTTCTTTGTCTTGTGATTTTGTTAAATAGGAATAAATGAACAAGAGTCAAACTACTAAAACTTCTTATTTATTCAAATGTCAGTAAAATTATGTTTTTGATGATTTTTAAACTTCTCAAAAAGTCAAACACGCTTATAACTCAAGAACACTTCAATTGTTCTTTGGAAATATGGTGAATACTTTAATGTTAAAAAACCATTCAACTATTTTTCAAAAATTTATTATGTACTAACAAGTAGCTTTGCATTTCTACCACTAAAATAAGATCAAAACATACCATACCATGAACATATTTTAAAAATTAACAAGATCACCTAAACGTTCATGAATATTCACTTAATTTAGCCTCAAGATCAAATTAAATTTTTGGAAAGTCAAATCATTACACTTCAACTTACTGATTAAACAAGACCAAACATTATAACTAATATGAATCTATTGTTACATTTAATTACTTAATCAAGAGCACCTAAATTAGCATGATTAACTCATTCAATATGTTAATAATTTTTGAAATATTTTAGGAAAATCAAAATTATAAACACATTTGGTATAATATCAAGCTCATAATGTATTAAATCAACTCTAATTAACCCCTAAACTAACGTGGATAATTGAATCATTAACTAACACGTAATGTCATAATTTAACAAGCTAAAAGAAAACCAAAATTAAGCCTATTTTGAACATGTATCCCATGCAAGCAATTATATCCAAAGTCATACTAGAATTCATCATTTCTTAATCAAACCTCTTCCAAATCATCAAATCAACAATATCCAATCAATTCATACATCAAGTAACTAATCAATGTCTTAAATCATCTAGATACATATCATTTCATCATTTTTACTTAGCATACTCTAATTCATTGCATAAAAAGAATTAATGCATATATTAATCAAATCAATAAACTAAAGCAACAAGGCACTACAAGAAGGCCATGCAACCACCCATATACTTCTTATACCTATTCTATAACAAATTCACACATAAAATCAATCAAACTTATCTTTAAGTTTATCTCCAATCAATATACACTAATTAGCATTAAAGTAAGTAGAGATTTTGAGGCTTATCTCAAGGTAAAGCTTGTTCTTGGGTCTTTAAGCTAGAGAACTCCAAATTAAGCTTGATTCCACTCCTTTGATTACCAAATTTTGCAATTCAACAATAATAACATTAATCTATTTCTCTATAGTAGTAAATCAACAAATTCTATAGAACATATCTAAGATTTAGCTAGAAATTACTAGCAACTTGATTTTATCTTACCTAAATGTAAAGATGCTCTACATATAACCTCCTTAACCACATAATTTAGTAACTATTTTTCAAATTCCTTAGAAAATCAAACTTAGAATTAGTAATCTACTTAATTGAACTAAGAACTTGAATTAAGAAACCTACAGTGGAGATTACTCATCTAATCGATTAGAGATCTTTACTTAGAACCTTTAGCTCTTCTTGGCTTCAGTTTTGATTGATTAAATGAATCAAGATTAAAGAATGAATAACCTCTTTTGCCTATAGTGATGGAGTAAAAGAGAGGAAGGAGAGACAGAGAGCAAAGTTCTAGAATTTACTAAAAACCAAATGCTAACTAACTTATAGTAAACTTCCTTCCAAATGCTTACTAATTAAATTGAAGTCTTAAATACTCTTATCCTTTAACTATAACACTAAGGCTAGATTGGTAAACTTAAACTTGATTTGACATAAAATATCAATGCTTTAGAGTCACATAACCATCCTTAATAAGAGCTAAAGAGATAAGGCTATTTTTTTTTTCTAAATTGGAACTTGGTAAATTAATTAACCATTCTTATTTGATTTATTAAGAGGAAACCTTTGAAATTACTTCTTTATATTTACTCTTAAATATTCTTTCAATTTCCTCAATTAATTCTTTGATTTAGGTCATTTTAAATCCATTGATTGACCTATGGTAATACCCTAAGTGGAGTTGCAAATTAGAATGATGTAGACTAAGCATTGGCATTGTTAGTGAGTTGTTGATAAAGGGGATTATCATCATTACGATTTAATGTAATACAACAAAACTACAATTGGATCATACTATCATTATGCAATACTTTTGTAGACGACTATAATGGACTTATATGTCATTAGTTAGTCCAATAGTAATCTTGGGACAAATTAAGACTTTAGATTCATGAGGTGTTGGTGATGGGAATTTGACTTTTGAGCTACTTGTATTAACCTGCTCATATGACACGTTGACTTCTCTCGATGCCTTACCATTCTCCAAGTTAGGAATGCTGTGCTTTAATCCCTTAACTTATGGTTAACTAAAAGGTCTCTAAAACCTAGTCAACCGAGTATTCAAAGGGCAGGTAGATAAGGATAAGCTCAAATATATCCATGAATTCTAAGCTCACTATATTCCAAGCTATAATACCATCATCTGAGCTTTAAGGCCTTTAGTCGAGCTACAAGTTACACTAAAGGTTTGAATCTAGCTCACCAGTTGCTAGCCTTTCTGAGGATGGAGTTAAAGTAGTCCTACATACTAAGTCTAGCTGTATTAGTTTGTCTCTTCTGTTAGGCACCTACCCAATGTAGGATTGTTGTATTCCCACATAGAATGTAAAGGAATCTGCTAGTTGAGACTTTCTTTTCCATAATTCCTTTTATACCCTTGAATATTCCTTATATTTGGCCTCATTTAAATTGCCTCCTTTTGTCTTTTCTACTTTTAGTAGTTACCTTAGTTAGTAACTATTTAAGTTGTTGTAATTGGTAGTAACTATGATCATTTATCTTCTAAATATTTCTGAACCATTTCCTTCTTGCTAAGCTTGTATGCTTCAGTTCCCTCCCTTACTCTTATCTAGTTCCTCATTTAGCTAAGGACTAGTGACATATTACTACCATTCATCAATCACATTAAGTGTGTGTTGTCAATTCGATTGTAAACCCTAGTGAGTCACATCCTGAGTTAAACCCTTAGTTATGATAGAACACCATCCCATTATTATTTCTTCTCTACAAGAGGGACCCATCTCCCTTAACACAAGGTAAGACCTAGTGGTTGAGGATTGCCTTAGGCACATCAACTTTATTGTGGTATCAAAGCTATAGGTTCTCCCCAAGAGCATTTGTGTGCCATGTTATTATGATTGAAGCATTGTGAAGTAGTGTTGTATAAGGATACTATGTTTACTGCAATTGAGAAGCAGTGTTAGGTGTGTTGAGAGTATATTAGAGGGTATCGTAGGTATATTGTGCTCTATTATGCTCTATCTTTCTCACCTAAAAATAGAGCAAGCTGTATGTGTAGTCGAAGGTCGTATGTGGGTTTGGTTGTCTTTTAAAGCTTGCTACTTGTAAGAAGTTGGAATAGTTGAGGATAAAGTGAGTAAGAATTTGCACAGAGGTTATTGGGTATTATTGAAGTATTGTTCTAGTTTCTAATCGAAGGTGTATGTGTGCTTGAGATTACTAAGGTGTTTGTGCAGTATTTAAGGTGAGAAGAGTTACAATGTCAATCCCAAGTGTCTATGGTGGCATTACGGATACTAATAGTAATGTCCCCTAATAGAAATTGGTCTAAGTACTGATAAGGACAACTAGAGGGGGTGGGTCTAAACTTGTAGAAAGCTTGAAAAGGAGATGGAAGTGAGCGCAAACAACAAAGGAAGTAAAACAAGCAAGAACCGATCCAATGAAGGCACTCACCATCTAGCTTTACTTAAATTTAGGATAAGAGTAAAGTAAGCGAACAAGTAATGTCTACAAAAGGAAGTATATTCAATATTTTGAAGTATAATGATGTATATTGTGGCTACATTACAATGGGGTATTTATACCTAAAATATTAAGGTATCTTACCCAAAATGGAAAAGACTAAAAAGGTAATATTGTCATGTCCCGAAACAGCAAAGTTGTAACAATCTTACCGTGTAAACAATTTTAGAATAGAAACTAACCTTACAGTCGCTATCTTAGACCTGATTTACATAAAACGTCCATGATTAACCCGCTTTAAAGTAAACAGTTCACAAATTAAATATGTTGTTTACCTAAGTATGAAAAATATATACTATGATTCAAATATTACAATTAATATTTACATGATTTTATAACATAATTGTACCTACGAAATACTTATGTGACATTAGAAGATTCTAAATTGAGAACTAAACCCTTAAAAATGTATCTAGTCTTTAATTTTATTTCTTCACTCCTTAAGATCTGATAGTTGCTCGCTTTAGGGTAGTTATAAAACCATTTCTTAGCTAATATCTACAATAATATCTATAGGGATATGAGCAACTAATTACTCAGTAAATTGGGACGGAGACATAAAACTACACATCAAGCACAAATAGGGTTATCGGTTAGTTACTTATATGCAATGCATCAGACGAATGCCATAGCACAACATTTTCTAGTTCGTTGTAAGATTAAAGAAATTATACTCGCTCTAATTAGACTTGAGGAGTTTAGTATACATTTTAACAACTCATGACCAAACCCAAGGTTGTGTAATGGCTTTAGACCATTGCTTTTGCCCTTACTACGACCTTTTCTCTTGTCACTTAGTTCGACTACAGATAAACAAGGGATCAATTATACTATCTAATGCTATCCCTTTCGAAGGGGTCGATATCTAGTTGGAGAACTGTAAACAGTTCCCCTAAAGGGTTGAAATGGTTGACCGATTAATTTACAAGTCATATATTATTAGGTCTAATTAAGGTGATTAGTCCATATCACACAATATAAAACAATTGCAAACTAATATAGCAAGCCAATAAAACATAGTTCATTAAAAAACACACATATAAAGGCATACACACAATCAAACTACCTACAAACACAAACAAGTATAATCTTAAGTCTCTAAGTACTATAAAACAGTATTTTGGAATATAGTTACGTATTGATCCCAAGCTTGCGTAGACTTTCCGCTTACTTACTTAAGGTATGACTTACAGTAGGTCGTTGTCGATAATCCTTATGATACGAATGTTGCTTTAGCTCCCATATCACTACCATATAAAATTTTTATTTTGTAATTTAAATTATTATCTCGAGTTTAGGGTCTTACTATATTTAGGTTAAATCCTTAATTTTAGTTTAAACTTATAGTCTTACTCAATTATTTAAGTTCTATATTTCTTATAACTAAGCTAATTTGAAATTAATTTCTAATTTAATATCTAACTTGGTTTCTGAATTAGCTTCTAATTCAACTTTTGGTTACAATATTTTACTCGTAAACCTTAAGTATTTCTTTTGGGCCAATTCTGTAAAATTTATTTAATTATATTTAAATATCCTAAATCCTTATTTGGCTCCTAAGTAGTATTTTAGTCCCCGCGGTATATACTATTCCTAATTTAACTATCGAATTTGCTCCTAATGTGAGGGAAATTTACATTTTTCACATATTTACCTAAATTTATAGTTCAAATAAGATTTATGGTATATTATTATTATTATTATCATATTACCAATTTTAACCTAATATTTTTCTACTCATTAATTTCCTATATACACATATTATGTATTATTACATAATCCATACTGAAATCACTTATCTAACATTTCTAATATTACAAATCTTATTCTTCTTCATCCAATAACATATCAAGATGTCTAATTATATCCTAAATCAGAATTTATACCTAATTAACCCTAAATCATAAAATTAACTTAAATATACCCTTTTTTTATCTATTATTCATTTATACATATTTACTACATAATACACATAATACTTACATTGAACACCTCAAATGTCACAATTATCATCCTACATCAGCAAATAATATCCTAAGATACCTAATTACATGCTAAATCAGTTTATATATGATTTTAAAGCCTAAAAATTTAAAAAATAAATTTTTGGAAAATCTCTTTGTAGTATTGTCATATATATCTTAAATAGTCCATACAAAAATTTTGAGATTAAAAGTACATCATTAAGGTTATTTAAATTGAAATCGAAAACTAGTTCGAGTCTACTGATTTTTTTTAAAGAAGTATATCCCAAGACCTAATTTTATCAAATTAATATTTTTTCCTAAATCTACATACTAAAATATCTTAAAATACCAAATTTCATAATTTTTCATAATTATTTGATATTTTTAATAAATAAAAAAAAATTAAAGAGAAATCGGAACTCACCAGTCGATAAGCTTCTAACCACCAGTAGTGGCTCTACCATTGTCGGTAGCCCTTAGTGGTGGATTTCCTATCAGGTGGTTATCCCTCTCTAAGTGATCATCGAGTATGGGTTCTTCTCTAATGCTCTAATTACACTATATTTTTTCTATTTTTCAAAAAATTACTTTCTCTTCTTTTCTTTCCTCTCCATAATTTTTCCAGAACTCTCAACTAACCAAAATGGTGTTTAGATGAGTTGTTACTAATTTATAGTGTAGTTTAGAGTTTTAATTTAAAATTCTATTTGTGCTAAGTATCCTTATCTACACGTCCCTTAAATTTTTCTTGATTTTTATTTATTTTTTATGAGTTTTCCTTAATTAATTAGTATTATTTTAGCATATTCTATGTAGTTTAAGTAATTTCGTATATTTTTACCTATACATAAAATACATATATGGTACAAAAAAATACCCGTAACTATTATTTAAGTTATTTTATGATTTTTAGTATGCATATAATTTATCTCTATCGATTTGTTAATTATTAAAACTCGTTTTATACATTTCCAATAAATAACCAGTAATATACATACAAGTCACTATTATAATATTTAATTATTTATTTTCTTAAATTCAAATCTATGGGATCACTTTTACTAATAATTTTAACTTCTCCATAAAATTTAGGCTTGATCAAATAATTTACATGATCGTCCTAAATTTTACAAATTGTTTTCGAACCAATCGATTGTGAATTATTTACCAATTTTTATAGGATTTCACATTTCAGCCCCTTTACAAATAGTTTCATCCTTAAAACTATTGTATGTGAAGTCTTCCCTAGAAGGAGATATATATATATATATATATATATTCTTAAAATTACAATCTATTCCATATCTCAATTCTTAACTTCTGAACTCGATTATCCGATATTTTAGAAGTTGCTTTCTAAAATTAATTAATATCCCATTCCAATCTCCGTAGTCTTTAGAAAATTTAACGCTTTAACTTAGTTTTGTTTTTAAATTTTATGCAAAATGAGTTAAGTTTTCTTTATTTGGTACTACTTTTATAAAAGCTTCTACAACTAATTTTATAGGCCATTACTTTTAAGATCAATATAACAATCATACTTATTCTAGGTCCTTTACAACTGTACAAAATAACTCTACGGTTTAGGTATTTTATCTATAATTCTCATTAAATTAAATGGGTACATATTCTACCTATAATTTTTTCAGTTTTGTAGTTCTAAATTAATTAAGACCCTCATTGGATTTTTAGTTTAAATATATTGCACTTTTCATTAGCTTTCTTTCTTGCCAACCTTAGTTCTCATATAAGTTTCAAAATATATTAATTTTATTTTACAATTTTAAGGTCTATTTTACATTCTTCTTCTTCTATCATTAAATAAATTTACCTATGGCTTTTGGATATAACTCTTGATCATTTATTAATCTATTGTTATTTTGAATTTATCCATTTCTAACCATATCATCTATTATCTCAAGATTTATTATTAGGCATATATATCTAATACCTTATAAGTTTGTTCTCTTAGTTTCTAAATTTCTTATAACTTTCTTATAAAGACTTCTATTTATCATGTTTATACTAATTTCATCCTATTCCAATAATAGAGATTTTGACTACTGTCATGCCCCGAAACGGTAGAGTCGTAATAGCCTTGCCGTGTAAACCATCCTAAGATAGAAGTTGGCTTTACAACCGCTATCTTAGACCTAATCTACACAAGGCGTCCACGACTAATCCGCTTTGAAGTAAACAGTTTATAATTTAAATAAATCATTTACCTAAGAAAGTAGGGAAATATATATATATATACACTATAATTCAGTTATTACATTATTCAAAAATGAAAAGTAAAAAAATATGTGTTGATTCTTCAATGTTTTTCCCCACTCCCCAGGATTCAGCAGTTGCTAGCTTCAGAGTAGTTATTTACCGCTTCTTAACCAGCAGTTACACAACGTTTATAAGGATGTGAGCAACCACAGCTCAGTAAGTTAGGATGGAAGACTTAAAACTATACTATAAACATAACAAGGTTTTCAATCAACTTATTAGGTGCAATGTATGTACAAGCAAATGCCATTGCATCACACGACGTTGTCCGACCCATCGTGAGATTAGAGAAATTGCGTCCACTTTAATCCGGGTTGAGGAGTTGCCATTAATGCAATAGCTCACAACCAAACCCAAGCTTATGCAATAGAGACTTCGCTCCTTCTGCGACTACCTTCAAACCGTTGACTTCACCCTCACCGTGACCTCATCTCCTATCACTTAGTTCGACTAAGGATGAAGAAAGGACCAATTGCAATCCTGCACTATCCTTTTCGAAGGGATCGGTATTTGGCCGGAGAGTCCTAAGTTCCCCTAATGGGTTGCCATACATGTCCGATTATGATTACTGGTTGTATATTTGATTAAGTCCAGTTTAGGGTGATCAATCATTTCAAACAAATCATACAATACATGCTAGAGTAATAAATAAAATCATAACATCACCCATAATCAGGCACATGCACACATCCAACTATCTAACAAGCACAACCAAGCATAATCTTAAGCCTCCAAAATACAGCATTGTATTAATCCCAACGTACTTCGACTCCTCGCTTACTCACTCGAGGTCCGACTTGCTCAGGCCATCGCTGATCATCCCTATAACACAAACGTGGTTTCAGTTTTTCATATAACTATTATAGGTTCATTTTATCCTATAACGCTTATTGTTAAGTTTTGTTTAGGGTTTAATATGCCTAATTATCTAGATCTTAAATCTTTTACAATTATTCTAGGTTCGGTTCGGTATTAGGTTAGGGTTCGGTTTTCGCATCGATTTTTAAATTAGGTTTTAGTTCGATTTCTAAGTAGTGTTTTATACTCCAACCCTAGAAATTTGTTTCAACCCATAATGTGAAATTAATCACATTACTTCCTGATCTCCTAAATATCATCATTACCCTTAGTCAATATTTTATTTCACCCGATATACTTAAATCCGTATTAGTGTACCGAATTCACTTCTGATGTGAGAAATTTTTACATTTTTCATATAATTACATAAATTCCAGTCTTCTATCAGTTTTGTTATATATCCCTATTATTTATATAATATCAATTTTTATCCTAATATTTCTATTTATTATATTTCCAATAATTATGTATTATGTATTATTACCTATTATGTATATAATACACTTCTACTATTTCTATTACTTTAATTACCATCCCTAAACATCAATTATCATTTTAAAATGTCTAAATTCATCCTAAATCAGATTTTACTCCTAATTTCCCTAATTTACAAAATTAACTATTTTTCCATATTACTTATTTACTACATAATTAACCTAATAATTACATCTAACGCCCTAAATGCTTCAAGTATCATACTCCATCATATTTCAACATCCTAAAACACATACTTATTCACTAAATCAATAATTAACCATTTAATTACTTAATTAACCCTAAATTACCCATTTATGCCTCATTTTAGGGCCTAAAAATTATCTAAAATTTTCGAAAATTAATTTTTGAAAATAGGCTTTATAGTACTGTTCTATATCATCTAAGTAATCTACACAAAAATTTTAGGTTCAAAACTACACTCCTAAGGTCATTTATTTCTAAACCGAAACATGCTCGGTTTTGCTCGATTTCTTAAGGACCATATATCACGAGACATATTTTCATCAAAATAATATTTTTCCTAAAAACTAAATACAAAAAAATTCTAGAATAACAAGTTTTATAATTTTCTAAGAATATTTACTATTTTTTCAAAGTTACACAAAATCGGGCTGAAAACCGAACTCACCGATTTGGGTGAGTCTGCCACCGTCGGTAGCCATGGGTGTCTCGGCACACTTGGGCATTGCCACCACCATGTGGTAGTGGTGGCCGTCCACTCCCAGCTGCTCGTCGGGTCTAGTTTCTCCTTTGTGGCCCTAATTGCACAGTTTTCCTTTTCTTTTTTTTTTCTCTAGTTTTTCCCTTGAATTTTCAAGTCTCTCTATTTTTCTCACTCTCCAAACTGACGAAAGGAGCTTATGATTTTTTCTTTCTATTTATAGAGCTTAAGGGAAATTGTTGTGCATTAATTTGATTAGACAATTGTCTTATCTTCTTCCAATTTGACTTTTGTGTTGTTCTAATTTAATTGGCTAATTTTTTTTCTTATTTTTCCCAGCTGCCACGACCTATATCTAGATCATTCCTTATTTTTTCTGATTTTTATTTATTTTTCCTTAGTTAATTATGAATTTTCTTTAATTATTTAGTATCATTTTAGCACATTACGCGTATTTTAAGCAATTACGCGTATTTCTACATACATGTAAATTCATATATAGTACAAATAAATATTCCTAAATATTATTTAGGTTATTTTATGATTTTTAGTTTACATATAATTTATCTCTAGCGATTCGTTAAGTACTGGAATGTATTTTACGCATTTTCGATAAATAACGAGTTATATACTTAAAATTTGGAATTTTTATATTTTTTTTATTTTATTGCTTATTTTCTTAAATTCAAACTTATAGGATCAGTTTACTAATATTTCTAGTTTTACTTTATAATTCAGGCTCGATCGGACCTTTCTACCGATCGAAACCTCGGATTGCTAGTTTTGGGGCTTACAACTACTACTTATGTTACCATTGTGATTGGGAATAATGTTCATATTTATTTCTATGAATAATTTGAAATTAATTATTTTAATGTTAGATACTTATACAGGCATAGGTTATTGGTTTTGCTTTTGATCATTTATATATTATGCTATTTCAAATGTCAAATTTGATTGTTAGGATCATATTATGATTACATTAGTTGTTTGATTTTTTAGAAGTAGCACATTTTTTTTTTTATCTTAGTCATATAAGTACGTCAATACTATTATTTAGTTGTTAATATTAGTTGGAGTTGTGAGGTAAATTTTAAGACACAGAGTTTGTTTGCTTTAGCGCAGTTTCCATTTCTTATTATTGGTTAGTTTATCCTTTATCCTTGTGCGTCACATATCTGTGTATTATTTGTTTCTTATTTAGTTATATAGTTCCTCGTACTCCATATATCTTAGCATAATTATATCAGTAGGAACGAGTGGCAAATCTCGACTTTCCATTGACTAGGACTCAACCATGAAAATCAACAACTGACTGGACGTGACTCAACACATTTTACTTGACTCAACTCAACTCAACTTAACTGAACTTAACTTGACATAATAGGAATGGACATGACTTGAGGCTAATCGGGTCTAACTCTCTAACATAGACCATATAGATTTGCCATTCCTTCCCAATCGAATATTCATGTTAGTATACATGAAGATTATTATTTTGATAACTTTTTTATTGTGTTATGTTATAGTTATTCATTATTCTATTGTTAGAGTCTTTATTTCTTTATTAATTTAAATTTATATTTATTATAGTATTTTTCATTTTCATGTTTATTGCCCATTATTAAGGGGGCAAATTTTATTTTATTTGAAGTGATTTTATGTTATCATTGTAGTTATGGTTATGGTATTTTGCTATTTGAGTTGACATTATTGTCCTTGATTTTGATGGTCAAGACGGACTTATGAGGTTTTGATTTTCAAGATTAAGTTTTACCCTTAAATTTATGGTCATTATTTGATTACATCATTGTCAGTATATTTAAGGATTCGATTATGATGTTCGTTAAGCAAAGTTTGGCTCTTGTAAGTAGGTTTGTGAATAGTAAGGGTGATAAAGGATTATTTTGCAAGGTTAAGAGGAAGAAAATTATCATAAGTAGTTAACTTGGCTCTAATTTATTTGTAACTAGATTCACATAGTATAAGGGATAAGGATGGATATTCTTTAAGGTTCATCTTATATATTAAAAGGCTAAGTGTTAATGTATGAGTTGGTTTTAAGTAGTTTGCTATCTTTTTTATCCTAAATCTTTGTTAAGTTTTACAGTTAGAATTATCAATTATAATTGACTTAGCTTACATATAGATCTACTTCTATTGAAAACTTTCATGACAGATAGTTTAACATATTCAGTCATGATATGAAGAATAAACGAATTATCAATCACATGGGATTTGCTACTTACGCAAAGTCTAATTAAAGGGGAAAGAGAAGATACAAGTTCTAGTATGAGGTATATATGGTAGATACTTGTTGTTAATTACACATGTTAAGTCTTTTATCAATTTCAAATTTCATACATAGTAATACCAAATATAATACATCACACATGAGTTATACATATTGTAGCTCAAAATTATTCTGAAAGATGTAATTTTGTTCATGATTAAATTACATCAATTTCCAATAATTGTATCTATATTCCCAGCTATATAATTACATATACATATATATATATATATAAAAGAAGACATCGATCTTAATTATATCCAAATTTATAATTATAAACACCTATATAAGTAAGGGATCTCTTCAACTTAGAATTTATGGTGTACCTTACAAATATTGAAAATCTAAACATAGTTAAATTGAATTATATTAGATTAACAAAAGAGTTCTCTTCTCAATTGGAAGTTATTAGGGTATATGCGATTTTATGGAAAGTATTTAGACAAGTTCTTAAAGCTTAATGTAAATACGTATCGGAATTACCAATTTTTTCGTTTTCCAATTATCTAAGTGAGTAGCGACTTGCACGTACTCTATTGGTTTGCTCAATCTAACACCAAAATTAGCCCAGTTCATTGCTTTCAGTTCTAAGCTTCGCTTATCAATTGCTACATTTTTTTACTTTTCAATTATACATGCATCTAAATTTCCATTCTCTATCCCATTTAAAATTTGACTCATGTTTTGCTTAGGTGATGTAGAATTGTAGCCGAGAATAGACAAGGCTGGTTTATGGGGTGGGTCCGAGTTTGTAGAAAGCTCAAAAAAGGTAATGGAAAAGGTGTGAAAACAACAAGGAAAGTAAAACACAAGCAAACCCACAAACAACTTTATAGGATATCATGTACCAATAGAACTTCTGAGAACTTATGGCACAACTTGATATAATGCCTAAAATAGTCTAATGAGGCTACTCACCGCCAAGCCTTACTTAAGGGTTAAGATAAGAGTAAAGTAAGTAAATAAGCTAATGAAAGGAATGTTCACAAAGAAGTATATTTAGTATATTGATGATGATAAGATGATTGCGATTACATGCATGGTGGGTATTTATACCTAAAAACTAGGGCAACCTGCCTAAAATGAAAAAGACTAAAAAGGGTATTATCTAAAAGACATAATGTATGAGGAATAATAAGGGTATAATTGAAAAAATAACAAAATAAGCTTCTTGTATAGAGGGTTCTATCACAGGTTGCTTGAATACGTGGCTCATTATAGGTGGATGGCTTTTTGGTAGAAAAAACAATTATATACTATCAGTTTATTTTCTGTCAAGCTAAGGTGCCGACTAGGGGTAGTACATCGGTTGTACTGAGCTAAGTAGATAATTCTTCTAAGGTAAATTCACTTCGGACACTTTCAATATAGCTCAGATTCAGGTTAGCGGAGCTAATGGTTAGATGAGCTGAGCTGATATTCAAGTAGAGCTCGAGTCAGTAGTTGGTGACACTTAATGAATATGGGAGGGTTTTACTCAGCCAGGTCATTAGGTCAGCACGCTACAGCAACTCAGACTCCTTAGTGTTAGGTCATAAGGAAAGAATTTGCCTGGCCATACTTGCCAACCCTCGAGCTAGGTTCGGGTTAAGGGTTTAGTAATCTAATTTCTATCATCTCTGCCCAGTTGATTGGGATTTGGGATCAAATCTAGTTGGTCCTCATCTAAGTTCTCTTCGGGTCGGTAAGGGCTCAGGTCGGCAACATTAAACACATCTAACACTTCGAAGTCTTCTAGAAGCTTAAGTTGGTATCCATTATTATTGATCTTTTGGAGTATCCTGAAAGGTCCTTTAGCTAGGGCACATAGTTTTTTTTTTCCCTTCTTATTAGGAAATCTTTCCTTACTCAAGTGCAACCACACTTGGTCTCTAGGCTGAAACTGCTTAATCTTTCTTCCCTTGCCTTTCCCCTCTAATTTTATAGTAGCTCGATCAATCTGCTGGGTGACTCGTTGATAGATCTACTGGATAGAAGGGGCTTAAGTTCTTACTTTTAGATCTTTTCGATCAATGGCTAACATTGGGGTGTGATTAAGGGGTAGTTTGGGGTTAAAATCATAGATGAGTTTAAATGGGGCTGGCTTAATGGTAGCGTGCACTGTCCTATTGTAAGCAAACTCAACCATGGGCAAGCAAACATTCCATTTGGTAAAGTTCTTCCCCACTGTAGTTCGGAATAGTGATCCTAAGGTGCAATCAACCACCTCAGTCCAACCGTCAGCTTAGGGATGGCAAGAGATGCCGAACATCAATTTAGTTCCCATAAGACGCTAGAAGGTTCGCTAGAAATGAATTAGAAATTTTGGGTCTCGGTTTAACACCATACACTGTGGTATTCGGTGCAAGCAAACTACTTCCTGCAAAAACAAAGAAACAATAGCTGAAGTATCATTAGTTTTGGTGTAGGGTACGAAATGTGCCATCTTGTTGAACTTATCCACAACAACTATGACAGAATCTTTGCCTTAAGGAGTTTAGGATAATTTGAGGACAAAGTCTGTACTTAGGTCAACCCATGGTTTGGTTAGAATAGGTAGAGATATTGCTTTCCCTTAATCTGCTCGGCTCTTTACTTTCTTATAGATAGCGCATCCCTTAATCACACGATGCATATCATACTTTATTTTAGGCCAAAAGAATTTATCATTCAATAGCTCATATGTTCTCCGCTCTCCAAAGTATCCAGAGAGTCCTCTATTGTGGGCTTCTCTCACTAGTAACTCTCTCATCAAATAGGTTGGCACATACAACTTGCCACCTTTGAACAAATAACCATCCTTTACATGGTACTCATCTACCGCTCTTCTTTCTCTACAATTCTTATATAGAAGGCAAAGATAAGGATCATTTTGATATTGTTCTTTTATGCTAACGAAACCTAACAATCTAGATTGTAGCTCAATGAGAAGAACATGTCTTCTTGATAGGGCGTCAGCAACTATATTGTTCTTGCCTTACTTGTACTTAATGACAAGGTTAAATCTCTTCAAAAACTCAATCCATTAGGCTTAGCATTTGGAAAGTTTGGATTGGTTTTGCAAATATCTCAAGGACTCATTGTTATGCCCTGAAGTCACAGAGTCGCAACAGTCCCGCCGTGTAAACCATTCTATGATAGTAACTGGCCTCACAGTGCCTACCACAGACATGACCTACACAAGGCGTCGACGACTCCTCGCTTTAAAGTAAACAGTCCAATTAATGATTAAACTACAATTATGATAAATAATATGAATTTCTAATAACATGTACAATATTATATATATAAGCCTACAGAGCTTCCCAGGAAGTTTTACATAAACATAACAGTTCACTATAATACATAATAACTATTAGTCTTTCATCTCTAATTACATGGTCACTCTAGTTACACATTATACTAAGTACTTGATCCTCACACCCCTGGATGGACTAACCTCTGAGTAATTGTAGGGCGGCATAGTACTTTGAGTGTTCAGAAATCAGAACCTGTAAAAGGATCTATAAGGGTATGAGCAACTACAGCTTAGTAAGTTGAATTGAAGACTCATGAATGCATACCAGCACAAACAGGGTTATCAAACAATTATTTTCATGCAATGCAACAATTAAGTGTCATCGTACAACGTAGTCCAGTCCGTTGTGAAAATAGAGAAATTTCACCCACTCCAATCCAGGTTGAGGAGTTTCCATGTTATGCAGTAGCTCACAACCAAACCCAGGCTTGTGTAATGGAGACCTCGCTTCTCCCACGACTACCTTCAAACCATTGACTTCACCCTCGCTGTAACCTCCTCTCATGTCACTTAGTTTGACTAAGGATGAAGAAGAGACCATTTTGCAATCCTACGCTATCCCTTTCGAAGGGGTCGGTATTTGGTTGGAGAATCCTATGATCCCCTAACGGATTGCAATGCATGACATTATTGATTATTTGGGTCGACTAAGATTAAATTTCGTTTAGGGTGTTCAAACAATTTCATACCAATTCAATGAGTCACAAAATCACTCACAATACAAATTCAACACGAATTCAGATACATCAAACACATGCGTAAACTACTTACAATCACAATCATATACAACCCTAAGTCTCCGAATACTACAAAACTAGTACTCTATTATAATAAGCAATAACCCAACTTACTTAGATTTGCTCGATCGCTCGATCGTTCGATCCTTTAATCGCAAGCTGATTTTGTCTCGGGGTGTCCTATAATACAAATAAGTCTTTTTAGTACTTAAAATTTACGGTTTCATATTCTAAGTTATATTTTAATTCATTTTTTTCCTTGTATGCCCATTACGTTCTAATGATTCATTGTACTCTATTTCGGTATTCAAATCCTAAATAAGATTTTAAACTTTGACTTCTAAGCTTTAAATATGCCCGAATCCTAATGTGAAATTAATCACATTAAGCTCGAGTGTCCAAATATCCTATTAGGTCATAATTTGGTATTCTAAACTATTCGGTACACGCTAACCCTAATTGCGGTATTGGATTTATTCTCGATGTGTGAAAATTTTACATTTTGAGACTTTTGCTTAAAATTAATGTTATTTTCAGATTTATTATTTTTCTGATTTCTATTATAATATTATCTAAATAACCCTATTATTTTAGATTTATTAATATATAATTTCACATATTACTAAATTCTTATATTAATTACCTAATTTCCTAAATTAACCATACTTAATACTCCAAAGGATAGGATTAGGGTTCCACATCAAAGATTAACATCCCTAAACATCTAATTAACATCTAAATCAATAATTAACACCTTAATCACCTAATTAATCCCAAATCACCCAATTTTTCTATCATTTTAGGGCTAAAAATTAACTTAAAAATTTCAAAAATTAATTTTAAAAAAATGGCTTCATAGTATTGTTCTACATCATATGAGCATCCTACAGAAAAAAATTGAGCTTCAAACTACACTCCTAAACCTATTTATTTTAGGTTCTAATTATGCTCAGTTTTGAATAATTTGTTAAGGACCCTATAATTACAGATGTAATTAAACTAAATAAATATTTTTTCCTAAATCTACATACAATAAAACCTCAGAATAACAAGTTTCATAATTTTTTGGGCAAAATAACTAATTTTACAAAATTATTAAAAATTGGGACATTTAAGAGACTAACCGGTCCAAAGATTTCTGGCCGTCTAAACCCGGTCCAAAGCTGTCAGCCAGCCTAGGCGGTGGGGCTAGAGTGGTGTGGTGGTGGCGGTTCAGTCCCAGGTGGTGGTGAGTGGTGGGTTTAGTTCACTTGCCTAATTTGCACAGTTTTCCCTTTTTCTTTATTTTCTGAATTTTCTCTCGATTTTTTCAGTATTCCTATTTTTCCCAAATGCTAAACTAACCAAATGACTTTTGAAAACTTTCCCCCTATTTATAGACATTTGTTGTAATTAATGTGCATTAATTTGATAAGACTTTGCCCATTTTCCTTGATTTTTGGCTTTTAGGTTATCTAATTTTTATTGGCTAATTTTTCTTTTGCATATTTGGACCTACCATGACTTGATCTTAATTCATCTAGGTTCCTCTTATTTTTTTTTATAATTAATTTATAATTTTCCTTAATTATTTACTTAGTTTTTGGCCAATTTAGGTAATTTTGCGTATTTTTATCTACACGTAAATACATGTGGGGTACATGTGAACATTCCTAATTATTATTTTGGTCATTCTAAAATTTTTAGTATACATATAATCCATCTTTAGTAATTTATTAGTTATTTCATTACACTTTTCGCATTTTCGATAATTAATACTTATTATGCTTAAAATTTGAAAATTTTATAGTTTTCTATTTTATTGCTTATTTTCTTAAATTCAAGTTTACGGGGTCAGTTTTACTAATATTCCTCTCAATAGTTTATAATTTGGGTTTGATCGGATCTTTTAATCGATCGCCCTAAACCTTGGATTCTAAGTTCAATCATACGGTTACTCGGCTTGGCTTCTCATGATTCATATAAATGACAAACTTTATTGGTAGAAGATAATGCTATCACATATGAAGAGCTCAGATTAAGGCCAAAAGCTCTTTGTCATATACAAAATAGTTCAATTACGCTCCCCTAAGCTTCTCGCTATGATAAGTAATAAGTTGGCCTTCTTGCATCAATACAGCTCTAATGCTGATACCTAACACATCGCATTTAAGCTGAAACATTCTTCAAAAGTATGGTAGAGCTAAGACTAGGGTAGTAGTCAACCTTGTTTTTACTTCAGCAAAGGTCCTCTCCTATTTCTCTCCCCACTTGAACTCTACATTTTTCTTTGTAAGTTCAGTCAGAGGTGCTACAATGGTACTAAATCCTTGGATACAGCTTCGGTAGAATGATGATAATTCATGAAAAATTCTTACCCAACAAAGGAGGTCAAGTCAACTATTCGACCACATCTTCTCTTCATCCATACTCAATCCTTTCCCTTAATCTCAAGCTTGGGTCAAGGGTTTAATGGTATGATTCCTATCATTAGGTCTCATTTAAGTTTATTTCCCATCCAATCTATTTAAGAATCCCATCATATTTCTAATTATCTTATATTATATATATATATATATATATCACTCTAATACTTATATTCAATAACAATGTCCTACTTAGTCATGTCTTCTTAGAACTACTAGGGACAAGAAATCCATCATCTTTGACTTCTAATTCTAACCTTCTACAAAGGAAGAACATTTTCCATATTGGGTGTAGAATAAAGGGAAATTTTAGTCTATTAATCATCGATGGGGGAAGTTGCATGAATGTAATCAGAGCCAACTTTGTTACCCTACTAAAGTTGCTAACTACTCCTTACCCTCGACCTTATAAGCTCTACTGGTTGAATGAGAAGGGTGTTTAGCACTTGACATAACAAACTCATGTACCAATCTCCATTAGAACAAATATAGAGATGAAGTCTTGTATGATGTAGTACTAATGTGTACATCTCATTTGTTACTAAGTTAACCTTAGATGTTTGATTGGCAAGTCTTACATGACGGATATAGGAACACTTATCCATTTTAGAAGGATAAGAAGAGGATCGTTCTTTACCTAATGACCCCTCAAGAAGTAAGAGATTCAAACCAACATTAGTTAAGCAAAGTAGAAGAAGATACTACATATGAGCCAATGTCAGTTAAAGAAGGTGATGAAGGGGGCTAACCCAGTATACTTATTGATAGTTAGTTAGCTATTGAAAGCTACCAACCTAAACTTAGTCCTAGTAGAGGTCTGAAGGGTTACTACACTTGCGTAGAATAGTGTATGTTATAGATTTGTTACTTGGTGAAAGTTTTCCAAACCAATGTACTTATCTCATGATCTTGACGAAGATAGGGAATTGAAGTAGCAAGTAGACAAGCTGATTGAGGAGGGGTTCATAAGGGAGAGTACCAGTTTGTGTTAGTCCCTACCTTCTTTATACCAAAGAAAGATGGTTCATAGAAGATGTGTATAGAGAATAGAGTTGTTAACAAGATCATTGTAAAGTATCAATACCCATTCTTCGATTGAATGACATGTTAGACGAGCTACATTGAGCTTAAATGTTTTCTGAAGATAAATTTAGAGAGCAAGTATCACTAGATAAGGATGAAAGAAGGAGATGAGTAGAAAATCACTTTAAAGACATGACATGGACTATATGTGTAGATAGTCACACCATTTAGGCTAACTAATGCAGCAAATACTTGCATGTGGCCAATAAAACATGTACTGCACAATTAGATTGGCAGATGTGTGTCATAGTCTTCTTTGACAACATTCTGGTCTGCAACAAGAGCCTTGCCAAGCATATTAAACACCTCAAAGAAGTGCTTGATGTACTTCGAGTTGAGAAACTATATGGTAGTATGAAAAAGTGTACCTTTTGTGTGCTTAAGGTCATGTTTCTTAGGTTTGTAGTTGGAATGGGTGGAGTCCAGATGGACAAAGAGAAAATTAACACCATAGTTAGCCAACCCACCCTATAAAGTATGGCCAAGGTTAGGAGCTTTCATAAGCTAGCATCCTTTTATAGATGGTTTATTTACAGCTTCAACATTTTTGTAGCCCCTCTAACCGAGTTGACTAAGATGGGTGTAGAGTTCAGATGGATAAGTTAAGCTCATAGAGCTTTGAGGAAATCAAGAGAAAGATGACCACTGCACCAGTACTTACCATATCAAGCTTTGAAAAGGTATTCCAACTTGAGAATGATGCTCTTAGTGTTGGGATTATGCCATACTCATGCAAGAACGAATACCCATTGCATACTTTAGTGGAAGCTTAGAGATATTACTTTAAACTACTTGATATACGAGAAGGATATCTATTCCATCATCCAAGTTCTTACTATATGGCAACACCATCTGTTACCTTGGGAATGTGTGATATATTTAAACCATAAATTCTTGAAGTACCTCTACGGATAGCAAAAGCTTTGTCGGTAGCAAGCTAAATGGATGGAGTATTTCAAAACTTTCTTATATGTGATCAATTATAAGAAGGGTAATGCCAACTTTAGTAGCAAATACCTTATCATAATGGCATGTATTAATCACCCAAATGCAAGCTAAGATACTTAGTTTTAGAATATTAACCTAGCTTTATGAACAAGACAAATACTTTGGTCCTATCCTAGCTAAGTGCAAGGACAGGTTGGTTTTAGATGGTTATTATCAAGCCGATGGATATCTATTCAAATGAGGCCAACTATGATGCATTCCAAATAGTTTGGTGCGCAAGCCTATGTTGGAGGACTAACAGGACATTTCAAGGAGAAAAAGACTTTTATGAGCTACTTAAGTAGCATTTATTTTGGCTTGGGATAATGAAGGACATTCATCATGTTTTGGAGAGGTGTTACTACAAGTATTTACCCCTGTTGATACCAAGTAGACCATGGACTAACCTAAGATGGACTTCATGCTTAAATTACCCTGAACTACTTGATGCAATGATTCCGTCATGGTTGTAGTAAATCGATTTAGCAAGATGGCCTATTTTATCCCTTACCAAAAGACCAATGATGCCTTTTATATTGCTAACCTTTTCTTACAAGAGATCGTGTGGTTGCATGGAGTTCCCTACAGTATTGTCTTCGATCAAAATCCTAAGTTCACTAGTTTTTCCTTGAAGAATGGTGACTTGGGACAAAGTTAATGTTTAATACTTCTTATCATCCCTGGACTAACTAACAGATTAAAGTGGTAAATATAACCTTAGGGTCATTACTCCAAGCTATAGTAGGCAACAACTTACACGATTAAGATCTTTGCTTACCCATTATAAAGTTCATATACAATAAGTCTACTCCATAGCTCTACCCTCAGCCACCATTTAAGATCATGTATGGTATAAACCCGACCTTGCCTATGGGACTAGTATCTAGTCCATCAGCCAAGGTAAAGAATTTTAAAGGAGTCCATCAAACCAAAGAGTTTAAGAGACTACATTAGAAGGTCGCGAAACAACTCGCGCGAGTAGTATCCAATAAAAAAGAGGTCGAGAGTCAAGAAGAAACTACATTAGTATTCAACCAGGAGATTTAGTATGGGTGCTCCTTAGTAAGGATATATTTCTTAACCCAGTTATCAATCCATGCTGATGTGATATGCCATGCTAAGAGCAGACGATGGCGACACTATAGGGGTGGGTCTAAGCTCGTAGAAAGCTTGAAAAAATTAAATGGTAGACATGTGAAACAAAAGAGAACAAACGAAATCAATTATGAGGATATGACGTACTAAAGAACTTCCATGAACTCTCAAACTAGCATGATATAACGTATGAGTAGGTCAATGAGATCACTTGTCACCTAATATTACTAATGGGATAGGATAAGAGTAAAGAGGTAGTAACTAAAAGCTTAACACCAAAGGAGAAATTCAGTATATTCAATAATGTCAAAGACAATGCTTATGGTCACTTAAAATAGGGTATTTACACTCAAGAAATTAGAGTAACCTATTAAATATTGAAAAGACTAAAAGGGCATTATCTAAAATAAGTAAAATACGAGAAATAAATAAAGGGTATAATGGAAATTGCAGAAATAGAAGCTTCATTGATAGATTATTTCATGTAGACAATCGGGATGCACAGCAAACAATCATTAGAGAGGTTCTTGGAGAAGTTGACAAAAGAGTAAGTCAGATTCAATAGGTGTCGAGCTGATTTGCAAGTTGTCTAAAGTTGTATCAGCTTGGACATGATATGGGGAGTTCGGAACAAGTGTGGTTAAGCTATCAACAAAGTGGTCCTCAGGTTGATACTTGGTCATAATCAAATAGATAGGGGCTTGGCTTGACATTTGTGGTAAGTTAACAATTAGAAGTAGCTAGAATTTTTCAAGTGTAGGTTGAGATAAGAGGATGCGTCCTGCCGTGCTCTCAAGTTTTCGAGTTAAAGCTTGGGTTAAGGGTCTATTGGCAAGATTCCTATCACTTCCTTTGAGTTGATTAGGATTTAGGATCAAATCTAACTGGTCTTCGTTCTGCTCTTTTTTAGATTAGTAGGGGCTAAGGTTGGCAATATTGAACACATTAGAAATTCTGAAGTTTTTAGGTAGTTTTAATTGATAGGCATTATCGTTGATCTTCTAAAGTATCTTGAATGATCCTTTAGCTCAATGGATAACTTGCTCTTCTTCTTGTTTAGGAATTGTTCTTTACTTAGGTGCAACCACATTAGGTCGTTGGGCTAAAATTGCTTTATCTTCCTTCCTTCCCTCTTTCCTTCAATTTCTTGGAATCTTGATCAAATTGTTGTGTAACTTCCTAGAAGATTTGCTGAAAAGATTTAGCTCTAGCTTTAGATTTGGGTTCTTGTTTGGATATAGGTGTTAAGGTATGATAAAGAGGTACCTCAGGGTTAAAGCCCTCAACGACCTCAAAGGGTATATGACTAATGGTATCGTATATTGTTCAATTGTAAGCAAACTCTATCACAGGTAAGCAAACATCTCAGTCTATCAAGATCTCCTCTACTATAGCTCTGAATAATAAACTGAGGGTATAATTAATGACTTTCGTCTAGCCATTAATTTAGGGGTGGAAAAAAATACTGAAAAGTAGTTTAGTTCCCATTAAACACTAAAGGGTTCTTCAAAAATGGCTTAGAAACTTTAAGTTTCGATTTGATACTATGCTCTTAAGCACGCTGCTCAAGTACAAAATCTCGTCCAAAAATAGAAAAATAATAGCTAAAGTGTCATTAGTTTTAGTACAAGGCACAAAGTATGCCATTTTACTAAATCTATCCACAATGACTATTACTAAATCTTTGCTTTGGGAAGTTTTGGGTAAGCTAAGGATAAAATTTGTGCTCAAATTAAGCTAGGGTCTGGTCAGGATGGGTAGAAGGAAGCTGAACCATGGAAGCTCCTCACTTTGGTACAAGTAGTTGGGTTTAGCTAATCAATAATAGCTTATATCTTCTCACCATCAACTCATATACCTCCTCCACCAACTACATGTCCTTAGAAGACTACTTCCTCCTGACTAAAGCAATACTTCTTCAAATTTCCAAATAATTTCTTAGCTTAAAGCACATCAAGTACAACTCGAGGATGGTCGATATGACTCGGTAAGTTAACATTGTATGCAAAGATATCATCAAAATAGACCACAACAAATTTTTTTAATCAAATTCCATAATACATGATTCATTAAACGCATGAAAGTATTTAGGGCATTGGATAAGCCAAAAGGCATTACCAACCACTCATAAAGACTATATTAGGTCTTAAAAGCTATCGAGCTTGGTTTTTCCCCATTTTTTTTATAAATTTTCCTTAACTTGACCAATATTAAACTTTAACCCATTTAATATTAATCCTTAACTAAGAGTTAAAGAAAACTGATTTTTCTTTTTTAAAAGATTGTATAAAGTTGCCACCCAACCAGAGTCAAGAAAAAGAGTTATGTTATAATTAATTAAGTAGATTAGTTATAATTTAGCTACCAGTTTTTCGATAAAACCAATTTTTAAAACTGTTTTAAAACTAAAGATTTAGATTCGGGGGCTATTCTATTAAACCATAAATAGGTATAACTTTTTAACTTTCTGAATTTAATTTCACTTTTCAATAATACCCTTTTTCAATTTTCTAAACAACAAATCTTATCACATGCGACTAAGTTAATTAAATTGAACAATTATTTAGAAAGATGGAAAAAAGAAAACCTTTCATATTTTAAGTTGCCCTGTACTTGCTTATGAGTGCCTACATGCTCGTTATTCGGTATTAGACGTACGTAGTTTTTTCCGAAAATATTAGCAGGTTGGTTAATTTTAAATTTATAAAGTGTCCAAGGTTATGTCTCTTAGCTACTTCATTTTATGTATAAAAAAAATTAAAAGAAAACGGTCTTAATTTAGTGATTTTATTTTTTGGAAAAATTCTAAAATATCCTAATATTTGAAAAAAAAAAAGATCTATTTATTTTTATTTATTTTGAAAAAAAAATTTTAAGTGATAAAACTTTTTAGAAAAATCCTAAAAGACCTAAATGCAATTTTTCATGAAATACGCAATTACCATGGGTAACAATGGAAAAGATACCTAATTATAGAAAAGATGTATAAATCACAAAAAAGATATTTGAATCATAGAAAAAATATCTATAAGAAAAGGGTGTGGTTATTTTGCAAAGTTCTAAGAAATTCTAACTTTAAAAAGGTTCATATATATTTTTTTCTTTTTTATTGAAAAATTCTCTTTTAAGTGATAAAATGGTTTCATTTATTTTCTTTATTTTATTGTCTTATATATATTTTTATTATTTCTTTTTATTTTTTTCATTTCTTCACTAAAACATCAAAATAAAAAAAAATTTCTTCCTCTTTCTTTTTTCATTTTTTCTTTCTCTTTCTCTTTATTTTTTTTTTCTCTTCGCATTCTTTTCTTCTTCTTTTTTTCTCTTTTTTTATGGGTTATAATTACAATACAAAAAATTAAAAAAGAAAAATAAAAAATACAATACAATAGAATATTACAAAGATAAAGTAATATAATAATAAAAAAAAAACAGGGAAAGGGGATTGGATTAAGCTAAGTGGGACATGGGTTAGATCTTCAACGGGCAAGTCGGATTAGATTGGATTGGAAAGCTCTCACCATGAGTAGTTTTTAGCACAACTTATCTTAGCTTGGAAAGTTTCGAGTTTATGCGAATCCCAGAAAGAGAAAAAGGGGGTATGTAGAGAGGAATGATGTTTGTGAGTTGATTTTAGTAATTGTGAGTAATGAGTTGATGGTTTGTAGTAAAATTGAATTCTTTATGTATAGGTATTATGGTCAAGTTAATGATGGAAAATATTAAATGCAATATGATTTTCTTTCATGTTTAGACTAGGCAAACTTGAATAATATATAATGCTAAATACAAAGCTGTGTGTGGAAAACATAATTAACATGCACCAGGAGTGTACTTATTAAGCATAAGAGTGTGTTGAAGTATATCTAACGGGCGTAGGAGTATGCCTACCAAACTTAGAACTGAATCAGTAAATGATGTGGAGATGATGTGTCTGTGACATGGAAGATAAGGTGGCATGATGTGGCGATAACATGGCATGGTGACGTGATGGACGTATGTACTAATGAAGGATGGACAAGTGTCCAAGTGAAAGAAGAAAATAAAAGATGTATTTTGTACCTTCCATGAATTAAACCTAAGATCTCCAAGTCATATGCAATATCAAGTCAAAATATGTTACCATCAAGCCGTTAGCCTATGCATTATTCATATGTGCAATTACATAAGGCTTGTCTTAGTTAGATTCGAATCTAAGCCTAAGCCTAACATCCCTCTCCAAAAAAATGACCTATTATTAAAACCTAAAGCTTATTATTTTAAAAAATTATTTAAATTTCCTAAATTTTTGTAGTTTTTTTTTATTTTTCTATTTTTTTTTAAATTTACCATTTTTCGTATCTTTTCTAAATTTCTTATTATTTTATATTTTTTCTTAAATTAGAATCCTTTACCCTATCATAAAGATTCTAAAAATAAAAGAGGACAAAAATGGAGTATCTACAACTATCCTTATTTATGGTAAAGTTTGAATAAAACTTTACCATAAAAACAAATGAGATACTAGTTTTACCCCAAGAGTGGAATTTTCCCTAACAAGTGCTATAACAAGCTAACGAACTTAGGTTTGGTTTACTGGAGATTTAACAAAAAGGTGGAAAAGCGGGAAGGCGCTCTAAGAGCTTACTAGAACACAAAGTGGGTATAATGCCCTACAAGCTGAATGTAACCTTAGAAGGTTTTGAAGGAAGAGAAGCACTTTCAAAGTCAACAAGACCGTAAAAGTGATATTGATTGAAGGGTAGCGCTCTAAGAGTTGGTAAGGGAAATCAATTTGGAAAACCTAAACATACTCTCTTGAGCTCACTAACTTAGGCCGGAGTGTCTTTAAAGGACTAATAACCTTTAAGATACCATCTTAGATGGACGGTACAATATGGTTGTTTTGGAGAAAACAAAGTAGACCTTGAATGACTATCTTGGATTGATGGGTATAGCACGATCTTAGATTGATAGGCATATAAGCTTATTACCATCTTAGAACGATAGGCTTGTCACTTAAACGCCATCTTAGATTGACAGGTGTTAAGCTTGGTTTTTTCCCTCTCGATTTATATAAGTTAAGTCTTTTTTAAACCAATTAATACTAAACTTTACCCATTTAATATCGACAATCTACTAGAGTTTAAAGAAAACCGGTTCTTTTATATCTTAAAAATGCTTTTTGGAGTCGCCACTAGACTAGATTCGGGAAAAAAGTTAAGTTATAACCAATTGGGTAGATTGGTTATAACTTAGCTACTAGTCTCAATAAGAAAACTATTTTTTTATAAAATGGTTTTCTAAAACAAGAGATCTAGATCTGAAGGCTATCTTATTAAACTCTAAACGGATACTACTTTTTAACATTTCAATTTTAAATTTTATTTTCAATAATACCCTTTTTTAATTTCTAAATGACTAATCATATTATATGTGACTAATTTAATTAATTTACACAAGTCTTTACAAAGATAAAATAAAAAATAAAAATTTTCATATTTTAAATCACCCCGTATTTACGTACAAGTACTGATGTATCCACTATTTAGGATTAGACCTTCGTAATTCGTTCTCTAAAAACATAGCAGGTTTGATTGATTTTAGTTTTGAAAAATTGTTGGGTTTATGTTATTTACATGTTTTGATTTATTTAAAGAAAACTTTCTAAGGATCCTTAAATTCATTTGATTTTTGGAAATTCCAAAGTGTCTTAATTTGGAAAGGGTCCATTTATTGATTTATTAGAAAAAAAAGCCTAATTTTTTTCTAAATGATAAAAATAAATTTAATACTTTTTATTATTTTACTATTTATTTAATTACTTATTATTATTTTTTTATTAAAACATGAAAATAAACTAAGTACTTCTTCCTTTTTTCTCTTTTTTTTTTATTCTTTTCCTTCTATTTTCTTTTTCTTTTTTCTTTCTTTTCTTTATATATTACATTTACAATTAGAATAAATAAATTTAAAAATAAAATAAAAATTACAAAACAGAAAAAACAAAACAAATCAATCGGATGGGAATAAGCTAGACCGAACACTATTGTCGGGTTGGGTTGGAGTAACTGAGCGCAGGTTGGGTTGCAGATGTGGGTCAGATCTTAGGTCGAACTCGGTTTATTGGTCGAGTCACGCGAATGAGAGAGAAATTGTTCTAAAAGGGTTGTTCTAAGCACCAAATTGAAAGAGAACATATTTTTTAATGAATTTTCTATTAGGATTAAGGGGGTAAGAATAGTGTCACGACCAATAGAGGTGATTCTAAGGTGTTTAGGTTAAAGTAGCAGCGATGGCGGTGTTCACGTATGTGAAGTGAATGATTGAAAGAGAGAGATGTTGTGTACATATTGTTGGGGTTGAAGTTGGAGAAAAAGTCAAGAGAGAGATGGTGGGCAATGGAGGACGGTAATGAGTGTGTCATGTGGTTCGGCACGAGTTTGGATCAAGGGAGAGAGAATGAGTCTATGGATGGCATAATGTCTTGTTTGGGGTTGTATGTGTGGTTTGGGAGTGGGAGAGTGAATCAACAGTATGTGCATGGGCATGTTTTGTTTAACTAAATGTGGATAAGTAGTGGAGGTTGAGAGAGAGAGGCAATCGTATTTATGAGTATGTAGGTAAAGTGAGAGAGAAGAGGAGGCCGAGAGAGTTGGAGTGAGCTATATATGTGTGTTTTTCAAATTAGTGAGAGAGAGAGAGATCTGTGAGTGTGTATATTCCAAAAAGTGGAACCGCACCCCCCGGTACCCCCCACATGTCAAATCACGAAGCGCCAAGTGTCAATATCAAATACGTAGCTGAATAATAACTTAACACGTGGCAACACATAGAATGTGGAAAAAGAAAAAGATAAAAGGCATTTTTATTCCTTTACTAAGATTTGAACCCCTAACTTTCGATTTGAACCCCTAACAATTCAAGTCTAAGTGCTTATCCATTAGGTTATTAGCCTATACCTTGTCCATATGTGTTAGATTCAATTATAAGCTTAGATCTAACGGTTCTTTCCTTAAATTTATTTAAATTAAGAAAACTATTTTATTAAACTACTAAAAAAATTATTATTTTCTAAATTCCCTATTTTTTTCAATTTTTTATTTTTTTGTGACTTTTCAATTTTTCCATTTTTTTCATTTTTTTTTCTAAATTTCTTATTTTTTGTGCTTTTTCCTATTTTCCTATTTTTTTTCAATTTTTTTCCTAGATTTCATTTTTTTTCCTATTTTTGTATTTTTTAAATTTCATATTTTTTGGGTTTTCTTTATTTTCTTTTTTTTTTTGTATTTTTCTTAATTTAGGAACATTTACCCTGTTGAAAAAAATAAAATAAAAGAGGAAAAAAATTTGACATCTATAACTAACCCTCTTTGTAGTGAAATTTGAATAAAATTTTGATGTAAAGACAAAAGAGACACTAGTTTTGCCCTAAAGGTAGATTTTGTCCTAAGGAATGCAGTTAACTATCTTAGGTTTGTCCTACTAGGGATTTTAGTGAATAGATAGGTGGCATTCTAAGAGATGGCCAAAAGACTGAAAGAAGAAGTAAAGTCTGGTCGGGCTCTTATGAGTTGACAAACCGAGGTAAAATGGGAAAAGCACTCCTTAAACTAGCTAAGGTCCTAAAAAAATGAGAAAACTTAGTTATGTCCTAACAAGTTGACTAACCAAGGTAGGTAAAATACTCCTAAAGTTGACTAAGGCCTTAAACTAAATGAGAAAACTTGATCATGGCCTAATGAACTGATTAACCAAGGTGGGTAAAGCCTTCTTATAGTTGACTAAGACCCTAAATTGAATGAGAAAACTTGGTCGCGCTCCAATAAGTTAACTAACCAAGGCGGGCGAAGTGCTCCTAGAGTTAGTTAAGACCCTTAATTGAAACCCGATAGTGCTCTTTTGAGTTGACTAACCTAGATGAGAGCGTCTTTCAAGGATTAGTAACCCTACTTTTGGAATCGATTCGAGATAAACCCGGTAGTGCTCCTTTGAGCAAACTAACCTAGGCGGGGAACGTCTCTCGAGGACTAGCAACCTTAACTTTTAGAATCGATTCGAGATAAACCTAGTAGTGCTCTTTTAAGCTAACTATCCTAAGTGAAATGGGTAGAGCGCTCCTAGAGCTGGTTAAAATCCTTAAATTAAAACCTGGTAATGTTCCCTTAAGTTAACTAACCTAGGCGGGAGCATCTCTCGAGGACTAGTAACCTTAACTTTTAGAATCGATTTAGGGTTCCTGGTAGGACTTCTCTAAGCTCACTAACCTAAGTGGGAGCATCTCTTAGGAACTAGCAACCCTAAGTTGGGATCGATCTAAAAATTCTAGTCATGCCTCTCTAGGTTCACTAACCTAGTTAAGAGCGTCTTTCATAAACTAGCAACCTTAAATTGGGATCAATTTGGAGAACCTATTCGTGCCTCTCTAGGCTCATTAACCTAGGTGGGAACATCTCTTAGGGACTAGCAATCCTAAGCTAGGATCAATTTGGAGAACCTAGTCATGCCTTTCTAAGCTTGCTAACCTAGGTAAGACGGGTAAAGCACTCCTAGAGCTGGCTAAAATCCTTAAATTGAAACCTAATAGTGTTCCTTTGAGCTAACTAACCTAAGGGCATCTTTCGTAAATTAGCAACCCTAAATAAAATCGATGATGAGAGAAAGTGCCCTTTGGGCTTGCTTGAGGAGAATTAGTAAAAGAAAGTGCTGTATGAGTTTGCAAAAAGGAATCAACGATGAAAGGAAGTGCCCTTTAGGCTCTCTTGAGAAGAAATAGTAAAAGAAAGCATCGTATGGTCTTGCTAAGAAAAGTTGAAGATGAAAGGAAGCACCTTTTGGGCCCGCTTAAGAGAGTTCGTTGAAGAGAAGTGCCCTATGGGCTCGCTTGAGAGAAATTAGCAAAAGAAAGTGACTAACAAGATCGCTAAGGGAACTTAGTGAACAAAAGCCCACTATGGGCTCGCTAAGAGGAGTTGATGAAGAGTAGTGTCTTTTAGGTTTACTTGAGAGAAATTAGTGAAAGAAAGCACCTGACAAGCTCGCTAAGAAAACTTGGTGAATAAAAGTGCCTTATGAGCTCACTAAAAGAAATTGAAGATGAAAGGAACTACCCTTTAGGCTCACTAATAACTGGCTGAAGAGAAGTGCCCTACGGGCTTCCGAGGAGATAATGTTTTGAAAGTTAGCTAGAACCTTAGCAAGACGAGGCAATGCCTTAAAGGCAGGCTAAACCCCTAAAAAGAATAGAAGAGAGGACAACATTGTAAGAGTTGTCTTAAACTTTAGAAAGAAGAGGGGATAGTGTTCTAAAAGCTAACTAACACTCTAGAAAAGATTAAAAGAAAGAAGGGACTCACTAGAACCCAAAGAATGAAAGTAGGGACAGTACCCTAGAGGCTGGCTGGAATCTAAAAGATGGATTAATACCTTAAAAGCTGCTTAGATCCCTGAAAGAATAAAAGAGTGGGTCAATGCTTTAAGAGTTGGCTAGAAACCTAAGAAGAAGAGGGGACAATGTTTTAGAAGTTAACTAACACTCTAAAAAAGGTTAAAAAGAAAGGATAGTGCTTTAAGAGATTACTAGAACCCTAATGAAAGATGGTACAATGCCCTAAAGGCTAGCTGAATCATTGAAAAACAAATTAAAAGAGTGGGCTAGCACTCTAAGAGTTGGTTAGAACCCAAAAAGAATGACAGGACGACATCCTAAAGGTGGACTATAACAAAAGAGTAGTTCAACACTCTAAGAACTGGCTTGAACCCTAAGAGGAATTTAATGAAAGCAAGGGTAGTGCTTTTGAAAGCTAGTCAGCACCCCAAAAAGATGGGACAGCGCCTTAGAGGTTAGCAGGATTCTTAAAAATAAAAGAAGAGATAATGCCCTAAAGGTTGGCTGAAATTCAAAAATGAAAGACGGAATAGCGCCCTAAAGGCTGGTTGAATCCCTAAAAGGAATAGAAAAGGGGACTACGCTCTAAGAGCTGCCTCGAACCTTAAGGGAAGTTAATGAAGGGTTGAAGAAGCAAAGTAAGGAAAGAAGGAAAGCAACTAGTTTTAAAAGACTTCTTGACTCGGAAAGGTATTTACAAGGAAATTGTTGAAAAAACATGTTTATGAAAAAGAAAAAAAATAGGGATAGGCCCTTTAATCTAAAAAAGAGTTAATGGACATTAAAAACTGCAATTAGGGAAAAATGACTTAGATTACTAAGGTCAATTTAAAAAAAAGTGTGACCAATTTGAAAAGGAAACGGAATGACATGAGTTGAAAGCTTTGTTACTCAAACCAACATGGATTGGACAAAAATCTTGTGATAAGATTTTACTTTCTCTCTCACTCTTCTTTTTTTTATTTTTATTTTTTGAAAGTTTTGCGAATGAGTATAAATTCTTATTTAAGGAACAAGCTTATAACCACCCCTATCCTTGGTAATCATGTAGAGTCTCTTAATGCCCCTAACCCTAGGGCTTTCTTATGGGGCTTTTGTGATTTCAAGGCATTCCTTTCTTAAGAAAATAGTAACCCATGATTAGTTTAGTCGAAGAGGTCTTCTTTGCTAGCTCTCAGTCTAGATTTCGCTCTCGGCTACAATTCCAAAAGTTACAGTCCATTTTGTAGGTGATACGTCTTAATCAATTCGTTAAGTCTTTTTTAGTTTAACATTATGAATTTAGACTTTTGGTCTAAAGGTTTCAAAAAGGACTAATGAGAAGGCCTATTTTGAAAGAAATTCTTTTATTCATTGTGAGTGTAGAAGTTAAGAACCTTAGGGAAAAATTAAAAGTACGCTTGCCCTAGTTTCAAAAACAATTTTTATTAAAAATAGATTATCATTCAAGATTAAAAAAAAAAAAAACTTTTACTATGTAAGGGTGGTATTGTGGGTGAGAAGGCTTTGTATGATCTAGGCATAGGTAAGAGAGGCTTCAAGGTGAATATAGAGATTTTAGGTTTTTGAGCATTGGAACATGATTTAGGGCCTTGTACTTCTAGGGTTATTTAGGATTTGACTCTCGCCCTTTTGATTCAACTTGGATGCCCCTACTAGGATCTAATATATCTTATTGAGGCTGTCATCTTACATTTGGGCCCAATTTTTCAACCTCTTTTCTTCTTCTTCTTTTTTTTTTATTTCCTTTTTTAATTGCTTTGCCCCATTATCTCTTACTATTCTCTCTCTTCTTTTGGCCCCAAGAGTGATATTCTCCATTGCCGAGTTTTTGCTTTTTAAATGATTTAAGATCGTAAATCTACGGATTTCTAGCGTATGGGCTTAAGGTGCTTGAAAAGGAAATCGACTCTTCTTCATTTCAAAGAAAAATAATTTATCATAAATAAAAGTCATTTTTGAATTAACGTTACTTAAGCAAGTATAAACCAATCTTACCCTTATCTTCTAATTAATGACCCTAACCTTCGAATTGCCCCATTGTAGGGTAGTTCTTGACAGGGTTTAAATTTGAAAATCATCCAAATTGGTCCAATAAGGTTAACAAAGGATAATTGTGTTTGGAATTTAGAAATGAATGCCTAACTTCATTTTAATCTATGTATCACATTCAAAGTAGACCTCCTTTAAGGAATGAGCCAAAAGTATCCTTATTGTTATGTCGTTCAACTCTCAAAGTGTTTTAGATTAGTGTGTAGAATATAATTTGCTTTTTTTCATTCTATAATTTTTTAAAAGTGAGTTACTGATTTCTTAAGAAGGAATATATTTTTATTTTCTTAAGGTGAAGATTAGCTTTACCCATTAGTTTCTTAAATCATGCTCCAATATTTGACTTTGTGTTTTGGCTTGGTTTATGATTAAGCATAGCCTTCTAAAAAGACTAGGGGTTCTGGCTTAGATTAGCTTGGTTACCTTTATAAGTTAAGGATTGTGTTTGGGTCAACTACCTTAATGGACTGTGATTTGTGTTTAGATTGGTTATCTGGCTTAGTGGCTTGTGTTTGGATAAGTTGCCTTAATAGGCCCTAGGTTAGTATTTATATTGAATGGGTTAATGGGCTTGTATTGGCTTCCTTAATAGGTCAAGGGGTCTTGTGTGATTTGGAAACCAAGTATTTGAGTCAGTTACTTGAGTGGGCCAAAGGGCTAAGCTTATGTTGCCTCCCTAAGCCCATAAGGATTTATAGTCGTTAGCAACATTTCTTTTCTTTTTTATTTTTCAATTTTTGTTTCTTTTTCTTTTTATCTTTTTTTTTTAGAGAGAGAGAGAGAGAAGGATAAAGTTTTACTTTATAGCAAACAAGAAAATTATTTACAAATGAGGATGATGATTTTTAGGGCACTATTTACAAGTTTATGGATTTTATTTACATTTCCCTAAATGAGAAGGAGCAGTAGTTACATATATGTTTATTGAAGGATTATTCATAAAGAAGGAAATACTAGAGAAAGAAGAACAATGAACTAAGGAGGATTTTGTTAGTTTGAAAAATCAAAATACAGAAGAGAAAGGCAAAGAACCTAACATTTATTCTTAAATTGGATATTTATTCTTGGCTTTGTGAATTGGAAAAAACCTTACATTAAGTCTCATATATGAGCCTTAAGGTCCTCTATCATCTCATAGGTATTCCCAATGACCTGTACTGGAAGGGATCTTAAGGCTTGGTTATGAGCCTTAGAACATTCAAGCTTTTCCTTCAAGTAAGCGATCTCATCTCTTAGCATCTTCTCACGAATCTTGGATATGTCTTGTAGCCTATCATTCTCCTAATTGTTTGTTTGGTTGTTTACCATTTTAGGTCTACATAATTTTGAACAAGAATTAGTCAGCAATGCAATAAAGGAAAGTATGTGAAAATATGCAAATGTTAGGATCGTTTAGGTTAATGCATTATTCCCTAAGTTGCAACCCTACTATAATTTTCAAAAACTTGATTTCATTAAAACTCTTGATCGATTAGTAAGGTTATAATTCTTAAGGGTAATGTATTAACTCAAGCTCGAAGGGGAATATATACAATTAAGGTGGATTCTAAAAGGTCCTTAAGCTTTGTGACCTCACTTGTTAAATAACACTTTCAATGGTAACATCAAGCTTAAGTGGGGTGGCCTAATCAACCCCGAAATGTGGTTACCCTATTATGCCCGGAGCCTACACAATAGCCCATCTCCTAAGGTTCTAAGACGGCTTAGGTCTAATTGTATCTACCCTGCATCTTTGATTGATGCATCTTTAGGGTCGTACACATAGAGAGGTACCACAAATAAAAAAAAGAAACAAGAAAATAAATTGGGACGTTTAGCAAATCCATGGGCTATCAAGCTGGATATGACGCACCAACAAGATCCAATATGGCCTAAGACTCGCTAGATATGACGCACCGGTCAGAATAATAAGGTTGCTCGCCATAATCCTTGTTAAAGGGATTAATTGATAAGAGCAAGAAAAAGAGAGTTTTCCAAGAGAGAAAGTCTCAAGGGTTTTTCATTAAAAAATATCAAGTCTAGCTAAAACCCTATACATATACTCTATTTATATACAATAGCAAACTTGTAAATAAAATGACTAAAAGGATGTCCTAGTGGTATTCCTGTAAATACAAAATAAATATAAGGGTAATTTAAGAAAAATACAAGAAATAAAACATCTAAATAACATATATAAAAATGAGTGATCATATGAGATATCCACGAGAGTAGTAGACGAGTTCGGCTTCGGCATTTAGAGGGATCTGTACCTCGAATCCTATCATCATCCCCTTCTTGAAAAAGTTTCGACCTTGAAACTTAACAAGTAATTACTCTAACTTCCACTTGGATAATAAACAAATCTGCAAGAGCGAAATAAAAGTAAACTACAATGACTCAACTTAATAATCAAGGCAAATATAATCTGATGCTCTTTCCACTCATCATGTACCTTATCAATTATCCCTAAGTAATTCTAGTAGCTATCAATCAACGGGAATAGCATAGCTTTAAGCTCAAACATGGCATAGGCTCGGAGGGTCTAAATATGTAGAAGCTCAAATTGCTCCTTAACCTCATTTTTGGCAGTCATTACCTCATCTACTTCCTCACAATTAGTTTCCTCTTTGGTTACCATAGATGGTGTAATAATCCCTTCATCGACTTCTTCTTCCTCCTTGATGGCCTCTATGGGGATCTTCTTTTCAGCTCTCCATCTCTCTACTGAAGTCTTAACAATCCTTAAGTCATCTTCAAGATTAGTCAAGGAGATAAGATGGGGTATAACTCGTTCTTTGTCATAGAAGGAATAAATATTCTTCAAGAGTGTGTAGCTCAAGTTATGGCTCGTCTTCCATAGAGAACCCAAACACATATAACAATCATTAATCTTGGCAACATTAAATAAAACTTCATCTCGAAATTTGCTAATGGAGAAGACTACTTTTGCTTGCTTCATCACTTGAATCACTTCATCATTATAAACAAAGTCAGACGGATTTGAGTGGTCTACAGTTTCATAACCCAATCTTCCAACAACAATTTTAGAGATGAAATTCATAGGATAGTGACTATTTTGGATTAATATAATACCTCATTCAAGTCTTCCCTTGAGGTAAAACTTCTCCACTATTGCATCACAAAAATTCAGCTCTCTTGCCATATTGTGGGGATCAAGTTTTTCTCCAATTCAGCAAATTCTTTCAGAGTACGGCTACTTAGATTCTCAAGCTCGGTTCAGATAGTAAAACAGCAACTGTAAGCACAATAATTGTGTTCCTCACAGCAGCATGGTACTTGATTTACGACAACTTAGACGACACTTGTTAGCTAGGCGACTTGAAAGGCGAACTTAGCAGCACAATTTAAATGGAATACAGTTGCTATAAACACTCAAAGAAACTAACCTCACACAATAACACTTTGGTCTATACTGCGGCTGTACAATCAACACTTCATTCATTCGTCAAACTTTAGTTCAGACACAATAAAACAGCTCAACAATAGTTAACGATCAAAACAGTACAGCAAGCACATAGTCATTGCAGCTCAGACATTAGAATCATGTCAAACGTGAAGATACACTTACAGTTCAGATAAACATTTAAGTTAGCTCTATACAGTTCATGGACTTAAAACTGAAGTTTCTAAGGTAGCTTAGCATGACAGTAATTCAAATGGCTCGAATTTGCAACATTAGTTCAGCTACAGGCCACTCAGGCAAAGGTGAATCCTACACTTCACATGCTACAATTCTTGAATTGAGTACTTAGACAAATCTCACATAGGAGCTCGTAACTCGCTTGGTAATTCAATCTTTAGCACATACTCTTCATGATTACTTCTATTGAGTGGTTTAGTTTGACACTTTTGATCGTTGTAGCTTAAAGCTTGGATATCGGTTGCAATTTAGGTCGGCAAAACCAGGAAAATAGTAGCTTTGTATGGCCTTTCTTTGCAGCAGCTTAGTCTCAACAATGTGATGTACATTCACGACAGCTCAAATAGCTTGGCCTTGGAACATTCGTAGCAGAGTAAGAAACAACAGCACAGCACAATACTACTCTTTCTCATGCAACTTAAGACGTTAGATCGCAACAGCTCGGTCTCGGACGACTAAAATTAATTCAGCTTAGCAAATTATTTAATAGCACGGATTATTACTTCACTTCTGCAGTTTAACCAAGAGCTCAGATAAGCTAGGATTGGCTAGGCAACTTGAAGAAAATTCAGCTCGGCTAAATTGTGATAGCTTGGTCATAAAACTGATGGTTCAGCTTAGACACTTAAATCAGCTAGGCAACTTGAAGACAATTTGCATGTAAGCCCAGTTAAAGTTCACAACTCGAATAAACAAAGGATAGGCAATGCAGTGCAGCCAACTTCGGCAATTAGTTAGGGGGAAAAAAAGGTCGTCTCAGCATTTCAATAACAAGACAACTCAGTTCATTAATTAGTTATAGTAGCTTTGATCGTAATTCTATAAGGGTCGGTACACTAAATAGATCGACACTTTGAGTTGCACCTGTTCGATCTTTAATTCAAATATGACAGTACAAGTGCATTGGACAGCTCGGCACAGTTCAACAAATTTCAATCAGCTCGGCACTCTTCTTCACCTCTACACTTCAATAGAGAGCTCGGATGTGTAAGTTCGGCTTCACTTGGTTCAGTTCAGCTAGGTATACTAAGCTCGGATGTAGAGTTCACTTCGCCAGTTCACGAAGCAGCTCGGATACACTTCATCAGCTCGATTCAGCACTTCACTTATATTTCAGCTCGGGACTTGCTGCAACAGCTCAGAACTTGACTACGGCTCGGACAATGTTCACGACCTCAGTATTCCATATACGACAGCATAAACTTGGTCGACTCGGTACTGGATGGAGATTGCAGCAGCTTGACAGATCAGCAACTTGGATCTGAGTTGTCCTTCACGACTATTCGGTATTGGGTCTTCAATTAACAGCAGCTCAGACAACTGAAACTAATTCAGCTCTGACACTCACAAGTAAGCTTGGATTGGCACCATGTGAACTCGGCATAGCAACAATTTCAGTCCGGCAATTTGAACATTGACAACTTAGGAGCTCGGCAATGACTAGGAACAAAGCAGCTTGGTTAAGGATTACGACAACTCGGCGTCAACACTATTCGTCCAATTCAGAGCAGTACAGATTTTAATTAGCTCGGACAATTCTCTTCGTTGAATTTTCTACTCGGCAGATACAGCAGCATACACGCATCAGCCCGGTTTAGACACTATAGCTCTTCAATTCGGTAGTTCTTTAACTAGCTCAAATTACAAAGCAGCTCGGACTGGAATTCATTGACTAAGTTCACTTCATTACTTCAAAGAAACTAGCTCGACAATCATATAGCAGAGCTCGGCCTTGGCAATAATTAATCAAAGCAGCACGCCGCTTCTTCAATTGTCCATTTACAGCTGATCGGTAATCTTAGTAAAAGGCAGTTCAGTTCAGCTATATGCAATAGTACAGTTCGGTTCCTTCGGCATACACAGTTTATTGTTCAGCACCTAAACTCCACCATGACAAGTTGAGCAATAGCTCGGTAAGACAATTTTCGGCTCGGTAAATTTGAATTTCTTGTACGAAACAGCTCGGTCGTTACACTCAACGGATCGGCACCAAGATAGCTCGGATTTTGTGTGTTAAAATCACCTTGGAAATTTGAAGAAAGCTTCACAGCTCATTTCGGGTCGACAATTGCACTGTTCGGCGTAGATCTCTGTTAACCAAGAAGTAGTTCAGCACACACGATAGTAGCTTCAATGAAGCATGGTTCAAGACTATTCTACACTTTATCTTATCAGCCACAAACTTCAGCAGTTTTCAACGATAAGAAAAAACATAGCAGCACAATACAAGCACGGCACATTATCGGTGTATAGGAACCCCCGCTCATCCCTCGACTATCATTTACATTTCAAGCCATCTCGCGGCTTAGACCCACCCCCTTTGGTTACGCATGACATTGAGTCAGTGGGTTCATCTACGAGTCCGTGTGTATTATCTTGGTATCGTAGCTTAGTTGCATTCGAAGCTAGATTTCACTACTATGTTATTCGAAAAGTATATTATTGCTCCCGTGAGATAATGGTTCAATTGTTAGTTTTGAAGTTTAGTAGTTAAGAAGTGTTCTGTACTTTGTTTTCCCCTGTTTTTGTTATGGAAAATAGAGTGTGGTGGACTGTTCGTTTGTTGTGTAATTGTCATTGTGAAGTGACCAACAATGTCAGATTCAAGTGTCCAAAGGATTTTGGGAAACTAAGAAAGTGGTACTTAACATAGCTAAGGTTAAGAAAAAGCTTCACACCTCAGTCAATAGGTAACTACTTAGATAAGTTTACCAACTTGGTAGCTAGTTTAGTGACTGTTATCTAAGAAGATAGACAGTAGGCTAGAAGTAGCCCCATTAGAAAACACAAACAGCAAAGATGAGGCAATGGTCAATTTAGCTGAGTTAATGCCTTAGTTCAAAAACCTCGAGCTGAAGGGATTGGTAGGGACGCTAGATGAAGGCTAGCGCTTAAAGAGATTAATGAGGAGGTAGAAGGAGATGACGAAGCAGAGGAGTACTAAAAACTTGAGGAAAGAAATGTATCAACCCTTAAGTTGAGGAATTGAGAATACAAATTCTAAATTTTTCTAAAAGTGGTGATGCCAAAGACTACTTAGATTGGGTAGATAAGACTGAAAAGCAGTTGGAATGCTACGAATCGCCTAATAATGCAAAGGTTAAACTTACTGTGTTAGAGTTTACTAGTTATGCCGCCTTATGGTAAAAGAACTTGCAAGCTACCAAAAGAAGGGAAGGAGAATGAGAGATTAGGAGTTAGGATGAAATGAAGAGAGTCATGTAAAGAAGGTTTATACTAAGCTATTATTTGCAGGATGTCTTTAAAAGACTACAAGAATTGAGATAAGGAGAATCGAGATAAGGAGAATCGAGTGTGAATGCTTACGTTAAGGAATTCCAAATGTTAATGATCCGATGTGAAGTTGTAGAGTCGAAAGACTAAAATGTATCTCGATTCATTAGTGGGTTGAAGTATGAGATTGGCGATGTCCTAGAAACCTGGACGTTATAACGCATGATGATACAATCCGAGCTACATAGAGAATAGAAAGGCATTAAACAAGAAGATTCCAATCACCCATTAACCGTCTTGGCAGTAGCTGACCTGTTCCGAGCAAACTTATATGAATGAAACTAAGCAAGGTCAAGTGTTTCAAATACCAAGGCTTTAGGCACATGGTCACTCAGTGTCCAAATAGGCGAACAATGGTGATCCTAGGTGAGGCATTGAGGTTGATAGTACTAATGAGGAAGTAGAGGAATTGAAGGAGGATGGACAAACCAAACTGTTCAAGGAGGAAGTTATTTACAGTGAGGAAGGCAACTTTATGCCAACTGCTCTAGTTATGAGGAGGACAACGAACGTCAGTCTTGTACCCAAAGATGAACAAAGGGAAAATCTCTTCCATATTAAGTGTAAGGGGAATGACTCGCTATACGCACTAATCATTAATAGTGGGAGCTACACCAATGCAACCTCTGCATTTATGGTCCAGTAGCTGAAATTGTCGACCATGTCCCACCCAAAACCTTACAAGCTTTATTAGCTTAGTGACAAGGGAGCCCTACAAGTGAATAAACAGGTGCCTGTATCGATTTACATTGGCAAGTATCGAGATGAAGTGCTTTGTAATGTGCTACCCATGAGTGTATCCCACATTCTACTTAAACAACCATGGATGTTTGATCGAGTAGTTATATATGATGGAAGTAAGAATACATACTCTGTAGAGCACAAAGGTAGAAGGATGAAATTGAATCCTATGACTACTGAGTAGGTGAAGGTTATGCAGTCCCAACTGAGTTAAGCACTGAAGAAGGAGGCTTTGGTATTGACCCGAGTTGAACTAAAAAGAGAGATGGAGCTCGAGGGACCGACCTATCTTCTTGTTCGAAGACTTCTGGAGATGAGACCTGGGGAAGAGGAGCTACCTACCGAAGTAAAAACCTTACTAGAAGAATTTATCGATCTATTTTTAGAGGAGTTGCTAAAAGACCTGCCCTTAATTTGAGGTGTCAAGCATACAATTGACCTGCAGCCAAGAGCTACATAGTCGAATAAGCTACTGAGCTACAAAGGCAAGTAGATGACCTTATGAAGAAAGGGTATGTACATGAGTCCCTTAAACCATGTGCTATTCCGGCCTTGTTGGTGCTAAAGAAGGATAGTTCTTGGAGGATGTATGTGGATAGCCGAGTAATCAATCGAATCACCATCAAGTATAAGTATCCCACACCCAAGCTTAATGACATGCTAAATGAGTTAAGTGGAGTAAGAGTATTCTCCAAGATCGACCTCAAATCTAGATACCATTAAATCCGAATACGTGAAGGTGATGAGTAGAAGACCACATTCAAGACACAACGTAGCTTAGATAAATGGCTAGTAATGCCATTTGGATTGTCCAATGTGCCGAGCACATTTATGTACCTAATGAATCAGGTGCTTCAAGAATTCATGGGAAGGTTTGTTGTAGTTTATTTTGATGACAATTTGGTGTATAGCAGTGACCTGAAGATTCACCAGGAGCATCTCCAAAGAGTCATTATGAAACTTTGATCTCAATAGCTCTACGCCAATCTGAATGAGTATGACTTTTGCCAACCCGAAGTGATCTACTTAGGGTTTATTGTAAGAGGAGGTAGTGTCTGAGTTGATGAAGAGAAGATAAAGGCGATCACAAAATGGCTTAGGCTAACTTATTCTACTAATGTGAGGAGTTTTCATAGCCTGGCATCATTTTATTGCCAATTCATAAAGAATTTTAGTACGATTGTAGCCCCAGTCACCGAACTCTCAAAGAAGAATGTTGAACTTAGATAGGGAGAGAAGGAGTAAAAGAGTTTCAAGGAAGTGAAAGAGAGGGTAATTATAACCCCTGTCTTAGCTCTACCGAGCTTTGATAAAGTGTTTGAAGTGGTGTGTGATGTGTCTAGACTAGGTATAGGTGTTGTACTAATGCAAGAAGGTTAACTTATTGCTTACTTCAGTGAAAAACTTCAAGGAGCCACACTCAACTATTCTGTCTATGATAAGGAGTTTTACTTCTTAATCCAAGCCTTGATAGTATGGCAATGTTATCTACTACCTAAGGAATTTGTGATCTATACCGATTATGAATCCCTGAGATACCTAAAGAGCTAACCAAAGTTGTCTTGGAGGCAAGTCAAGTGGATTGAGTTCATGGCGTGTTTTTCCTATATTGTAAAATACAAGAATGGAAGGAATAATGTAGTGGCTAATCCCTTATCAAGATGACATACGCTTCTGACCAAGTTGTAAATAAGGCTACTTGGTTTTTCAACCATAAAGAAATTTTATGCTGATGACCCACACTTTGGTCCTATCTATGGCCGATGTAAGGAAGGATAGGCATTGGATGACTATCACAGGGAAGAGGACACCTATTCAGAAAGAGGAGACTATATATCCTAACCTATTCTACGAGAGAATTGCTAGTGCGCAAGGCACATAGAAAAGGACTAACAGGACATTTTAGCCAACACTAAACCCATGAAGTACTGTCTATGAGATTGTTTTAGCTAAGAATGATGAGAAACATGTAGTCTGTGTTGGAAAGGTGTGCGACCTATAGGAAGGTAAAGAACCAAGCTGAACAAGGACATTATCAACCCTTGCCTGTCCCAACCAAACCATGGTTCGAGCTAAGCATAGACTTTATGTTAGGATAATTGAAGATGACCTAAGGGAAGGACTCCATCATGGTAGTTGTAGACTGATTTAGCAAGATGGCACATTCCGCACCCTACACCAAAACTAAAGTTGCTTTGGTTATCTCTTTTCTTATAGGAAGTGATCAAGCTTCACAGCGTGCCTAAAACCATTGTTCCGGATAGAGACCCCAAGTTCATGGCCACTTTTGGAGGATGCTATGGAGAAGAATGGGAACCAAGCTATTATATAGCATGTCCTGCCATCTATAAACAGATGGATAGACCGAAGTTGTCAACAGAACTGTGGGAACTTTTCTATGAGTTGCTGTCAAAGAAAACATGAGCGATTGGGATCTATGTTGGCTAATCATCAAGTCCGTCTACAATAGGACCACCCACAATGTGACAAACATGTCTCCATTCGAGGTCACCTATGGATTCAACCCCAAGCTCCCGATGGACCAATTACCCTATCCAAGTCCTAATGATGATTGGGTAGCCACAGAAAGAGTAGAGTTATAGAGAGTCGAGGACGAAGGAAGCAAGAGTTTCAACCAGGTGATTTGGTTTGGATACATCTCCGTAAGCATCGGTTCCCAAACTTAAGGAAGAGCAAGCTGTCTCTCAAAGCCGATAGACCTTTTAAAGTGCTTGAAAAGATCAATCCTAAAGCCTATAGGATTGAATTGCCTAAAGGATATGGAGTCTCAGACTCCTTCAACATTGCCGATCTCCAACCTTACATTCCTAAGGACAAGCAACCTGAAGTCGAACTAGATTTGATCCCAAATCTCAAATAACCTAAAGGGGATGATAGGGATCAAGGATAGATCACCCACTCCAAAGCCCGAGGGCTTTCTCAGATGGTTCACAGAGCCGTTTGAGGTGAGTTAAAACTGACAAGTAATGTTTATCCCTATTTGAACTGCCGAGCTACTTTGCTCTCTACACCCTTTAGGAAGCTACCGAGGTGGTTAACTGACACGTAGAGCCAACCCCTCCACAACACCCCCATCCAAATGCTCAATCAGGAAAACAATCTCTACAGTGCCGATGACAAGCTGACAATTGTGAAGAGCCGATCATCTGAGGTCAACCTGAATGTGAGTCGCTCCTAAACCAACCCCTGTCCAGCCTCAGCCATCAGGGTACCGAACAGACCTAATCAGAGGTCTACCCCTACTCAGCCTATAGCATTATTAGGAACACAAATTGAATGAAATATGCACACGCTATCCTTTTTAACATCCATACTATCCTTTCTGATAGAGGATGTTCTTTTTGCACGATTTCATATTTTTCCTGTAAATTATTCTCCTTTATTTAGCAAATAAGGATCATTCTTTTGTAATTTCTATAACTTAAGACTTACTCTAATAAGGTACTATAAATACTCACATAATGTAATAGCCGCAAGAGAATATATAAAGAAGAATACACTGAACTTTTTACTCTCTTAAGCTAAGTGTCCTTCTTTTACTTACTTTTGAGTTACTCTTATCTAGCCCATTCGAGCATAAACTAGTGGCGAGTGGCCTCTGGACATACTTGTGCATTATATCAAGTGTGACTCGAGCTCCTGTGAGGCATTGGTGCATCATCTCCATCGTCGATATACAAAAACCCCTACTCATCGCCATCTCACAGCTTAGACTCACCCCCTTTGGTTATGCGTGATATCAGGTTTGTGTTCATCCACAAGTCCATATCAGCTTAATTAGCAAAGGGGTGTACTTGGTCATGCAAAGGACCCAAGTTCGAACCCTAGGAGCACCTAGTATGTGTTTTTATTTTTTTTTCTTCTCTTGTGCCACATGTTAAGCTATAATTAGCCCTTCATGTCACTATTCATCGTCTTTCTCACGATTTCTCCAAGATTCCAATACTTTCCCACTTTGAGCAGCCACCTTTCAATCAATTTTTGACCTCATTTTCTTTATGATTTCGCTAAATTGATGGTGAAATCATGAAGACCACTCGGAGTAATTTGTATTATTCCTAAAAACTTGACTAGATTCACATATTTTAGCACTCAAATCGGCTGTAGAAAATCAAGGAAAACTTTAAAACTTAGATTTTCCTTCACATTCCTTTTGCTTAATTTAAGCTTTGTTAATGCAATATGAAGCTTCCTCGTTATATTTCAAGTAAAAAACAAGATTAAGGGAAGTATTCTAACAATTAATTCAATTCAAATTGCACTCTTTTCCATTAAAATTGAAAATTAATTCAAAGCTCCATACTTTGAAATCAACCGGTTTTAATTGTTTTTCCTTTTATATTTTGATCCTGGAAGCTATTAAAGGGGGTCAAGAAGTTTGAATCAGGGGGAGGCTTCATCAAAAACGCTCCTTTAAGCTTCAAATCGAAACTCTCTTTCTCTTTAAACCCCATTCGTAACCGCTTTCTCTCTCTCCAAGATCGTGGTTTCCTTAGTGTTGTTCAAGCTAAACTATTGTAGTTACCGGTATCCTCGATTTGAGACTAATCTAAAGACACCACCTATGAAGCTTGCCGTGCTATTTAGCCCCTCCATTCTAACTACAGCCACGAAACCCTAACTCCTCGCAACCACCACTCAAAACATACACACCATCCCTCTTTGACCAAAACGACCACTGCGGCCGAACTTAGCACCACTTGAAAACTAAGACCCAACGGCCCTCTTATCTCCAACTACCTTCACGCGACTCACACTACACCATCACTAGCGAGCCACCATCAAAACTACCTAAATAGCCATCATTTGCCCCTGTACTATTACCAAACATTCTTTCATCAATAAAATCCACACAAATCTTCAATAACCCCTTTGAAATTCTAGCTGGATGTCATATCAAATTAAGGGATCAACTGCTACTCATTCTTCTTTTTTAACCCAAGCAACTATACTTGACTCGAACTAAAACCGTGCCAAATTTGTGCTCATTGACCAGAGTCGAGCCAACTAACTCGCTCTAGGACCCAAATAGCATGCTTCTCCCTCTTGTTCATTTATTTGTTATTTACTTATTTTCTAAGTGTAAATGTAATAAAAAAGGAACCAAAAAAAAAAAAGAAAAAGGAAAAAAAAAGAAAAAGAATAGTTTTTTTTGCTTATTTATTTATTTATTTTAGTGGAAATAGATAAAAAAATAATAATAAGATAATATAAAAAATATATAGAATAAAAATAAATAGGTTAGTGAATAAACAATTATCTTATCACTTAGAAAAACGTTTTTCTCTAAATAAAGAAAATAAATCAATCCATGTTCAGAATTAGGGTATTTTAGAATTTTTTTAAAAAAATAAATAAATGAAAGTTCTAATTTATGACCTTTTTAGAAATTTTCTTAAATAAGCCAAATTGGATTAAAAATGTAAATTCGATGTATTTTTCAAATTAAAACAAATCCAACCCACTAAAGTTTTTATTAAAAGAACTATGTACATCTAATCTTAAATAGCAAGTACCTAGACACCTACAAGACAGCAATAAAAATAAAAAACCTAATTTTCCCTTTTTAGTTTAGATCTTTCAAATTATCCCATTTAGATAAATAATCGAGTTTTGTCTTTTAAAATTAAAAGGTGCTTTTTAAGGTTAAAATTAAATTTGGAAAGCTAATGGTACTCGTAAGGGTTTAAAATTCCTAACCCCTGAATTTAGATCTCTGGTTTCATAAACTGTTTTATAAAATTGGTTTAATCGATAGACCAATAGTTAGGTTATAACCAATTTATCCAATTAGTTATAAATATTGGTTATAATTTAACTCTTTTTCCCGATCCTGGTCGGGTGGCGACTCCAAAGTGGTTTTCAAAATACAAAAAGAATCAGTTTTCTTTAAATTCTAGTCAAGGGTCAGTGTTAAATGGGAAGGGTTTAATACTAGTCGGTTTAAAGAAGACGTAATTAAAAAAAAAAAACTTAAAGGTGAAATACCAAGCTCGACATCTCTAAGTACACATGTAATTTTTTCTAATTATGTCAAGATATCATTATTCATGTGATTTCTCAATCATCATGCATAATATCATAGATTAATACTCTAGAAATATTGATTAACAATGAAAATACATAATTGAATTAAGAAAAATAAAAACTTTACTGAAAATTGTCAATAAATACAATAGTCACATGAAACCCTAAGTTCTATAATCTTAAATACAAGAATCTTAAGCTATCATGATAAAGTTAAAAGACAAGTGCAGCAAAATCAAAATGTAAAACATGAAAAACCCCTTTTGTTAATGAAAAATCCCTTCAATTTTGAAGTTGGGTGTTTTTTTTCTCCTTCTTCTCTTCAAGTCTCTTCTCTTTTGAATGTTAAAAGTTATGTGTAAAACCCTCACAAGTCCTTATATAATGTATCATGACGTTTCTATTTTCATCACCAAACACAGCCTGAGACACAATTATGTCCTGATGTTCTATAATTTACTGACCTTTACATAAAAAATAACCTTATTTAGCCATAGCCTAAAGACACAGTTGTATCCTAAACTATACAACTTTCTAACAAAAAATTATCACTTTCTTTTATTATTTATGTAACTTCATAACTCATTTATTTAAACTCTAAATTAAGTGAAACTTGATTCCTTTTCTTTGTTTTCAATCCGAAAACACGTTCAAATCTTGAAATCAAAATTTTACTCAATTAAGTATTAATTTCTTTAAAAACAACAAAAAATATGAGGAAAATATTATAAAATCGCCATGTAAAGTATATTTAAAATAAGTGCTATTAATACCTGTGATATTAAGGCAACCTACTAAATACGGAAAAGACTAAAAGGGCATTGTCTAAAATAAATAAAATACAAGAAATAGGTAAATGGTATAAAGGAAATTGCAAAAATAGAAGCTTTATAGGCAAACTGTCATTGAAGAGGTTCTTAGAGAAGTTGATAAAAGAGTATAGTTAGATTCAATAGGTGTCAAGTTGATCTATGAGTTATTTGAAGTTATGTCAGCTCAAAAATGATATGTGGAGCTTAAAACAAGTATAGCCGAGTTGATAGGTAAGTTAGCTAAGCTGTCAACAGAGCAGTCCTCCAGTCAGCACTCAATCATAGTCAAACATGAAGAGGCTCAGCTTAACATTTGTAGCAGGTTAATAGTTAAAAGCAACTTAGATTCTTCAGGTGTAGGTAGGGATGAAAGGATACATCTTGCCAAGCTCTTAAGTCCTTAAGTTCGAGCTTGGTTCAAGGGTCTAGTGGTTCGATTTCTATCATAATGCCCCATTCAAAAGCAATAGGAAAACTAGTGACAAAACCTACGAGCTGGATTTACCAAAAGGATATGGAGTTTCCTTTACAATCAACATATTCATCTTAACTCCTTATGTCCCAGATGACACCGAACATAATGATTTGAGATGATATATAGGTAAAAATATGCAAAATTACTTAAAATATGCAAAATATGCCAAAATAATGCTAATTAATTAAATAAAATTCATAAATAATTAAAAATCCTGAAAAATATGGAAGGCAAGTAGAAAATTAAAGAAGAAAAATCAACAAATAAAATTTAGTCGGATAAAAAGAGAATTGGAAGAAGATAAGGCCAATGTCAAGTCAATTTAATAAAAAAAATCTTAGGCAGCACTATAAATACCAAAAATTTTTCAAAAGCTTATTTGGTTTGTTTGGAGATAAGAAAATTTAAAGAATAAAAAAAAAAAAAAAAAAAAAGAGGATTAAGGTTTTTTTTAAAAAAAATTAGAAAAAAATCTATACAATTGGAGCTTATAAGGAGATCCTCCACGCGACGACTACTTAAGACTGAACAGCCACAACCACCACACGGTGGTGGCAACACCTAAGCTGGCCAACAATGCCATGGTAGGCAGCAGTGGCTAGAGCCACCAACATTGATGAGACCGATTTTCCTTCCGATTTTAGTTATTTTATTAAAAAGAATAAATAGTTATATAAAATTATAAAATTTTCTATTCTGGGGTTTTTAAGTATGTAGATTTAGGAAAAGTTTTTATTTTGATGAATTATGCATGGAAATATACTGTCCTTAAAAAATTTCACAAACTCAAGCCTTGTTCAATTTAAAAATAAATTATCTTAGGAGTATAGTTTTGAACTCAAATTTTTTTGTGTAGGCTAATTAGAGCATTTAAAATAGTGCTATAAAGCCCTTTTTCATAAATGAATTTTTGAAATTTTTAAATGATTTTTAGGCCTTTAAATGAGTAATTTTGGGGTTAATTAAGTATATAAATTGGTAATTATTGATTTAGTGCATAATTATATGTTTTCCGGATGTTAAAATCTAATAAAGTATGATATTTATAGAATTTAGGGTGTTAAATGTAATTATTAGGGTATTATGTAATAAATATGTAATAGGTAAAAATGGTAAATTTTAAGTTAATTTAATAATTTAGAGTAATTATATGTAAATTCTAATTTGGGATGAATTTAGATATTTGAGATGTTAGTTGATGTCAAGAGATGATATTTAAGGTGATGGGAATATTAAATGAGTATTGTTGAGCCTGAAATTCGGTTTTCTATTTTAATTTAATTTAATTTAATTTCTCATTTTTTGATTAATACTAAACCCAAACTCATTTAATATTAATCATTAACTAGAGAAATTGGGAAACTTCAGTTTTTTATTAAAAAATAAGTTTTGGAGCACCACCACACCGAAGTCGGGTAAAAGAGAAATCGTAATTAGTTAGATGAATTGATTGCAATTTAACTACCAGTCTTTGATTTCAATTTGAATGAAAAATTAAAGAGTTCCAAATTCGAGGGTTAACCTATTAAACCCTAATAAGTGCCACTACCTATTTACTGAAATTAGGTTTATTCTTTAAATTATAATATTTTTTAAGAAAAAATAAAAACTAAAAAGAAAAAAGAGCCTAAGTTTCTATATATTTTATTGTTATCCCGAAGGTACCTATGTACCCATTAATTGGGATCAGACGATTGTAGTTCTTTTTTAAAATCTTTAGTGTGTTAATTTATTTTAATTTTGAAACCAACTGGATTTGCATTTTAATTAATTCGGTTTATTAAAAAATCTAAAAGGCCTTAACTCGTATGTGAGTAAAAAATACTCTCTAAGATACTATAACCTTTTTTATAAAAATTTCTTTTTTGTCAATTTTTATTTCTAAAAAATAATTTTCTATATTGATGATTTCTACAAGAAAAAAAAATCCTAAGCTAATTATACATACATATATATATATATATATTCACACCTATATTTTTACTTTCAACAACTACTTATCTAAATAAATTAATAAACTATATAATATACTAAATATATATAAACTAGTATTAAAAGTCTCCTAACTAATATATATATACTATTAAATAATTAATGAACTAAAACAAAATAATAACAATCAAAACAATAATAAAACAATCTAATAACCGAACCTGATTGTTGCCACCATGCGATGAAGTATTGTTCGTGGAAAGTCAGGCGTGCGAAGCGTGACGGTGAGGGTTGATTTCCGTGTGTGTGCTGATCGTCGGCAGGGGTGAGTAGTGCAAGCGTACCCGTGCGCATGTGCAGTTCGTGCAGGGGCTAATGCGGTGGGGAGTGATGTCGTGCGACTTGGAATCGCAACTGAAACCGCTATTCGACAATGAAGCATGGTGCGAGACCGCTGCTGCTGCTTGATATCGGGAACTCGCTATCTTACTGTTCGTAGAGTGAGTTCTGGGTGCAAATGGATCGTGGATCGTGGAGTGGCACTACTATGGGAGTCACAGCGTGTGATAGTGGAGCAGCACTACTACATGGACTTCAGGCCATGTCGTAGCCGGGGCGGCGCGTATGGTGCGTGACTGGTGCTAGATCCGTGCGGGAGCTTGATTAGCGACGTGCGGCTGAACGTAGATGCAACGTTGATCGGTGCTGGTGAGTCACAGTAAGGATTGTTGTCGCTTTGCTCCAGGCGTGCGCGGCTTGTAGCGGAGTGAGGGTTGCGAGTGCACTGGTCGGTGTTGTGCGTCGTCGTCGTTCGTTCACTAGCTGATGGAGTGTGCTGATCGTGCAGTCGATGAGCAGCAGTGGGCGTTGCATACTTGCGGTTCAGTGCGCATGGTGGTCGTGTATGGAGTCAGGCCGTGGAGTTCATTGGTCGAGACGTCGGGGATTGATTTGGTTGTGGGGCTGATGAGTGTGTATTGTGTTCCAGGCGTGTACGATGATCGTGCGAGGGGATTTGGCTCGGCGAGTGGATGCTGTTTTCGAAGGCGTCTGGGTCATAGGATGCATGCAGTGTTGCGTTGGTCACAATAAGTGATTGGGGCTTGGCTTGGCTCAGTGTCGGGTTTGGTTGTGCAGCGGCTAGAAAGAGAGGGTGCTTCATGAATGAATGGAAGAACAGGGCTGCCGGATTCAGGATCTTTGGTTCAGTGTTCTTCTATTTATAAAACCGTGACCACATATCTTACTGAATCATATCAATTGTGTTAATTTCAATTTAATTTATCCAAATTATTTATATTAATCCAAATCCAATCTAATAAAAATCAAACTAAATTCGAATATTCTTTAACAATTCAAATCCGAACAAGAAAGATTTAATTAGATGTGATATTCATTTGTTCAACTCACTTTTTGTAAAAAAATAAAAAAGATAAATAAATAAAAGATTATCTAGCAAGATTCAAACTCGTAACCTCAAATTAACTCCATATCAAGTATTCCAATATTTATCAGTTAGGCCATTAGTTTATATCTTAATTTTTAATATAATTAAATTGTACTTAAAACACGTGATTTTCTAAAATAATTATTTGAACTAAGCTAAAACTAGAGCTATTTGTTCCTAAAATAATTTACTTCCTATCAAATCTAAAAAAAATCTTTATATTTTTTTTTTCTTTTCTCATTTTTTTTTTTGTATTTTCATCATTTGTTAATTTTTATTATTTTCATTATTTTTCTTTACTTTTGAGTTAAGACCCTAAAACTAAAACTAAAACTATGGCTACTAAGAAGCAAAAATTGAGTGTCTACAAGTATATTGCATACATATTAAATGATAACATATAATATGTAATTAAAAGAAGTTAATGAGTATGACAATATTAGGTTAAAATTGATATTATAATAATAAAAAAAATATCTAATAAATATGGTAGAAACTTAAATTTAGGTGTATATATGAAATTTATAAAATTTTCTCATATTGGGAGTAAATTTGGTAATTAAGTTAGTATAAGAGGTACTATGCAAATTAAAATATTAGTTAAGGATTAAATATGATATTTATGATATCTGGAAATAATGTGATTAATTTCACATTATAGGTCAAAATGAGTTTCTAGAGTTTATGTATAAAATTGTACTTAGAAACAGATTTAGAACCTAATTTAGAAATTAATGCGCAAATTAAATCTAAACTTAGCCTAAATCAAGAAAAATTGTAAAAAACTTAAAAACCTAGATAATTAGGTATATTAAACCCTAAACCAAAGATAATAATAAATGTTATAGGATAAAACAAATCTATAGCAGTTATGTGGAAAACTAAAACAATATTCATATTATAGGGATTTTTTGTGATGGCTAGTGCAAGTCGCACCTCAAATGAATAAGCGAAGATTCCAAGTAAGTCGGGATTCATATGTTGTTGTATTTCGAAGTACTAAATTATAGTACTCAAAGGCTTGAGATTATACTTAATTATACTAGTTAGATAGTTAGCTGTGTGCATGTACTTGTTCTGAATTGATGATATGATTTTGATTTGCTACTCTAGATTGTATTTATATGATTTGTTTGAAATAACTGAACATCTTAAATCAAACCTAACTAAATATATGACTTGCAAACATAAATCGGACTTGCATCGTAACCTACTAAGGGAAACTTAAGGTTCTCCAGCCAAATACTGACCTCTTCGAAAAGAATAGCGTTGGATAGTATAATTGGTTTCTTCTTCATTCTCAATCAAACTAAGTGATAGGTGAGGAGGTCATAGTAAGGGTGAAGGGAACGGTTTAAAGATAATCGCAGGAGGAGCGGTATCTCCATTGCATAAGCTTGAGTTTGGTCGTGAGTTATTACATTAAATGGAAACTCCTCAATCCAGATTAGAATGGGTGAAATTTCTCTAATCTCATGATGGGTTGAATAACATCATGCAATGGAATTTGCTTGAACATGCATTCCATCTAACTAATTTAGTTGATAGCTTTGTTTCTGTTTGATGTATAGTTTTAAGTCTCCATCCCAACTTACTAAGTTGTGGTTACTCACATGCCTATAAACATTATTACAGGTGCTAGCTAGAAAGCAACTTACATTTATCTTGAAGCTAGCAACTACAGGATCCTAGGAAGTGAGGATATAAAATCGAGGATATGATATACTCATAAGTTTGGATTTATCTTTAAAGTTTTTATGTATTTCTCAAGTAGATTATGTTCAGGTTACTAAATATTATAATATACTCAAATTATTTTCAAATAAATATATATTACTTATAATTTCATAGGTAAATAACTTATTTAATTTATGAACTGTTTACTTCAAAAAGGGTTAGTTATGAACATCTTATATAAATTATGTCTAAGATAGCAGCTTCAAGGTTAGCTTCTATCCTAGAATGGTTTGCATAGTGGGACTGTTATAACTCTGCCACTTTAAGGTGTGATAGTTAGGAATGCTAAGCTCTAGTCTCTTAACTCGTAGTGAACTAAAAGGTCTCTAGAACTTGGTTACCCAAGTATTTGGAGGGTGAGTAGATGAGGACTAATCTAATGTATCTAAAGACTCAGAGCTTATGGTATACCAAGCTATTGTACCATCATCTAAGCTCCAAGGGCTTTGGCTGAGCTACATGCCATATTAGGTAAGCTCGGGTTTATTGACCTTCTACCTCTTGTGCTGAGGTTTGAACAACCCCACCAGTTACTAGACTTTCTGAAGGATAGAGTTAGGGTAGTCTGGCATATAGACTCTAACTGTACTAATTTGTCTCCTTTTGTCTTTTTTACTCTTAATAGGTTGCCCTAGTTAGCAACCATTTAAGCTCTTGTAATTGGTAGCAGTCATGATCACTTATCTTTTGAATATTACAAAATCATTTCCCTTTTCCTAAGCTTGTATGCTTTGGTTCCCTCCTTTATTCTTATTTAATTCCTAATCTAGCTAGGCATTAGTAGCGAGTGCCCTTATTATTATCTTTGGTAAGTTGTATCGAGTGTGTAGTGTAAGTCCAATTGCAAACCTTAGTGAGTCATATCCTAAGTTTGGCTTTCATTTATGTTAGAAAACCATTTCATTCTTATTTCTTCTCTACAAGAAAGACCCATCTCCCTAAACCAAGATAAGACCTAATGGTTGAGGATTACATTAAGTACATTAGTTGGGGAGTACCTATACCTAAAATTTTTTCTCTTATAGATTTATGAGTTACTCCAGTCTTAGGAGATCATGACAATGTGCTTGCCCTTTTAAATATTCAATTAGATTTAAGTTATATCCCATTTTTATTTTTCTTATCACATATAAGGCTTATACCTTTGTAGGGATCTTTTTGTTTTTTCTTTTTTTAAGTATGGTAGAGAAAGACTTGCAATGTCCTTGATTGCAATATCAAGTTTGGGATTGACATTAGCATACCTTGGAGAACAAATATTGATAGGTGTAGACACTAAATTTCTGCTCCCTTTATTTTATTTTATTTTTATTTTTAGTTTATTTTCTCAATTGGCCTTAAATTAGGAAAAGCACAAAAAAAAAAGAAAATTAAAGAAAACCCAAAAAATAAAGAAATTTTAAAAAATAAGAATTTTAGGAAAATATAAAAATAAGAAAATTGGAAAAATGTGAACAAATAGGAAGTTTAAAAAGAAAAAAAATAAGAAATTTAGAAAATAAGAAAATTGAAAAAAAATTAATGGAAAAAAATTACAAAAAAATTGAAAAGAAAAAGAGTAAAAAATAAAAATTTAATTAAATAGATTTTAAATTTTTAAAATAAGTTTAGGAGATGGTTCGTTGGGCTTGGATTTAAATTTAAATCTCCCCTAGGTTGATCCGGTCCATATGTACAATTTAATTGCACATATAGATAAAACATAAGCCAATGACTTAACGGATAAGCACTTGGACATATGCATTAAGGTTAAGAGTTCAAATTTATGTGGAAGCATACAAAGTTCTTTCATTTTTTTCATCACATCAAGGGGCTGCTACGTCTTAAGATCTTATTGTGCTACATGTCTTGACACGTAGCAACATCGGATTCATCGATACTGGCGTGGCATGCCACGTGTCACAAGATAACATGTGGCATACAGTAATTGGTTGAGGTTAGCTAACATGGTGCCACGTCGGCATTTTCCCCCTCTTTCTTTTCTTTTCCATAATTTTCCTCCTCTTTCCTTCTTAAGAATAGCCCATCCCCTTCACTTTGGCTTTAATTTCTGCACAAATTTCATATACAACCATTCATAGGTAGCTAATTCACTCACAACCATTCTCTCTCTCACTTTCTCTCTCTATCGAACCCTCTCTCTTCAAAACTTTCTCTCCCGAGCTTATCACTACGACTAAACATACTGGGACCATTCCTTACGATGTAAGTATCCAAGCTTAGCTACCCTTATCCATTGTCATATCCCCCAACAGCCCCACTGAACCACTACAAACCAAACCCTTGCCACTGCCACCATGACCCATTCAAACCAAACCAAACACCACCTTAAGCACCAACCAACCACACCTCAACACTCCTTGAACCCCTTAACCCTAAACCAAACTAATCACCCACCTCTAACGGCCACACCGTGCACCAACCAAACACCATTACCGGCGTAGCATTGAGCCTACCCCCTTATCTCCAATCTGAAACACATAAATCTGTCGTCACCTACAAAAAATTCCCTTCGACTTGCCTTGAATCGTGCTTCGTTGTTGTCACTAAATTGGAGTCGGAGACTACCCAACCTGACCTGACAATTCAACCCGCGACCCGATATAACGCCCGAACTAACCCAACCTGATCTAAACTCTGACCTGCGTTCGAGATCCCTTCTTAGTCCAATTCTTTTTCGAATTGATTTTTTTTTTCAATTATTTACTTATTTATTTACTTGTTTATAATGTAATTGTAATCAAATAAAAAAAAAAGAGAAGAAAAAAGAAAGAAAGAAAAAAGTAAAGAAAAAGTAGTTTAATTAGTTATTCATTTTTAGTTTAAGAAAAATAAAAAATAAATAAATAGATAGAAATGAAAAATATAAAAATAAAAATAAGTATATAAGGAGATAAATAAAAAATTGTTCTTTTAGCACTTAGAAAAATCAAATTTTTTCAAATATAATAAAAATAAATGAACCCTTTACAATTTAAGGCATTTTAGAATTTTTCAAAAATAAATAAAAATCCAATTTAGGACCTTCCTTTTTAGAACTTTCCTTAAATAAATCAAATTAACTAAAAACGTAAACTCAACCTTTTGTAAAAAAATTAAAACCAATCACCCACTAAAGTTTTTATAAAAAGAATCACGTACGTTTGATCTTGAATATCGAATATGTAGCAACCAATGAAGTGACAATAAAAATAAAATTTTTTCTTTTTCCCAAGATTACTTCATTTATCCAATTAAAGTGATTAATAATCAATTTTTTATTAAATTAAAAAGGTGATTTTTAAGATTAAATTTAAATTTAGAAAGTTAATGGTACTCGTAAGGTTTTAAAAATCTTAACCATTGGATGCAGATCTCTTGTTTTAAAACCATTTTAAAAATCGATTTTTATCGAATGACCAGTAGCTAAGTTATAACCAATATTAGTTATAACTTAATTGTTTTTTCCCGACTTCAATCAGGTGGCGACTTCGAAACATTTTTTTTTAAATTAATAACGATTTTTTTTTAAACCCTAATCGAGGGTCGATATTAAATAAGCAGAGTTTAATACTGGTTGGTTTAAAGAAAATCTAATTTATAAAAACCAAGAAGGTGAAAAATCAGGCTCAACGACTTGATGACTCCATTGAGGACATCAAGAGAGTTGGCTATTTAACTTTCCAAAATTAAAATAGGTTTCTAAAAATCATCTTAGTGTAATTTATTTACTTATTCGTTCTTTATTTGTATCATAACTATACTAATGTCTTTACAGGTTTAGTTTTACATATTTAATTATTTGGAAGGGGGGATTTATTTTACTGTACCAATGCATGATAGATACGATTAAACTCAAGCCGTTTTAGGACCTTAGGATAGGGAGTCATTGTATAAGTTTTGGGCGACCACTATTCGAGGCTGATTAGGATATCCCACTTAAACTTCGATGTGACTAAGGAAACATTTTTTCATAAACGCATGAGATTATATTAAGGACCTTTAAAACCTACCCTTTTTGCATACATTTCACAGGGTCGATGAATAACTAACAAAGCGGCAATGTTATAAAAAAAAAAAAGAAAGAGAAAAAATGACAAACCCGAAGTTTCTTTTCCTGTATTTTTTCCTAGAATTCATGTACATAGGAAGTCATGTGTATTTTCTTTTCATGCAACTAGTCTTTTCTTTGTAATTTATGCTTTCCTTATAATATTTTAGAAATGGCCAACTCATCCAATGCCAAGGTTTTCACCAAGGAGATTCATGTCCACAAACCCAGAACCCATACTCAGCCAGTGGTTTCAAACCTTCACCCCAAGAGAACAACAGTTCATTACCAATAAGATTAGACCCAATCTCTATCTAACCAAAGTGGATGTTAACATCATGCTAATAAGGGGCCTTAGTCCATTTTTGGGAGCCTAAAGGACATCTAATCGATCCAACTTTGGAAGCATACACCCAACTACTCCAAGCTCCACCATTGGATGAAATATACATTCCAGAACTTAGCTTCGATGCAGCTTACATCTTTTCAAAATTCTTAGGAATTTGTAAGATTGAGATAAATGAAGCCTTTAATGGTTGCAACAAACATGCTATTAAGATATAGGATCTAGTCCATTGGTTTCAAAACAAAGCCAACTCCAACAAATAGGCCCTGTTTCTCGAAAATTGAGGGGAAAATTGAATCAAGGCCTATGTATTAACAATGTTTGCTACCGTCTTATTTCCAAGCAGGTCTTTTCTTACACACTTTAGGGTAATAAAATTAGTGGCTCAATTTTGGGAAAGGAAGTCTTATATTATTACCCTACTTGCTGAACAAATAAGGAATCTTAATTTCCTTAAAAAAAGAAGCTGTCGAGATCTCATGACAAGCATAACACTATTAATGGTGTGGTTCGTCAATCACATCAAATGTTTTAGGTTAGATTTAATAAAGGGTACATTCACCAATAAGATTGATCTTATTGACTCTTTCATTGATAAGATCAAATTGCAAAAGATATCCTTACCCTATTCTAGATAGAGGTTTTATAAGTTTTTCGAGTCAAAGACATATTGTGGACCACCAGATGGAGCAATTACAGTAAGGTAATATTGATTTGCAAAAATTACCATGTTGTACCATTAACCGAAATGAGTCATTGTAAAGGCAACTATCCAGACAACATGGTGAGGCAGTTTGGAAAGATCCAGGACATAGTTCATAGGCCTTCATTAAAGCCATTCACCCTCAACCTCAAAGAGCCTCAGTCAATAGAAAAGGTATCCAAGCTTCATAAGATCAAAGCTTGGTAGGATACTAGGACAATAAGCCCTAATGTTGATTTGAGTGAATTCATGAGAGAAGTGGTTAAGTACCAGGTCACCAAAAAATACTTATACGATCAACTTCACAAGGCAAGCACAATGCGATATCAGGTACCAAAAGTCCTTTAACCTGTCCCTGTGCACCTTAGCTCTGAAATGGTAACCCATATGGACTAAGTGAAAGCTCGTACGGAGGTCCTCTATGATGAAAAAGAAAAATGGGAAAACCTATTTTGAGAGTTTAGGTAAAGGTCGCATGCCCTAGAACACCAGATAAAGATGGCCTAGAAGAAGATTCAAGAGTTTGAGAAAACAACTAAGCATAATAAAAAAAAAGGAGAAGAAAATGTCACTTGGCCCTAGAAAAAAAAAAAGAAAATTAGTATAGATGAATTTGTATATTTTCCTTTCTTTTATGTAATAAAACTCTGGGAATTCAAAAAAATAATAAATAACTTGCCATTTTGTTAATTATTCATTGATTCCCTCCTTTCCATCTATACGGCTCATTTGCATTTCATTCATCTGCATTCTTTCAAAAATTAAAATATTGGTGTGCTAACTTGTTAAGAAGTGGTTTTAACCAGGTTGCCAAGATAGCTCTCAAACGTCAAACTTTCCAGAGAAGCCCTATCAAAACCCGTTCTTAGACTAGAATAACCAACTAAGGAAACGATAACACCAACACCAACAACAGCAATGTCAACCCTAAGGTTATTGATCTTACTGAATTAAGGTTTTAATCTTTGGAACGAACAATAGGGAAGATTGTAGACCAACTAAGCTTCCTCGTTGATAGCATCGCTTTGCTCAGATCCACGACTCCATCAAACGAGGAGAGTTCTAAGGCTGGATAAGGAAAGAATACTGAGGCCCTACCCTTCAAAACAGAAGAAGCCTACCCAAAGGTCAATCAAACCTTCGAATCTTCTGAAACAGAAGGGGTCTTTCCAAAAGTGAACCCAACTTTTGAGCTGAACACTTACTCGTTCCTGGTCAATCTAAAGCCTGAAGATGATCAGGACAGACTGAAAGAGCTTGAGAAGCAGCTAACTCAGCAAATTATTGAAAAAATGAAAATGCTCGAGGGGTATGATGAATTCAAGCATACAAGCATAAGAGACTTCTCTACCTATGATTATGGAAGCTTCTTAGAAAAATTCAAAGTACCTAACTTTGAAAAATACAACGAGACTGGGTGCCCTAAGTTGCATACTCGGCTATATGTACGCAAGATGGGTAAGTAAGTACAGTAAGACCAACTTATGGTCCAAACCTTTCAAGACAGCCTAACTGGCCTTGCCTTGACTTAGTATGCCCAAGTAGATATGAATCAAGTGAATACATAAGAAAAGCTGGCTAGAGCATTCTATGAGCAATATAGGTTTAACCTTGAGGTAGCACCAACTGTGATGGATTTGGTTGCCCTAAGGAAGAGGAACAATGAATCTTTCAAAGAGTATGCCCAAATGTAGAGTCCTTAGCTGTAAGGGTATTTATCCCCGTGACTGAAAAAGAGTTAACTGCAACTTTCATCAACAGTCTTGAGAGACCCTACTTCGCTCACTTGATTGGACAAGCCTCTTTTAGCTTTACAGAAGTAGTGGCAACAAGATGTTGAATTGAAAGTGTCGTCTCCTCTAGTAAGCTATAAGAGACATCAGATAGAAGACCACCCTTTACTAAACCCATCACCAGTAAGCTTAAGGAAGCTACTGTTAGCATGGTCAATTCGAATGCTAGGCTTAACTCTCGAGTCTCTTTTAAGGAAAATCCTTTACCAACTCAACAACAGTATAGAAGCCAACCACAAGTTAGCAAAGCCCTAGGGCAGTTCACCAAAATACTCGTTCTACTTAGTCAGATACTTGAAAAGTTAAGGAAAGATAATTTGCTCCATTCTAAGGCTCCTAGTAAAAGGTATAGGCTGAGGTTTTTTTATCCCAATGCAAGATGTCAGTATCATTTAATGCAAGTGGGCCATTCAACTGACTTGCTTTGGAGGTTAAAGAACAAAATTCAAGATTTAATTGATGAAGGTATAGTACAATTGGATTTTGTGGAGGCTCTTGCTCCGAATGTCAACAACAAACCCCTTCCAAACCATGGACCCATCATCAATATGATATTTGACCACTCAAAGTCTACCATCAACATGATCGATCCCAACTAAGAGCCCAAGGTTTATAAATTGTACAAATAAGAAGAGAAGCAAACTCCACAAACTAAACGGTATACCTTCCATGTGCCTATGGCCCTCGAAAATTATAAAATTGCCCCTCTCAACCACTAAGCAATAAACCAGGGGTAGTCAAGCTTACTTATGGAGGGAGATTACCCACTCTAGTAGAATCTATGATTTAAGGGAAGACTTGAAAAAGAAGGTCGTGCTGGAAATGCCAAACAATGAACAAACCAAGCATAAAGAAGGATTAATTGCCTTTACTAAGATGATCAAGTCTAGCGAGTATAAAATAATATATTAACTCGCTAAGACTCTAGCACAAATATCCCTCATGTGTCTATTGATGGCATCAGACCCACATCGGGAAGCTTTATTCAAAACACTAAAGGAAGTCAAGGTCCATCGTGAAATCTTAGTTGAAAGGATTGGCTCTGTCACCAATTCCATCCTCACTATGGATCAAATTTCCTTCTCCACCGAAGAACTAGGCGAAGAAGGTAATCAGTACACAAAGCCTCTACTCATAATTGAGAGGATAAATAACATCATCACAACAAGAGTCCTCATCGACAATGGTTCATCTTTGAATGTCTGCCCTTGAGCTACCCTAGATTTATTGGGCATTGATACAACCGCTATCAAGCCGAGTTTGACAGCAGTAAGAGCTTTTGATGGATCTAGGAGAGAAATAATAGGGGAGATTGACTTACCAGTAGATATCAACCTATAGATGTTTAACATCCCATTTTAAGTTTTGGACATTCTAAAGACCTTCAATCTACTATTGGGAAGGCCTCGGATACATTTAATAGGGGCCATACCATTAAGTCTTCACCAAAAAGTTAAATTCATTTCTAATGGCTAGGTTATCACGATTCTGGGTGACTAAGATTATGAAATCTACAAAGAGAAGGGGACTTTGGGCTTCAAATGTTTGAAAAGGTGTGCATGATCACCAATTGAGAGCAAGACGAGAGGCCAAAGTTTAAAAACGACCAATTTAGAGCTTATGGGCTATGATACATTCTAAACCCGATGGAAGAGTTGCAAGCTAGGGGTGGAAAATGTGACATGTTGTATTACGCCCCGATGACTTTCCCTCCATTGTTAGAAACTTTCATTCGAGCAGAAGTCTAGAACTTAAAGCCTAGTAAAGAGGACACTTCCAGCAGAAATGAAGGGGCTAGTTCATCCAACAAATCCCAGCACTTGAATAATTAGTTCTTCATCCCTACAAAAAGCAATAAGTCTTCTTTAGGGTATAGGATAAATCATGGTCCAATATTTTGTAGAGTTTTGTAATAAATTACCTTTATTCTTCAAATGATTGTACTCAAAAGAAAGTTCCTATAAATAAAAATCAATCTCTTTTCCCTTTACTCCTATCTTACTTATACTATTTCTTTTACATACTTTTCTTTTTCTCTAAATCTAATGATTCAAAGAAGGTCATGGTGCGTAGATAGGTGATGAAAATATTGATATCATCTTCGACCCTATTTAGTCAGTCATCAGGAGTGATGTTAATGACCATAGTGACGTGCAAGAAAGTTGGCAAAAACATGAAATGAGTAGAATTTCCATTGACTAGCCAACTATGATAATTAATGTCGAGATCGATGACAACCCTAAGGTATTGAAGATTGGGGGAAATTCAAAAGAAGATCAAAAAGTAGAAATGATCACATTACTATCTGAATACCAGGATGTATTCACATGGTCTTATGAAGACATACCCAAATTAGATCCGTCGATCGTAGTCCATTATTTATCCACACGAGAGGATATCAAACCTAAGAAATAGAAGTTAAGAAGGTTCTAACCGGATGTTCTATTAAAGATCAAAGAAGAATTCAGAAAATTACTAGAGGTCAGTTTTACCGAGGTATCTGATTATCCTGAATGGGTAGCCAACATAGTATCGGTTATGAAGAAGAATGGAAATGCGTAGACTTTCGGGACCTTAATCAAGTAACCCCTAAAGATAATTTTCCCTTGCCCCCTATTCATGTCTTAGTCGATAGCATAGCCAGAAATCATCTTTTCTCTTTCATGGATGGATTTCTTGGGTATAATAAAATCTGAATGGCTAAAGAAGATAAAGCCAAGAAAATATTCATCACAACATGAGGAACATTTTGCTACAAAGTAATGCTTTTCGGACTCAAAAATTCCAGGGTAACTTATCAAAAGGCTATAGTAGCAATCTTTCATGACATGATGTATAAAGGAGTCGAAGTATATGTTGATGATATAATTGCTAAGTCCAAGAAAGGAAAAGTAATGTAGATAATTTGAAGAGACTGTTTGATAGATTAAGAAAATTCCAGTTGAAGCTCAACTTAGAGAAATGCACTTTCAAAGTGACTTCAAGGAAATTATTGGGTTTTATAATCAACTAAAGGGGCATCGAAGTAAACCCTGATAAAGTCAAAGTGATAGTTGACTTGCCCCCGCCACGCATACTAAAAGAAATCAGAAGCTTGTTGGGCCGTTTAAATTATATAGCTCAATTCATATCCCAATTGATAGACAAGTGGTGTCTCTTGTTTAAGTTGTTGAAAAAGAACACTAAGATCAATTGGGATGAAGAGTATGAGGAAGCATTCACAACAATCAAAGAATACCTCATGAACTATCCAATTTTGGTAGCTCCAAAACCTCAGAAGCCTTTATTCCTGTATCTGACAATATTATCGAAGTCCATGAGGTACATGCTCGATTAGAAAGATGAGGAAGGAAAAAAACGAGCTGTATACTACATAGGCAAGATATTCACTAAAGGAAAGTAGAAATATTTAGAAATTGAAAGAACCTGTTGTGCTTTAGTTTGGGTTATGCATCGACTCAGACAATACATACTATAAGCCCCACTACCAGTCACTCAAGGTCTCGATCGACTAAAAGATTCGATCAAGCCTAAATTATAAGTAAAGCCAGAAATATTACTAAAAATGATCCCGTAAGTTTGAATTTAAGAAAATAAGCAATAAAATAAAAGAATATAAAAATTTCAAATTTTAAGTATATAACTCGTTATTTATCGAAAATACGTAAAATATATTCCGATAATTAACGAATCGCTAGAGATAAATTATATGTATACTAAAAATCATAGAATGACATAAATAATATTTAGGAATATTTATTTGTATTATATATGAATTTACATGTAAGTAGAAATACGTGTAATTACTTAAAATACGTGAAACGTGCTAAAATAATACTAAATAATTAAAGAAAATTCATAATTAATTAAGGAAAAATAAAGAAAAATAAAAAAATAAGGAATGATCCAGAATTTGGTCGTGGCAGCTGGGGAAAATAAGAAAAAAATTAGCCAATTAAATTAGAACAACACAAAAGTCAAATTGAAAGAAGATAAGGTAATTGTCTAATCAAATTAATACACAATAATTTCACTAAAGCCCTATAAATACTCCAAATTTTTCAGAAGCTCATTTTAGATGTCAAGAAGTTTAGAAAAATAGAGAGAGGCAAAATTGAGAGAAAATTACGGTTTTACGAAAATTAGGGTTTTACAAAAATCTGTACAGTTGGGGCTTGTAAGGAGAACCCAGATCTGACGAGCAGCTGGGAGTAGACGGCCACCACCACCACACGATAGTGGCAGCGCCTAGGTAGTCCGACACACCCATGGCCACCGACAGTGGCCGAAGCCACCCAAATCGGTCAGTTTAATTTCTAACCTGATTTTGTGTAATTTTGTAAAAATAGTACATATTCTTAGAAAATTATAAATTTTTTTATTCTAAAATATTTTTGTATTTAGTTTCTACGAAAAATATTATTTTGATTAAAATATGTCCCATGATGTATGGTCCTTAAGAAATCATACAAAACCGAGCATACTTCGATTTAGAAATAAATGACCTTAGGAGTGTAGTTTTGAGCCTAAAATTTTTTTGTAGACTAATTAGATGATATAGAACAGTGCTATGAAGCCTGTTTTCAAAAATTAATTTTTTTAAATTTTAGATAATTTTTAGACCTTAAAATGAGGCATAAAATGGGTAATTTAGGGTTAATTAAGTAATTAAATAGTTAATTACTAATTTAGTGAATAATTATATGTTTTAGGATGTTGAAATCTGATGAAGTATGATACTTATAGCATTTAAGGTGTTAAATATAATTATTAGGTTAATTATGTAGTAAATAAGTAATAGGGAAAAATAGTATATTTTAAGTTAATTTTGTAAATTAGAGTAATTAGGTGTAAAAGATGATTTAGGATGAATTAGTCATTTTGAAATGATAATTGATGTTGAGAGATGGTAATTAGAATGATAAAAATATTAGATGTGTATTATGTACATAATAAATATTATTACATAATACACAATTATTAGTATATAATACACGATTATTAGAAATATAATAAATAGAAGATATTAGAAGAAAAATTGATATTACAAAAATAATAGGGATATATAGTAAATCTGATAGAAAACTTAAATTTATGTGATTATATGAAAAATGTAAAAATTTCTTACATTAGGAGTAAATTCTGTATACTAATAAGGATTTAAGTGTATCAGGTGGAATAAAATACTGACTAGGGGTAATGATGGTATTTGGGATATTTGGAAGTAATTTGATTAATTTCACATTATGAGTTGAAACAAATTTCTAGGGTTCGGTTATAAAACAGTATTCAAAAATCGAACTAGAACCTAATTTAAAAATCGATGCGGAAACTGAACCTGAACCTAACCTCAAACCTAGAATAATTGTAAAAGATTTGAGAACCTAGATAACTGGATATATTAAACCCTAAACAAAACATAACAATAAGTGTTATAGGATAAAACCAACTTATAATAATTATATGAAAAACTGAAACCACGTTTGTGTTATAGGGATAATCGGCGATGGCCTGAGTGAGTTGGACCTCGAGTGAGTGAGCGAAGAGTCCAGGTAAGTTGAGATTAATACGATGCTGTATTTTAGAGGCTTGAGATTATGCTTGGTTGTGCTTATTAGATAGTTGGTTGTGTCCATGTGCTTGATTATGAGTGATGCTATGATTTTGTTTGTTGTTCTGCCTTATATTGTATGATTTGTATGAAATGATTAATCATCCTAAACTAGATCTAATCAAATATGTAACCCGTAATCATAATCGAACCTGTATGGCAACCCATTAGGGGAAACCTAGGATTCTCCGGCCAAATACCAACCCCTTTGAAAAGAATAACGCAGTATTACATAATGGTCCTTTCTTTATTCTTAGTCGAACTAAGTGATAGGAGAAGAGGTCGCGGCAAGAGTGAAGTCAATGGTTTTCGAAGATAATCGCGAGAAGAGCAGTGTCTCCACTGCACAAGCCTAGGTTTGGTCGTGAGCTATTGCATTAATGGTAAATCCTCAACCCGGATTAAAGCGGACGCAATTTCTCTAATCTCACGATGGGCCAAACAATGTCGTGCAATGGTATTTGCTTGAACATACATTGTACCTAATAAGTTGGTTGACAACCTTATTATGTTTATGGTATAGTTTTAAGTCCTCCATCCTAACTTACTGAGTTGTGATTGCTTACATCTCTATAGACGTCGTACAGATGCTGGCTAAGAAAGCGGCATACAACGACTCTAAAGCTAGCAACTGTTAGATCTTGGAAAGTGAGGAAAAACATTTGAAGAACAAACATATATTTTTAAGGTCTAAGCTTTTATTTTAGAATTTTTCATTTCTGAATAATGTAATAACTAGAAAATATATTACAGTGAAATATTATAAACGTTAATTGTAATAACTAAATTTCAATGTATATATATATATTTTCTCACTTTTCTTAGGTAAATGATTTATTTAAATTATAAATTGTTTACTTCAAAGTAGGTTAGTCATGGACACCTTATGTAGATCAGGTCTAAGATAGCAGTTGTAAAGCCAACTTCTATCTTAGAATGATTTACATGATAGAACTATTATGACTCTGCTGCTTTAGGGCGTAACACATACTCTACTACCAGGTCGAATTGTTGACTCAGCACGATCCCCTAAAGTATTTTGCAGATAAATCGGCCCTAATTAATAGAATCTCAAAGTGGCAAATGTTACTATGAAAGTTTAACATTAGGTACACGAACCAGAATATAGTCAAGGGTAAACTCTAGCAAATCAATTAGCAGAAAATCCCTCCAATAGCTCTCCCCATGAGTTTAAGTCAATTTCCCCAATGAGGATATCTTAGTAGTTAAGGGAAGCTCTGATAAAGGAGAAAATGATGAGCCACCAAAATAGAAGATGTTCTTCGATGAGGCAGCCAACATGTCTGGGTGTGGAATTGGGGCAATGCTAATATCCCCTGAAGGCACTTAATACCCTATGGCTATAAGGCTTGTTTTCTCATGCACTAATAATATCGTTAAGTATGAAGCATGCATCATGGGACTTAAAATGGCCCTAAATGAAGACATTGAAGAATTGGAAGTGTATGGGGACTCTTCACTCATTATTGGCTAAGCTCGGGGTGAGTACAAAACAAAGGATCCTAAACTAGTACCTTATCATCAGCACTTGATTGAATTGATGGAGAACTTCAAAGAAATCACCTTCAATCATGTACCCAAGACTCAGAATCAATTTGTTAATGCCTTAGCCATACTAGCATCTACGATCCAGATATCTGGTGGAGTCAAGATTCAACCTCTTATTATTGAAATTGAAGACAAGCTTACCTTCTGTCTAGCAATTGAGGGTATGAACGACCAAAAACCGTGGTACGATGATGTTAAGACATTCCTACAACAAGGCACATACTCTGAAGAAGCCAAGAAAAAGGACATAAAAATTATTAGGAGATTGGCTACTTAATTCTTGATAAGTAAGTCCACTTTATACCGATACTCTTTTGACGATACACTCTTAAGGTGTATAGATGACAAGGAGGCTGAGAAGTTAATGAAAGAAGTACATAAAGGAGTATGTGGTCCTTACATGAAGGAGTATGTGGTCCTTACATGAATGGTTACATACTAGCGAAGAAGATTATGAGGCTAGGGTATTATTGGTCAACAATGGAAAGTGATTGCATCAAACGCGTTAGGCATTGTCACTTATGCCAAGTTTATGTAAATAAGATAAACGCCCTGCCTTAGGAACTATATATCCTCTCAGCACCATAGCCTTTCCCAATGTAAGGCATAGATATCATTAACCTAATCACTTCAAAAGCATCCAATGGGCATCGCTTCATACTAATCACCATCGACTACTTAAGCAAATGGGTTGAGGCTTCGTTTTACTCGAGTGTTACTAAAGGGGTCATAGTTAAGTTCATCAAGAGAGACATCTTGGCCTGATACAGGACTCCGAAAACAATCATTACTAATAATGGCACCAATCTCAACAATAAGCTCATGTTAGAATTGTGTCGATAGTTCCAGATCATTCATAGGAACTCTACTCTTTATCGACCCTAAGTGAATAGAGCCGTTGAAGCAGCCAACAAAAACCTCAAAAGGATCATTGAAAAAATGGTTGTCACATATAAGGACTGGCATAAGAAATTACCATTCGCACTCATGGCTTATTAAACGTCCATCAGAACATCGATTGGGGCAACACCATACTCTTTAGTATATTGTACTGAATTAGTGTTACTAATAAAGGTTAAGATCTCGTCACTCAGGGTACTATTAGAAACTTAATTGGACGAAGTTGATTGGATAAAGAAACGCATTGACCAGCTGAATCCAATTGATGAGAGGAGATTGATAACCTTGTATCATAATTAGTGTTATCAACAAAGAATGGCTCAGACCTTCAACAAAAGGGTATGACCCCGGAACTTCAATGAGGGAGATATGGGGTTAAGAAAGGCTCTCCCCAATGCACAAGACTCTAGAGGGAAGTTTACTCTCAATTACGAAGGCCCTTATGTTGTGAAGTATTACCAGGAGGGGTTTTGATTTTATCCCAAATGGATGGTCTAGATTTGAGAGACCCTATAAATGCCAACACTATAAAATTATACTATCCATGAGAAGTCAATGGAAATTTGTACTTGAAACACGGAAATGCCAGTTGTTGTACCTGTTATTATGGTCTAATTTTCATTATCTGCAAGCAAAGTTGGTATCCTTAGCTGTTGTCATCATTGGAATAATCACCCTCTCCATTGAAAGGTCCAACTTCCTTTACTCCATTTAATTGAACCCATACACTAAAAACACGAGAGAAGTTAAAGAGTGAGATCTAGAACATTGATAATTAATAAAACTCTTTGAAATACTTTATTATAGATTGATCCCCCTCGATGGGGATTTTTATTGTCTATTTTTCAAGGGAATGCCAAATCCGAGTAAGCAATCACCTCATGATAGATGTTTATTAGTCAAGAATAAAGCTTTTAGTTCATAAAAGTTCCAAAGAGACAAAAACAGTAAGTGGCTTTCTGTATCAGGTTAATTCCTATGATTTCTCTAAAAGAGCTGGCAAAGTCTTAAACATTCTACATAACGAAGATCCGAGTTGATAACAAGGGACTAAAACATGAGCCAATGATTTCCAATGGGGCTTTTCAAAAAGGTTTGATAGTTTGGGCGCTATTGATAAAGGACCAAGTAAGTATTTCCACACAAGGTTAGCATACCGATTTTTGAATCTTGCACTTACATTTAGACCAGTTTTTTACTCCCAACGGTCTTTTTGAACCAACCCATAAGGCATTCATTTTCTACATTTAGTGTTTAGCCAGCCTTCGAAGACATGATCTTAACTTATTCTTTTTTCCAAGTTTTTCCCTTCATCGTATTCTTCTTAGCAAACCCGTAAGATTACTCTCCTCCACAGTATTATCTCTCAAGCAAGCCCATAGGGCACTTCCCCTCTACTCACCAAGTTCCTCTCAAGCAAGCCCGTAGGGCACTTCTATTCATCAGTTCTTTTTAGCAAGCCCATAAGGCACAACTTTTAGACCAAAATTAAGGTTACTAATCCTTGAGAGATGCCCCTACCTAGGTTAGTGAGCTTAGTGAAGCATGACCAGGTTTTTAGATCGATCCCAACTTAGGGTTGCTAGTCTCAAAGAGACACTCCGGCCTAGGTTAGTGAGCTTAGTAAGGCACGATCAGGTTTTAGATCGATTCCAGCTTTGGGTTGCTAGTCTTCGAGAGATGTTCCGACCTAAGTTAGTGAGCCTAATGAGATACGACCAAGTTTTAGATCGATCCCAACTTAAGTTTGCTAGTCCCCAAGAGAAGCTCCCCCCTAGATTAGTGAGCCTAATGAGATACAACCAAGTTTTAAATCAACCCTAATTTAAGGTTGCTAGTCCTCAAGAAATGCTTCTGCCTAGGTTAGTGATCCTAGTGAGGCATAACCAGGTTTTAAGATCGATCCCAACTTAAGGTTGCTGTTTCCGCCTAAATTAGTGAGCCTAGTAAGGCACGACCAGGTTTTAGGTCGATCTCAGTTTAGAGTTGCTAGTCCCCGAGAGGTACTCCCGCTTAGGTTAGTGAGCCTAGTGAGACACGATCAAGTTTTTAGATTGACCCCAACATAGGATTGCTTATACCTTAAAGACACTCCCACTTAAGTTAGTGAACTTAGAAAGGCACAACCAGGTTTCATTTCTTCACTAAATCCCCAATAGATCGAGTCTATGATAGATTTATAGTTATTTTAAAGTCATTCCTAGGGGAAAAAATAATATCTCTTTATCTTTGTGTCAAAGTTTTATTCAAACTTCACCACAAAGAAAGGTAGCTATAGACACTCAATTTTCGCCCTCTTTATTTTATTTTACTTTTATTTTCTCAATAGGCCTTAAATTAGGAAAAACATAAAAAAAAGAAAAGAAAATTAAAGAAATCCCAAAAAATAAGAATTTTAGGAAAAATACAAATGTAAGAAAATTGGAAAAAAGTGAAAAAATATGAAGTCTAGAAAGAAACACAAAAAATAGGAAATTTTAAAAAATAAGAAAATTGAATTAAAATGGAAAAAATTACAAAAAATTGAAAAAAAAAGTAAAAATAACAATTTAATTGGATAGATTTTTAATTTTTAAAATAAGTTTAAGAGGTGGTCCATTAGGTTTAGGCTTAAATTTGAATATAGTTTAGGTTAACCAAGTTCATATGTGCAATTTAATTACATATATAGACAAAGCACAGGTCAATGGCTTAATGGATAAGTACTTAGACATATGCATTAAGGTCAAGGGTTCAAATCTAGGTGGGAGCATACAAAGTTTTTTCATTTTTTTCATCATGTCAAAGATTGCCACATGTTAAGATCTCATTGCATCATATGTCCTGATACGTGATAGCATCGAATTCGTCGATGCTAACGTAGCATGACACATGGCACATAGTGGATGGTTGGGGTTGGCTAACGTGAAGCCACGTCAGCATTTTCTCTCTTTTTCCCTCCTCTTTCTTTTCCTTTCCCTAATTTTCCTCCTCTTTCCATCTTAAGAACAACCTACCCCCTTCACTTTGGCTTCAATTTCTACACAAATTTCACATACAACCATTCTCTCTCTTACTTTCTCTCTCTATCGAACCCTTTCTCTTCAAAACTCTCTCTCACAAGCTCACCACCACGATTAAACACATTAGGAACATTCCCTACAACGCAAGCATCTAAGCTTAGCCACCTTCGTCCATCGCTGTACCCCCTAGCAGCCCCACCGAACCACCACAAGCTAAACCCTCGCCACTGCCACCAAGACCCATTCGAACCGTTACCAAACAATACCCTAAGCACCAACCAACCACACCATGACACTCCTCGACCCCTTTAAGCCTAAACCCAACAAATCACCCACCTCCAACAGCCATAACATGCACTACCCAAAAAACACCACCAATTACCATTCTAAAACACCTTTAAAACACTCCCAAATACTGCAGTATCAAGCCTAGCCCTCCTATCTCTAATTCGAAACACACAAATTTGACATTACTCATAAAAAATTCCCTCTGAATCGCCTTGAATCGCACTTAGTTACCGTCAGTGGAGTTGGAGATGACCTGACTCGTGACCCAATCCAATGCCTACCCGATTCGAACTCTGACCTGACTTATGTGTCTAAGACCCCATCCTGGTCCAATTTTTTTTTATTTATTTATTTATTTATTTACTTGTTTATAATGTAAATGTAACCAAATAAAAAAAAAAAGAGAGAAGAAAAAGAAAAAGAAAAGGAAAGAAAAAAAAAAAGAAAGAAAGAAAGAAAAAGTAGTTTAATTAGTTATTTATTTTTAATTTAATAAAAATAAAAAATAAATAAATAGATAGAAATGAAAAATAAAAAAATTAAAAAAAGTAAATAAGGAGATAAATAAAAAAAAATTTGTTCTTTTAGCACTTAGAAAAATCAAAGTTTTTCAAAAATAATAAAAATAAACAAACCCTTTACGATTTAAGGCATTTTAGAATTTTTAAAAAATAAATAAAAATCTAATTTAAGGCCTTCCTTTTTAGAAATTTCCTTAAATGAATCAAATTGATTAAAAACGTAAACCTGACCTTTTTTCAAAAAATTAAAACTAATCACTCGCTAAAGTTTTCATAAAAAGAACTATGTACATTTGATCCTGAATAGTAGATACGTAGGTACCTAAGGGGCAACGACAAAAAAAAAAGAAGTTTTCCTTTTTTCCCTAGATTACTTAATTTATCTAATTAGAGTAATTAATAATTAGGTTTTTATGAAATTAAAAAGGTGATTTTTAAGATTAAATTTAAATTTGGAAAGTTAGTAGTACCTATAAGGGTTTGAAAATCTTAACGCCCAGATCTAAATCTTTTGTTTTAAAATCATTTTAAAAATCAATTTTTATTAAAAGACTAGTGACTAAGTTATAACTAATCCATTCAATTGATTATAACTTAACTGTTTTTTTCCAACTCTGGTTAGGTGGCGATTCTAAAACGTTTCTTTTAAATTAAGAATTGATATTTTTTAAACCATAGTCAAGGGTCGGTATTAAATGGATAGGGTTTAATACTAGTCAATTTAAAGGAAATCTAATTTATAAGAATCGAGAAGGTGAAAAACCATACTCAACAATAAATAGTTGTAATAAATGACTAGGTGTTTAATATTTTGTGGAATAATTAATTAACATTACAACAAATGTTATTTTGTGAATGTAAAGCATCAAAATTTTGTACCCTTGTGGAATTATAGCTATCTTTTGGGTTTTAACATACTCATATTACAGTATGAATATGTTAAAGACTTCGATTACGTCCCTCAAGTTCGGACATAACAACACCATCATTAATGTTGCCATCATCATGTACCACCATATGAACTACTACTACAATTGAATTGGTGCCACCACCTCAACCTACTATAGTCGTTGCCATCATTAACCCATTATTACTACCAAGACCATGATGGTGTTGATGTTGATAATTGTTGAGCTTGGTTTTTCACCTTCTGATTCTTTTATAAATTAGGTCTTCTTTAAACTGCTTAGTATTAAACCCTTCTCATGTAATATTGAGCCTGGAATAGAGTTTAAAGAAAGCTAGTTCTTTTGGTATTTTTAAAACTGCTTTAGAGTTACCAATTGGATGGATTGACCATAACTTAGCTACTAGTTTTTCGATGAAAACCAATTTTGAATAAAATGGTTTTTTTAACAAGAGATTTAGATTCAAGGGTTATGATCTTTAAACCCTTACAAATACCATTAGCTTTTTAATTTTAACCTTAAACTTAAAAATCACCTTTTAATTCCATAAAATAAAACTTAATTATTAGTTACTCTAATTGGATAACTTAAGTAATTTAAACTAAAAAAGGAGAATTAAATTTTTTTTTATTTTTTATCATCACTCTGTAATTGTCTACATACCCGCTATTCGAGATCAAACACACGTAGTTTTTTTTTTTTTTTTTTATAAAACTTTAGTGGGTTATGATTGTTTTAATTTGAAAATATGTCGAATTTATGCTTTTAATCCAATTTGATTTATTTAAGGCAATTTCTAAAAAAGAAGGTCCTACATTGGGAATTTCATTTTTTGGAACGTTCTAAAGGGCACTAATTTAAAATGAAAAATCCACTTATTTTCATTTATTTTGGAAAACCCAATTTTTCTAAGTGTTAAAAAAAATTTTATTTATTAACTCCTTATTTTTACTTGTATTATTTTTTATTATCTTTTTTTATTTTTATCTATTTCCACTATACTAAAAATAAATTAATTAATTAATTATTTTTTCTCTTTATTTCTTTTTTTTCATATTTTTCTTTTTTCTTTAATTCATAATTACATAATAATAATAATAATAATAATAATAAATAATAATAATAATAATAATAATAATAATAATAATAATAATAATAATAATAATAATAATAATAATAATAATAATAATAATAATAATAATAATAATAATCATCATCATCATCATCATCATCATAATAATAATAATAATAATAATAATAATAATAATAATAATAATAATAATAATAATAATAATAATAATCATCATCATCATCATAAATAAATAAATAAACTATAAAACAACAATAAACAAACGCAAATTGAAATGCAGTAAGGGGTCAGGCCAACTAAAGATGCAGGTTAGACTCAAGTTGCGAGTCAAATGACCCGACTCACATGCATTGCGTATGCTTGGCCAAGGAAGATGAAGAACGGCAGTGAGAGGCTCAATCCGAGCTTATCTAGGCAATGAGTGAGTAAACTCTGTTTAGTGCGAATTTTATTGGGGAATGGGGGTTTAGAAACAACGCCGTGGCTTGGGGTAGCCATTTAGTGGGTTTTCAAGGCGGCGGTTGGTGGTCTTAGGTGTTGATCCATGTGATGGCAGCTGGGGGTGAAATTAGAGTGTGGTGTTAGGTTTGAGGGTACTACGAGCTCGACCGTAGGCTTAGTTTGGGTTAAAGAGGGTTGGACATAGTGGTTTTGAAGGTGGATCGTAGTAGCTAGGGTTTCAACCTAAGTGGTGTTTACGGAGTTTAAGAGCACGGTAGCAGTGGTAAGGGGTAGTGATCAAATGTTGGGGGGTAGTGATCGAAAGCTAGGGGTATGGAGATTATAACCGTAGTGTTGGTTTTGTTCAAAAGCCACTACAACCAAATTTTGAGTTAAAGAGAAGGAGAGCTATGGTTAGAGAGAGAAAGTAATTGAAAAGAGAGAAAGAGAGCTTGTGAGTGGCTTCTGATCCTCTTGAGTGATTGTGTTTGTATTCATAATAAGCCCCCAAAGCCCCTTTTATACACAAAATTCACCTGAAAGCAAGGAAACCAGAAATTGAATTAAATGATAATGTTCAAAATTTCAATTTTTTCCAAATTTTGGAGCTTGATTTGAGTACTTATTTGACTGAATCTAAATGCGTTCTTTAGTTCAATTCGAAGTAGGCTAAGTAGAGTACGAGATTGAAATAAGAAATTATGTGCCTGTGTGTGAGATTTAAGAAAAAAATCAAGGCAAGGCAAAGGGAATAGACTATTTCAGCTAGGGAAAATGGAGAAAATCATGAGAAAAGGAGAGAAAAAGGAAGGAAAATTAAGGAAAGAGGCACTGACATGGCGCTAAAGTGGCGCCACATCAACCACGTTGTCTAATGGTTATGTACCACGAGGCACCACATTAACATTGACCAATCTAATGCTACCACATGTCAAGATACGTAGTACAATAAGATCTTGACATGTGGCAGATCTTAACATGTGGCAGTTCTTGATGTGGCAATGTGTTAGTTAAAAAAATAAAAAGGTCTTCATGCCTTTGCTAAGATTTAAACCCTTGATCTCATACTCAAACCTAAATGCAATATCCAAGTATTTATCTGTTAGGTCATTGGCCTGTGCCTTGTCCATCTATACAAAATTGCACATATGAACCAGGTCAATCTAGACTATATTTAAATCTAAGTCCAAGCTCAAGTTCAATAATCCTACTTCTAAATTTATTTGAAATTTAAAAAATCTATCCTATTAAATTATTATTTTCTAAATTTCCTAAATCTTCTTTTTTTTTTCTACTTTTTTGTGACTTTTCAATTATCAAATTTTTTATTTTTTGTATTTTCTTATTTTTGTGTTTCTTCCTATTTCCTTATTTTTTTTATATTTTTCCTAGATTTGTTATTCTTTGTGGTTTTTCCTATTTTACTTTTTTTTTTGTATTTTTCTAAACTTCTTATTTTTTTTCTAAATTTCTTATTTTTTGGATTTTCCTTAATTTTCATTTTTTGTGTTTTTTTCTAATTTAAGACCCTTTATTCTATAAAATAAAATAAAATAAATGAGGCAAAAATTGGGTTTCTACAATAATAACGATATAGGTCATAATGGTGCAATGGTTGTAGTGATTAAGGTTATAAATAAGCTAAGCTAAGGTAATTTTTTGAAAGCTAAAGTTTATCTTATTCAAAAATTGTTGAGCTTAAGGGCATTGAACTTTTACTAAGCGAGAAGAAATTATATGCTCAAGATTGGCTTGTTTAAATATGTGAATTTTTGTTTTAAGGTCGAGCTTGGCATATTTATGGATCGAGCTTAAGTAACTTACGAATAATTTAGCTTTTTTGTAGACTTATGATATAAGATAATGTTAAACCTAGAAAGTTAATTATAAAAATGAATAAACATTTAAATAAATAGATTAATAAATAGTAAGATAAGATTATATATTATATTATATGTATTATGTATTCTCTAATATCATATTATATATTATCATATAGATATTAATTTTTAAATTTTAATCATATATTATATGTAATATATAATATGTAGAATATATATAATTTCTATAATATATATAAAGTTAGTGAGCTTATTTACAAGTCTATACAAGCCGACTCAAAAGCCTAAATAGGAGCTTGAGTTTAGCTCCTCTGGATTAATAAACATTATTTTAAGCTCGAGCTCAAATCATTTACAAATCGAGTTCAAGTTAAGTCAAACTTGAATAATTTACGGGTGGCATGACTTGTTTGCAACCATAGTAGTGATAGTACTAAAGAGGTTAAGTACTAGTATATGATAGTTACATTGGTGCTGAAAGTGGTAATGGTAGTGTTGGAAGTAATGATAATAATGTAGGATCAACAAGATGATAGTGAGGTGGTGTAGGGTATTATTGGTAATGGTAACATAGAAGTAGTAGTAGTAGTGAAATTTATAGTGTTGTTGGTGTTACGATAGTAAGGTGGTCATGTTAGCAATGATGGTGTTGTTATTATAATTTAGTTGGTGATGGAGGTGAATATAAGGTACAGTGGCAACAATTATACTATGCCGTGGCAATGGTGGTGGTGTAAGAGCTGGATGGGAGGGGTTAGTAATGGTTATGAAGGGGTTTTATCACAACAATGTTAGTGTAATGGTGAAAGTGAAAGTAGTTTAGATAGGAGCATGTAATGTTGATTGTGGTAGTCCAATGCAAATGTAATTTTGATAAGAAGAAAAACCATTGTATAATTTTAAGTTCTATTTGTCATTTACAAAGAATAACTAATGTGTGGTGGTGTTGCTATAACTGGTCGATCACATGCAACAAGCGTACCAGTCAACCTAAGAGACGTTTTGAGCTTATGATACGTAGAGGGGTGTCATTAGAAAGAGGTAAGGGAGGAAAAAACAGGCAAACATGGTATCTCAACTATGTGTGTGTGACAGTAGATCAAGCTTAGTGTTCTTGAATCGTTAGCTCTAGCATTTTATCTTAAGTTTGCTAATATTCTCAATCAATCAAATTAGAAGAGGAACCTCCTATTTATAAAATTTAGAGGTTAATCTTATTCGTCGGATAGTTTTAAGGTGAATAGCCGAAATTTAGGCTTGTTATTAAAGCTTATCCGCTCCTTTAGCCTTCATGGGCTTCGATATAGACTTAATACTTATGATAATTAAAAGAAATCCATTATCTCTTTAAATAAGTTTGAAGCACATTTAAGCCTCTTTAAGGCCCACTAAAACCAAACGAAGCTCAAATGAGTTCAAAATGGCAATTTCCATGTCTACTTTTCATACATGAGATAACTAAGTAAGATTGAGAGTGGAAGATTCAGTTCGACAATTTTCGTTCTAAACCTATCAAGTTAAATCTTCGAAAAACATTCCTAATCAAGTTAATCTTTTAAATTTTGTCACTAGTATAAGATATCAGTTTATTATATTAAATTGAGTTAAAGACCTAATTATCAAAATGACCCTCTATAAGTAATATTACTTATTATATATATTAAAATAATTATTTCTCAATAAAGTATTGGATTAAAAAAAAAAAAAAGAAAGAATAAAGATTTATTCTGGAATAACTATTTTATAGTCACGGTTACGTTGAAGTAAATGACCACCATCCTTTTCTTCGAAGTCCTAATTGATGGTTACTTGTGATAATTGCATAAAGTCACCGCACACTCAAAAATACGCTGCAACATTTTAAATTTGTCAGATTCACGAGAAGAGAATCTACGTTCTTCATACATATGGAAATATGATCGCCCTTTAAGCAATTGGTGTCAGAAAATTTGCAAGAATTAATGAAAAGGTCGGTCTACGTTTCTGACATTAAAATCGAGATTGGCTGCCCACATTTCGATGGGTGAACGTATTGACTATAACCAGCTGTATGGATCTACTCTCCAGTTGTCCCTTCCCTTTACGGTGCACGATTTGGTTGGCTCATGAGACTGAACTAAAAATTTTAAATTCCAGACCTTCTGCCCTATTTGATTAGCTGGACCATTAAATTATTGCCAGCACACGCAACATTGTAATATTATCATCACTTCATCCACCCAACTCTTCTTCTTCTTTTTTTTTTTTTTCATTTTCAAAACATCTACCCCATTTAGCAAAAAATTTTATTTGAATGAACGAGCAACTTAGAAAAAGGAGATACTATAAGAGGAAATTTTTCACGAATGCTCGGATCACTTGATAACAGTAAAAGAATATACACCTTTATGGAAATAGAAAAAGTTTATCTTTGACATTGCAAACTAGGGAAAGTTAGTAGAGTTTATGTGCTTCATCCGTTAATTTTTGGGGTAATAATCAACACTTTAGTTTCTTGAATTGTGCACTTGCACCCTCAATCATTCATGAGTGGGTGTCTGCAATATAAAAAGTTAACCTGGAGTATCTATATATTTCTAGGGGTTGGTCAATATAGTTAATTTTTTTATATGTAGGAAAATAAAACCTATATCCCGTCTTTATCTTTTTTCATGTGTGGGATTATGGGTCGTTGCATTAAGGGAGAAGACAGACAGAAAAAAAAAGAGGGGGGGGGGGGGGGGGGGGGGGAAGGAAGTTACACCTCTATCCTATTAATTTTTCTTTGAATATATTAGATTCTTGAAAATAGGTATGCTCTATTTTTATTATCTAAATAATTTTAAGTATTGATCACGTGGTAAATATGAAGAAGATGTTGATAAAAGCTTCTCTAGGTTCAAAGCCACTTTAGAGTACGTGGTTTAATTCTTACCACATTACATTCCAGCCTTTCGCAACAATTCTTTTCGATATTGCTATTACTCAACAATTAATGGTTTCTGCAGTGAAAAGTAAAGACGACGATAGACATTCATTGATTATATTTATTTTGACTTTTGGCATTAATGCCAAACCCCTGTATTTCCTGCCGCACAGCAAGGGACTCGAGTATAAACGAGTTGATTACATCGATACGAGTATTAGAAGGATACGTACCTACGATGTAGGACTTAAAAAGAAAAATTATATATCAAAGTCTTGATGGTATTTACTATTTGGTTAAGATTAGGAAGAAACTATCCACTAAATTTTTAACTTTTTATCATATATTTAACGTTCAATAATGATTATATAACAACCAAGTTATAACAGATAATTGGTTAAAATATTGCAACTTAACAACATAGATACAGGATAAAATTATAATTCGTTTACTTGCAGCCAATGAAAATTGGCAAGAGACAGAGGGTGGGATTTTCATCAGATTATAAAAAAAATGAGCTTAATTGTATTAATTCATTCTCATGCCACTGAAAATTGAAATCATTACTATCTATAGTACAAGCATATTTGTGTTTACTGCCTTTGAAGGACCCAAATGGATCCATCCTAACATTTTTGCTAATGGTACTAATATCGCTAGCTAATAATAAATTCGAGTACTCACTACCGACAGAACTTTCCATCTCTTCCAACCTAATCGATGTCGTGTATGACCCACCAACACCACATATTCCTGTTCCTCCTCCTCCTTCTTCTTCTTCCATGATTATTGTAGTGTTTTCTCTTTCTCTAATCGTAAGCCAATTCTCATCGTCCGACCACTCGGGCATGACTGGAGACGATAAAAATCCGATACGAGCAGCTGAATGTTCCGACTTTGAATTGATCACATCGCTTGTAATCTCTGTTTCCACCAATTCATCAATCCAAATCCCTTGATCGAGAATACTAGTAGGAGAATTTGAATAGACGCCTTGAATTTGCCTATTTGATTTTGAATTGGATTCAATAATAAATGGATGTTCCAAAAGTTGTGATGCTGACCAACGCTCTTTGGGGTCGATTCTCAAGCACTTGCTCAAAAAATCCTTGCCTTGCATCGATAAAAAATCTGGAATCTCCGGTGATTCACCTGAATTCGCAATTCTATACAACAATGACATTGGATCGAGTTCGTTAGTAAATGGCCACGGGGATTTTCCGGTGGCCATTTCAATGATTGTGCACCCTACTGCCCATATGTCACATGGCCACCCCTGCTCTTCCCCACGGGCAACCTCTGGGGACATAAACATGGGGGTGCCACCAATTGGCCTCTCTGCCATGGCCTCATCAACCCGCATCGCGCACCCGAAGTCCGCAATCTTTATGCCATCTTGACCGATCAATATGTTGTGACCCTTTATGTCACAATGTACGATGCCGTTTCTGTGAAGGTACTGCAGACCTTGTAGAATTTCCTTCGCGTATCGAACTATATCGGTTTCATCAAGCTTGTTTCCTCGTTTTCGAATTGTGTCTGTCAATGTGCCACCCAGAACGTATTCCATGAAAAGATTGTACATGAGCTTGTAGTTTTCTCTAGAAATATCACACCCCTTGTGGCTGACTATATGAGGCGAGCACAAGGACGATAGGATTTGCTGCTCTCTTTGCAAGGACTTTGACTGGGAGAGCTCAGCTGATTTGACAGCAAATACGTTGCCGGAATTGCGATGAATCGCAACCGAGACGGTGGCAGATGAGCCCTTCCCAATGGTGCTGCCTCTGGTCCAGGCCATTTGGTATAGATTTAAGAAAAAATGAATATGCTTTATGAATGGTTGTCAAAATATTGTACTTCCTTCTACCTTTTATACAAGGACCTCTGGGAATTTTAAATGTTAGTTAATTGTTGGTAAGTTATGGGTGTTTGTTTCTTTTCGTTTTTAGTGAGAAAGGATTTCGAATGTAATTGTTAAATTGTCAAATATAAAAGTATTTTACCTTTCAGATTTTTTTTTTCCCGTAAATTATATAATTAAAGTTGAATAAAATTTTTCTTTTGAATTTTTTAACAAGTCTTTCGAGACTATTGCCATATAGCATCGTAATATTTTTATTGGTGGGTTGACAATTGCTTCAACGTAAGGGCTGTGAACGTGTCAAGATCTGTGTGGTGATGGTAAAGTATGAAGCGGCAAAATAGGCACGTGTTGATATTAGGGTCATGGGCGTATACAAATTGGAATAATTAAGACACTCCGACGGAGGGAGAAGGTTGGATCGGATAGGTTGGTTGGTTTAATTTTGATGGATAGTCAACTTTTGGGATTCCTTACATTGTTCGGGAGTGGAACTTTTGCAAGTGCTATTTCAAACATTAATGGGGTAAGTAGAAGGTAGAGTTAAGAATATTACAACGTATTTGGTCAAAGATGAAGTCTTGGGAGAATGAGGGGAAGTAGATAAGTTAGATGTATATACAGATGGATAGGGGCATCCTTTCGTTTTGGTGGATGGATTTGTACTTTATTTGTTGTTAAGTTTGTGTTAAAAAAATATATAGAGAGAGATTATAAATAACTAATTTATTTTGCAATCTTGCACGTTCATATATTATATTAATATTATAATTTGTCTATATAATCGTATTTTCCTCTTGGATCAGTTTATCTAGATAGTGGCATACTTAAGGTAGGGGAGAAAAAGATCAAGAGGACTGAGAAGATTATATTAATTTTGCAATTTCAAGGATTAAATATGCATATGAAGGATTTATCTCTACGTATCTACTATCCTAAAGCTAGTTCCAAAAATAACAATTAGGTAATATAATCATTTTAAAACAAAAGATTTATGGGTGTCGAGGTGTTGTAACTCAATTTAATATGGACCAACACCAATAAGGAAAATTCAAATATAGTTTTCAAGAATAAAATTAATTTCCTTTGAAATGTCAACTATATACTTTTATCAAGGGTTGTAAGGTGTAGGATTATATGTTATCTACTAGTGTTGATTAATTTCGAATTTCCCCTATAATGGAAGAAAATAATATAAATGTTAATTGTTATGAGAGAATTATCAAAACGAATACCAAATAATATAAATGTTAATTGTTATGAGAGAATTATCAAAACGAATACCAACTAAAGTCTATGGTCTATCTATCCCTAAACTTCCTGTATATACTTTTTTGTGAATTAAGGTATCATCTAGTTGTATAAAATTTATGAGATTGAACTGAATAAAATTTTTTATCTAATATTTAGTTGTAATTTAAATTTTTTTACTAAACAAAAAAGGAAAAAAAATTGGAATGACTTAACAAAATGTTCAAAATTTATCACATATAAAATACAGTATGAAATTTAACTTTATTGGACAAAATTACAAATACTAAGGATATAAATGTATATAAATAAGTATTAAACAATATTAAGAGTATAAATATCAAAAAATATTTTAAATTTATACTTTTTCAATAATATAAAATGTAACTAAATAAATATTAGATAATATTAAGTGCATAAATGTCAAAATATAATACTAATTTCAAAACTTATAAGTACCAAATAAGGAACATAATAAAAAATTTTATCTAATATTATGCAAACTAAATATAGGACAATAATGTTGTACTATTCTATAGTCCTTATATTTATGCCATTTAGTTCTCGTTATTTTGTACAGTTTTAGCAATCAAACATTATCTAAGAGTGACTAAATCAATTCTATGGGAAGTTTGGAAGAAATTATGAATATTCAAAAGCAACTTTTATTCTTTGAAATCATTTAACTAAATAAACAAAAGTATAATACTTATCCCAAAAAGAAAAACTAAAGTAATCATATTTTAGTTAATTGAATAAAATAACTATTTCGAGTTATAGGTTTAATTTATTATATAATAGCATAGGATAAGAAGGTAATCTTGTTGGTACTTATATCCTATAATAGCTTTATTTCATTCCCATGTAATAGCTTGGGGTAAGTAACCCTATTGTCACTTATATCTTATAATATCCTTTTTGATTATTAGGTTCTAAATGTACATTAGGATTCACATAATAGGTTTTGCATATAATTTTTTAGATATTGCTCCTACATGGTAAGGTATAGTATGATATCTTGACACCTTTTAGGCCGTACCATGTATCTATTCTATAAAATTTCTTAAACAACTAGTAACGAATCTAAAAATAATTTCGTATCTTTACCTTCCATGTTATACCAAAAAGAAAAAAAATTTAAAAAATGTATATATTATAACCCTAATATATCATCTATGAGAAACCATACAAAATTTCCTATTTTAGTTATTTCACCTCCCTCTTGTCTCCTTTTAGAGTTTCTAGTTTCCGTCTCTCTTAATATATATATATATCTTACTAATCATACATTTATTGTTATATTTTCCATAAGATGTTGTACCTATAAACCTACTATTATAAAACCTGAACTTAGAAATAAATAAATAAAGGGAATATATAATGGTAACAGTAATAGTAGTAATAGTAATAGTAACAATAATAATAATGGTGTTAGAAATATAAAATAAGGGAATAAATATAATAATATATTAAAGGTTTAGATATACGGTATGACTTGTAATTGATTAGGAATAGCACAAGCAATATTGTCAGGGAAAATATTTAGACATGGCATGGCTTATAATTGATTGGGGATAGTAGGGACACTATTATCACGGAAAAAGATTACTATATTTTATCCTAAATAAAAAGATTACTCAACCCCATATCTTTTTCTTACTAAAGCATCACATAAGTTTTTCTTCACAAATAAAAAACTTCCAGTCCTCAACCAAACACCAATACTCTAATCAAGATTTGCAATAATTGAACACGGAATTCAATAAAGAATCAATTTTTATGCATTTCTCAATTAAGCTTCCTTTATTTATCATGTTTAAAGTTTTCTTTGAGTTTCAGGAGAAGGTATAGTAATTGTCGATAGCGGTGATGGTGGATAATAATTGTTGATTGGATCGTAGAGATGTCGTATTGGTGGTGTTGCATACACGTATGGGTAACACATTGAGTGTTCAATTCAACATGCAAGTACAGATTATGTGTATGTATATCATAGTCGCATGTGTGCATGTATGTATATATATACATATATGCGTCGAACATGTAAGTGTGTGTATGTTTGCAGTGCATGTGTAAGGAAAGGACAAGAGAGAGTTACCATGTGTACGTGTCGTGTGTGTGTATGTTGGATGTGTCATGTTTGTGTGTAGGTGTGTATTGGATGTGAAAGAGGGAAAGAAAGGGGCTAGAGGGGGAAAGATGGAGGGACAAGAGATGAAAATGAGACAAGAGAGAAAGTGTTGAGAGGGAAAGAATTAATATTATATTATGTTATATGAATGTTATGTATATATATTAAATATATGTAATACAAAATAACATATGTGTACATTGAATATAATATTTATATTATAATATATAATATAATACATATGTGAATTACATATATGTATATATTATATGATGTTAAAAAGTATATAGAAGGAAATGAAAGGATATGTAGAGTACAATTCACAAGCTTAGAGGTTGAGGTAAAGGGTTAAGGTAAAGGGGAAAAGTATTGAGTTAAGTTAAGAACTAACGAGTTGAAGTTTAAATCTAATATTTGTATTTGTGATCAGGTGTTAGGAGTCGCATAGTATTGGGCCTCATTGTGATAAGAGTACTAAGTACGGGATACATGTTTAATAGTTTTATGTGCTAGGCTATTTTGCAAATTAGACTTAATAGAAACTAAAACTTAATTGATAGTATTGCTTATGCTTAACTTAAACCACTCACTGGTTGGGTCCAATGGTGTTGGTGAAATATCTGATGATTTTTGTACGACGCTGTCTCCAGTCTAGTCTTGCATTGAAAGAACCTAAGTAGAACTATGATGGTTTTTGGCACTTAGGTGATTAGGAAAGACCCAATACCAATATTTATATAATATTTATATATTGTGTGCATAAGGGTTATAAATAACCCTAAGTCTCAAGACATTGAGATCATACTATTTATGGACTTAAATGACAAGATTTAAAATCGATTATTTGTTGCATTTATGATGATACTCATGTATGTGATTGACTTGTTACGTATATGTTCATGCGCATGTGTGTAGTATCATATACTAGTCGCTAGCTTACCCTTTAGAAAATTGTTGTTTTTCGGTTGTAGGTTTAAGATATAAAGTTTATGGTAATTATTCTATCGAGAATGCAAGTTATGATTATTTATACTATGATAAGGAGGATAATTTCCGTTATTATGGTGATGGAGTAGGGACATCGTAGTTTAGCTTTTAGGAGTGAACTGTTGAGGAATATATGTTATTGTTTCATATTACACATATTTGGAGACTATTGATTATTTGAGTCGCCTATGACTCTTGTAATTAATATTAGTAAGTTGTCACTCGTTGGGGTTATGAGACTCTAGGTTGTTTATCTTAAAGTTATATTGTATTTAGATTCATTCACTCGTGACAATTGGTTTCATTTATTATTGCATTATATGGAAATTAAGTGATTGACATTTTACTTTTATTCAGATTTAAGGTTATCAAATTGTGAGTCAGCAAATTTCCTTTAATTATTTTGTAGATCTTAGATAAATTGAAGGTTCTTAGATGCTTGACATGTTAGTAAAAGCTAGAGATACGTGGCAAATTATAACTATAATGAATGTAGTGCTATATGTTTTAAGTAATTTGTTTTAACTTTCTAATAGATTATAAGGTTTACACAAGTAACGAGTGTGCCTTCTTTGTTATGTTTTATTTTGTCATGATTGATTTGCAATGTCACTTTTGTCTAAGATGCCATATGATGAGGTAGATTTTATAATTTCAATTTTATAAACTCGTGAAGAGCTTACCTTCATCAATTTGAATGAATAAGATGTTATAGAAAATTTGATGAGTTTAGCAAATATTTACTTTAGAATCTTAATATTTTAAAAATGTAATAAAATTTTTTTTATAGGTTTTCAAGTGTTGCAGAGTAGTTTTGGTTTTAAAATTTGAGAACGTATACCTATAGAATTGGGTATAAATAATACCTTAAACTTACTCACTTTGTATTTGCTCATCCTAAGTAATAGGTAGGCCGTTATCAGCTATTATGTTCTCTTAGTGAATTGGGAATGAAAAATTCGTGTATATATATAAATGTAAGATATAGCTAAAAACAACATATTTAACTTATTTACAATTTAAAGGATTCAATTAAATTTTGGTATAAATGTAAAGGAATTAAATGTTTACTCAAAATATGGAGGATTTGACGAAAATTTGGCATGAATATTTCGATACACATTGCCCAACTAAAGGCCGCTAATGGGAAAAAAAAAAAAAGGATGGAATCTATCTCTAATTCAAATTAAACTGCTAACACCATCTTTATTTATGTCAATTTTTTAAATGTGTCTATAATATGAACATTATACTCATTAAGAATCAACATTTATTTCTTTTCTTTTCTTTTCTCATCTTTTCTGCTTTCTTTAACGTGTAACAAATATTAAAAGGACTCAACAATAAAACCTGTTTTCCGTGTGTGTGTATATATAATGTTCACGTGTACAAGCTGAAGCCAATGCCAAAAAAATTGAGCAATATGAATTAGTAATCAATTAAATTTGGAAAGTGACATGGACCTTTTAGCCAAGAAAAGGACATGGCTATGAGTTGCTCATTATATTCACTTTCGTGTTACGTTATAGTTGCTTGGGCACTCGTGCATAGGATCCCCAGAGTAAAGTAGAAGTCATTCTCCAATTCCAACATAGACCGTTCACGAAACAACATCATATGTCCTCGGATCATAAATAATGTTGACGAATACAGTGACGGAAGCTTCCAAATTTAATAACAAAAAGGAAAAAAAGATAATGGCCATTTTGGTGTGTAGGAGAAGGTAAAGGGAGAAATCAAAACCTTAATCCTAAGCAAGTGTTCAAGAGAAGGTACGACTAATGACAATTAAACAATTAGCCAAACATTGAGGGTTTATCCACTCCAGCTAATCCCTCCTCCTAATCACTAACTTTGTGAAATGGTCAATAACCTTCCAAATCATAATCTGATCTAGCTAGCATCATAGCTTGTCAGCTGAGGTTAACCACTTATTAAACAGTTCAATTTTATATGCTAATAATTCGTAATAGTGGGTAAGCATTTAGTTAAACCTCAGCTAAATACTCTTGTCCAGCAAGATAGTAACATGTATGCTATACATGGTGGTTAACTTAATTTCTCAATGTTAGTGATGAGAATTACAATCTGTCATCTTAAAATTTGTTATACCCTACATCATCGAGTGACATCATCGAGTGAGTATGATATGTTACAATATAGATTCTAGTTTCAAATTTTTGAAATCTATACTCATGGATAAGGTAGAGGATGTGATTTTCTATACACCCTAAAATCTATTTAAAACTTATATGTATTATAGGTTTTTGGTTGCGAAGTCCTTTATAATTTCTCAATATAATTTTTTTGGAAAATGTAATGAAAACTTGATTGAGTTAGCCTAACTTATAACTTATTATTTTATGCCTAACACTCACTTGTCCCATCTTGTACTACTCACCCTTACTCTACCTAATAACTAGTTATAAAAGCAATAATGAATTTATTACTACTCCTATATGAGAATTTCTTAGGCCAAACATCTTGAAAGGGTAACATCTATTTCTTATATTATCTTTCTTATTATATTATTTTGTTAATACATGGTTTAAAAACCAATGCCAAAGATAAAAAGAAGATAACCAAAACAAAACCTACAACATAAAAGATGTACTATTGATTAAGGATATTACTAGGGTGGGTTTGAAACAAGTTTTGTAAACTCGAACCTGACTTAATATCCTATAATGCTTTCCAAAATCCTACAAGGTTTCCATAACCCGCTCCTATAGGGTTTTGAAAGACCCGATTAAAACCCACTCATATAAAAAAATAAATTTTAAAAAGATACATTTAATAAAAATAGACAATCTTGTTCGTAAAATAAAATACTCAAGACCATAAGCATGCTAGAGTATTTATGCATCATATCACCATAAAATTTAATTTTCAAATGAGTTATTATTATAAATTTTTATTGCAAACCAAAAAGTAAAATATAAAAACTACATCCATATAAATATTATGCAGCTTAGGGTTATTTGAAAGGAAAGAGATAAAAATATTATTCTATCAATACTTATATTTTATTATTATATTATTTATAAATATTATTATATTAATAACTCATGCTTCGTGAAATATCGATTTTCTATAATGTAGATATAATAATTTGTACTTTAGGAATGAGATTAAGGATTTTTACATATGTATATATTATTATTTTAAAACAAGTTTGAGTTTTTTGTGAAGTTTTTTTTAGATTTCAAAACTTGATCGATAACTTTATAGGATAGGATTTAAAAATTAATTTCAAAAACCATCTCAAAACCTTATAGGATATCTATAAGGCTTTTAACGGTTTAAATGGATAAAAACTCTATAATAACCTGACCCCAATTTCACTCTGAAATTGTATATTTTAAGAATGTTAAATATCTTGCTAAACCATCCAAAAAGACGTGTTCATAAGCTCCCAAGATTTTTTTCTCGCTTTTTCCTGTTGCAGCCTTTGACTTTATGCAATGGTTGTTTTTCCACTATGAGCTCCAGAGCTAGTTCACATTCTACAAGCTTGTTAAACCTTACAACAAAGTATTTCCGCTAAACAGTACATGCTCCTACCCTTGTTCCACGTCCTCTTGAGCTCGTGTTGACAATTTTTCGCATATAATAGAAATGATAGCTTATTTGTAACAAATTATTTCAAAAACACCTTCAACACATAAACTAAATCACATAGGCTCAATTAAATTTTTCTGTCTCATAAAAAAAAAATTTAAACTCTCAAGTTTTACAATGTCTCCCTCTTTAATGAGGATAGAATAATTCAATTATTGACCCTTATTATCTACCATTTATGAGAAGAGTTTTCAATTCCCATTTGATGAGTTTGTAAAATGTTACTCACAAATTAAGTGGGTTTTCTTAAGCTATCAAATTTAGCAGACTTTTACTTTGATGATCTAGCACATATTGCCAACTAAATATGGGTTGCAAATAGTGTTAACATCTTTTTTCCCCTCTTCATTATTTTGGTTACGTAAAAATGGTCAATATCCCTACCTTTCATATATTTTCTCTAATTCCTTAACCCATTTTACGATGAAAATTTTTTTAAACGTCTATATCACTAAAGTCTTACTTCACTAATGTCAAAGATAAAAGATAAAGAGAAGAAAAAAGAAAGAAAGGAAAAAGTGGTTGGCATAAAGCAGATTAGGCAATGGAGAATGAATGCTTATAAGTAACTAACACAAGAAGTGATAACTAAAACAAGAAATGATAACACAATTTGCAATTATTTTTATGCATAAAGCCATGACTTATGTGTACTAGTTTATGGCACTACAGTATTGAAGCAGTGTTGCATAAAAAAATTCTCTCTTTATTCTCTCTCCAATATTTTATTTTTATGATCAAGCTCGATTTAATCTTCTATTTTAATACCTTAGAATTTTTAGAAAAATGAAATACCAATAATAACTACAAGACTAAAACTATTGTAATCTACTGATATAAATACTGGCTTTTCAACGGAATATACTAAATTTAAATTTTCCTTCTTCGGATTGTTATACAATAGTAAGGAAAAAAAATGGTGATTATAAGAGATATTGAGCTACTTGTAAAATTTTATTATAATTAATTAATCTTTTTGACCAAAACGAAATTATAGGATACCAATACAATTTAAATTGGAGGTAGAATAGAGCGAGGAAAAGGGAACGAAAAATATGAAACATAGATGATTATGAACCATAAGTGGCTGAAGCACCGGTTCCAGAGAGCCAGCACCAAACCGGTGGCCATGGATCGTTCCCAATTCGCATTGTGGGGACCTAGAACTCGATGGTTTTTGCTGGCTTGGGTGAAGCCTCGTGTTGGGCTATTTCGGACTCTATAATTTAGGGGATTGAGTTGCGACTTTTTAATTAATTTTAATACTTAATATAATGTTAAGCTACCTGATTTTACTTTTTAGATCTATTCCAAGTTCAAGTTTTGGGTGGGTGGGAAGCCTTAAACAGTCATCCAACTTAACTAAAGGTAAATTTCAACAATTGAAACCCAAAAAAATTCTACAACCACAAATTATCCTAAGATTATTTCACTCGGCGAAAGGAAATAATAGCTCGTAGGTGTATAATATGATTAATATGATATATGGGTAACTAATAATAAGAATAGCTGTATTCATCATACTTATAAGATGTGTCAAATATTAGAATATATATTCATATTCAAGTTTCAAATCTCATAAAGAGTGAGATAAAAGAAATTTTTTTTTTTATGAATCCTTTAAAATGAATTTTATTATTTTTATGCATCTCTTTTCTTTTTTCTTTCAAAGGAGAAAAAAAAAAAAAAACAAAGAAGACAAGACAAGACACTTCATCTAATGCGACTGAATTAGTTTAATTAGTTGGACAAAATGCAAACCTTCCAAATCTAGATCGGTTAGTTTGATAGGATATGATGCGTGGATTAGAAGAGATCCATTGATTAGATTGATATCAACACAGGTCACGTCTACTCACCTTACACATACACAACAAAAGTGAATTTAGTGGGGTGAAGAAAGCCAGCCAAACGAGAGAGTGGACCGGCAAGTTCTGTGCACTAGGTGTCCACGTTCTGCTTGTGTAGGGTTGGGAGCTTGGTGGGTGAGCAACTCTAGAAGGCAATTAAAACATTTTATATATCGTTTGTTAGATATTTCCTTGGTAATTAGTGCAGTAATACCCACATATAAAAGCATCTCATAAATGCTATGATAAATGGAATTTTTTACGTCAGCACTAACTGTCTGCAGCTATTATATATATATATATATATATATATATTCGTACCAACCTTTTTTTAATTAACATAAAACTTTCATCCTTTACTTAATTTATAATATCATTAGCGGTTATTTTATATCTCATATACTTTTAATAACGTTCTTTTTCTCTTTCTGTGTAATAGAAAACATCTTGTAGACTAGAAACTATTCTATCTTTCTCTACATGTGTAACTATGTGCCTTCAAAACTAATTTTTCTGTCTCTCATATATAACATACACATGTAAAAAAGAAGAAAAGGAAAAACTAACACCAAGCTTTAAAATAGCCGTGTTAGAAAATTTGACAATCAATTTCTTTATTTTAGTATGGCTAGATTATTTTTAACAACTACATTTATAATCTAATAGTATTATTTCTTTTACATGTTTTCTTTCTTTAATTGGAATCGTGCATATAATTTTATTTAATATTTATTTAATGTTCCACTATTTTAATATTAACATATTTAATTTTTATACATGCAACCTGGTGTGGTTTGCTAGTATATATTTAAGTACACATATATATAAATGCAAACCTTTTTTTTAACTACCGAATAACTGTTTTTATATTTTTCTAAGTTAAATATTATCTATATTATTAAATGCAAAGCCTTTTTCCAACTAACAAATAATTATTTTAGGTATCTTCATAAGTTAAATATTAATGTTGTACCAAAAAATAAAAACCCAAGAGTTCAATAATTAAATCAACCGAACCTAAACCAAAACATGATCTAATTATTGATTGGACATTCCAAACTCAACTCCACCTTGTAAATCATGAAGAACATTTTATTACCTTACATAGCTCGCTTAATTTTTAATTTCAAAAATCTTAAAAATTATAAAAGAAAAACAACAATTTTTCAAAACTTAAATCCTCACTCCTTTTCTCTAACAATAATTTTTGTTCTTTTTTTTCATCTAATTTCCCAATTTCATTCATTAAATCAAGCACAACAATTGAAGAGAAAAAAAAAAACTTAGATTATTTAAGTAAAGTGGGATGAAGTGAAAACTTAAATGATAGAAAAAGCTTAGTTATTTAGTCTAGTGGGGATAAAATGTGGGAATTACATTAGTGTGTAATTATAAATAATTTATTCATTTGAATATAACTAATATATATTTTAATATGAATAGTTTTACAATTTTTTTCTACACATGGATCGTGGATGCATTCACTGTTAGTGTGTCTATGTATATATATATACACTCAGGATATTATTAAAGTCACTATCAACTCTTAATGGTTTTTTTATATATAATTTTATTTAAAAAGTTTTGAAATTATTGAATGTCATATTGAATCGAACTTTTATTTATTAAATTTATTATCTTACCTCTGATTTATATTCTTTAAAGAAAGAATCTTTTACAATGTCTTCTTATAAAGATAGTAAATTTAAAAGATAAAAGTTTAATAATGTGTGAAATTTGACAGTCCAACTCTAAATGTGAATTTAATGAGGAAAAGTTCAGTTCAATATGATCATTTGAAATATGTCAATAACCTATCAGACCCGCCAGATCCACGTGTTTAGATGGATGACCCGCCCAAGATCCATAGGCGGGTCCATGGACGAATGAAGGCTCATCAAGGCGGGGCCAGTTTATGGGTTCAATTCGACTTGTTCTCACGACCTTTGGGCCGATGGTAAGGTCTATCTCAGCCCAGTATTTTGAAATCTTTGAGGATCAGCGCCTGATGTGTTTCCATCTTTTCAATCCTATGAGATAATTTTGAGGCACTTCAATCATAATTGTTGGCAAAAATACACGATGACAAAGGAGTGCCATGTTCCAACTGGAACCTAGAATCCCACGTTTATTGTCCACCGGTGGATTAATTAAGGAATTGAGGCATTTATTAAATTATATTTATTTGTTTCCACATTCTATCTCCTATTGTTTATCGGCAACCATGAGAACACATAAAAATTAATGAACTAATGACCCGCTTAACAAGAATTTGTGTTCTCGTCCTTATCATAATTATAGTACATCTTGTTAATATTAAACTATGGAACTACCTTTTAGTAACTCCTTAGTCCATTAAAATGATTAGCTACTTCAAATATGTTAAATAAGATATACGATCTACAATACTTAATGTAAACTCATTAATGCAATTTACCTACGAAAAATCTTAAGGAGTTTCCCCAATATACTTACTAAGAAACATGATCAAAGGAACTTTTGTATCCATCTATGTATGTATCTTTTTCAAAAGTCTGTAATCAATCCACTTTGATTACTTAATAAATGTTTCATAACATCTACTAATAGTACCTATCATCGTCTTTAGGTTTTGACCAGTACAGATTAGTTAAGAATGGGTTTCACGTTACTATGTAAGCTTATCAGACGATAAACAATGAGAAGCACCGGAATATTATCCAACGTAACTACTTTGATAATTAAGTTAGTTTAGTATGCAAAAAGAGTTAAAGTACTTGGATAAAGAGTAGGCTCTATTATACGAAGTATTAAATAATTTACTATTAAGTGGTAGTTTTATATTTATAGTGGAGCAAAGTTGACAATTTGAAAGGAGCTAGTGGGCAGAAGCTACGTCTATAATTATTAGGTAATTGAGTTACAAGGTTCGACATGGTCTACAAATATAGGAGGTAATTATTTGCTTAGTCGTTCATCCTTATCTACAGTCTCCCAACCGCTGGTGACTACTATAGTTGGATAGACTGTATAATGGGTGATATGTCAGGCAAGTGCACCCTATCAAATTGTAATAAATAGGTTAAGTTCGAATGTCGATCCCTCAAAGACTATGATTACTAGTATTTATTAAATCTCTATTATCTAACCGATAAATATTTCAAGAAACTTAAAGAACCTAAATTAAATTGCAGTAACTGATAGAATAATATCTAATTAAGAATTTTTGTCAAGAACTTAAACAAGAAAGTAATAAAATTATAAATTACTTCAAGATTCACAAAACATATCTAGATATTTGCTTCCCCTAGATCTAACATGTGATTTTCCTAAAGATAATCTAACTTATTTTTCAATTTTTTTTACCGAAAAAATTTCTTACTAAAGTTAAATACTTTTTCAAGTCAATTAACCATAACCGTAAAATCACCTATTAGAATCTCTTTTCAATAAATATGACAACTTCCAAATGGATATGACACACTACTTGATCCTACTCAATCAACAATCTACCTAATATGACATACCAATCCAAATTGAAGAGTCACTCACCACTACTCCTTGAAAAAGGCAATAGATAAGAGTTGAATAATAACGAGAATACTAAGGTTACTCAACTAAATAATCCTATATTGAAAGTTAGATGTCTGTGTACAAGGAAAGTAGGGCTTTATATACTTACCCACTAGGGTTATTTTACATGTATGAAAAGACAAAAAGGGTATTTTACAATTATATTACATGATTCATGCTAAAAAGAGATAAAAAGGACAAAGAATATTCATTACGGAAAAGAGAAAATCATTTTAGAACGTTTTGTTAGAAGGTACATATCACTTGATGACTGTACATCAAGAGTGTAATACAACATAGGCAAAAATAGGAAGTACTGGTAATCAAAGGCCAACCTGATTTAAATTAAGTCGAGAGCCATTCAGCTTAGTAAAAAGGTCAGCTATCTTGAAGTCAGGCGCTAATAGATCAAGTTGGGAGCTCAGCTTGGCTAGTTCTAAGCTATCTCTTGGATTAAGACTTCACCGTTAGGCAAGAGCATATTGGACACACATGAGAATCTAGCAGAAAGGTCAGCTAGGAGTCGCATCGAGGTAAAGGCCCCCGTATCAATTATGGCTTAGAGTGAGTATTTAATGTACGAACCCATGAAGTCTTATCATCTGCTTGGGGGTTGGAAATATTTATCCTCAAATTTAAAGCAATTTCTGTTCGTTCTTCTGTAGCGCTCGTAGGGTCTTCTTCTGTTGATTGATAGAGAATCAGATCGGACACATTGAAGGTAGAGGAGACACCATAGTTATCAGGCAACTCAATTTGGTAAGCATTGCAATTGATCTTCTTTAAGACCTCAAATGGGTTGTTAACTCGAGGTGATAGTTTGCTTTGTCTTAAATGCGAAAATTGTTATTGGTTGAAGTAAATCTAAACTAAGTCTCCTGGCTAGAAAGAAACAGTTCAACGACTTCGGCTACCAATCTCTAATGCCCCTAGTTGAATTTAGCGATCTCCTTTGTTATGGACTAGTACAGTTCATGTAATTCTCGAGCTTAAGCAACTTCAGATTAACTCTCTTCAGTAGCTGTTAGGGTGCTGATCATGTCCAAAGGAATGGTTGGGTTAAAGCCATAGATAACCACGAATGGGGTCTTCCTTATAATGCTATAGGTAGTTTGATTATATGCGAACTCTACGACTAGTAAGCACAGATCCCAATCCCTTAAGTTCTTCCCTACAACAACTCTGAGTAGATTGCCTAGCATCTTATTCACCACTTTAGTCTAGCCATCAGTCTAAGGGTGGCTACTGGAGCTGAACACTAGTTTATCTTGAGTCTTCTCCAAAGAGTCTTCCATAAATAACTCAAAAATTTTGTATCCCCATTTGAGACAATAGTCTTTGGTACTCCATGTAGTCGAATAACCTCTTGTAAAAACAAATCAACAATATATAAAGCATCATTAGTTCGATGGCACGAAATGAAGTGCACCATCTTGCTAAAACGATCCACTACAACAAAAATAGAATCTTTTCTTCTGGATGTTCGAGGCAACCTTAGGACAAAGTCTATACTGATATCAGCCTATAGTAAGGTAGGCATGGTAGAGGCGTATACTCTTTATGGGGTTCTCTCTTCCCCTTAGCACGCTTATGCATTTCACATCGACCAACTACCTTATGAACATCTTTAGCCAGACTTAGATAGTAAAAATTATCTTTTAATAGATTGGCTGTCTTAACCTCCCCAAAGTAGCTTGAAAAACCACCACTGTGAGCTTCTCAGACCAACAGTTCATGTATAGAGTAATTTGGAATACATAGTCTATGATCCTTGAATAGATAGCCATCCTTAAAATAATATCCTCTAACAACTAGTTCTTCGCGATACTGTTCAACAATGGAACAGAAGTGAGGGTCATTAGCATACTATTCAGTGATAAGTAAGAATCCCAATAGTTTTGTTTGTAAAGTGATCAGCAAGGTTTGTCTTCATGATAGAGCGTTGGCGACTACATTTACACTTCCCTTCTTATGTCGGATGATGCATAAAAAACCTTCCATGAACTCTAACTACTTAGCTTGTCTCTTCGAAAGCTTGTTCTGACTCTTAAGATGCTTCAATCATTCGTGGTCAGTGTAAATAACAAACTCTCACAGCAGTAAATAATGTTGCTAAATCGTAAGAGCTCAAAAAATAGAGTACATCTCCTTCTCATACACAGAATAGTTTAGGGTTGGGCTACTTAATTTCTTATTATGGTAAGTGACAGGCAATCATTTTTGTATCAAGATAGCACCAATTCCAACTCCTGATGTGTTGTACTCCAGTTCAAAAGGCTTATCAAAATCGAGTAGGGAAAGGATAGGTACCGAGGGGAGCTTCTCCTTAATCTCCTTGAAACTTCACTTAGCTCAATCATTCTACTTGAACCCTTCATTCTTTTTTACCAACTCTATCTATGGGGTGGCTATTATGCTGAAGTCCTTAATAAATCTCCTATAGAAAGAAGTTACACCATGTAAACTTTGGACTTTAATGACATTCTTCAACGTCAGCCAATCCAAAACAACTCAGATCTCCTTCTCATCTGCTCAGATTCTTTCCGTTAACATTACAAACCCTAGGAAAATCACCTCTTTCTAGCAAAACATACACTTCCTCACATTTACATATAACTTCTCAACTCACAAAATGTCAAATCAAGTAATGTGTGTGATTAAATTCTTAAATAGTTAGAAAATTAAGCTTTATTAAAATAATTTTGATCTAGTCTAATATAAAATAGATTTTTTTATCTAAGTTATATTGGATCAAATTTGATTTATGATTGGGCTAGATTAAATTATTGAATCAAATCAGGCCTTGAAAAATAAAAAGCCCAAATTAAGTAGGATTTTTAGAAATTAGGTTAAATTGTCAAAGAATCGCAATCGCAATTGTATCTTCCATGATTATGTATTACAGAAGATATAATTATAAGTTTACAAATAATATAACGGTACGTGACGTTGAGGACAATTTTTTTGATACAATACAATTCATTCACTAACCAATCCACTAAATCCGATCCTTCCCTCACCTAACCGAACTCCAACTAACGCCAACAATCCATAAAACCAAATTTCCATTCACATTGTCCTTCAATACATACGTGTCCACAACTACCGCATCTTCAATCCAAATGAAGTTTGTTGACTAATCAGACGCAATTCCAATTCACACCTAATCTGAACACAAATACAATCAAGCTCTGATAGTCCAGGCGAACAAAATCCTCTAATAGCATCTCCTCGTCCCAGCACTAATCATGCCCTAACATGCCACATAACTAGACGTCCACTCCATAAACGCACCTACCAACCTTCTTCAATCAATTCTAATCCAAAGTAGCCAATCACTCCACATCTACAGTACGTCTCGAAGTAGCTGAAACTCACAATTTGATCAAAGCCCTAATTGTACGCTGAAGCAATAGTACATCCTAAAGTCGCACACACGATTTATGACAGCTCATGCCCTGACCGCATATCAATCCGCTATACGTCACCTGGCCGAAAACATAACTGTATACGTTGGAGTCCAAGCATTTGATCACCACACGCTTCGCACCTGATCGCCATACACATCCCTTCTTTTACTCTATTGACCATATATGAAGGAACACTTACAAACATAACACCGACCAAAACAATCACACATAAGTCAAGCCACTTTGACATGTGATTCACTGCCGAGCACAACAAACGTTGCATACCGTAGACAATCACACACGACTAGATTTTGTAAAAAATTATTATTTAATTTATTTATTTTATTTTAATTAGTTCAATTGTTGTTACTAATTTATTTTTGTTCAAGTGCAGGTTTATTTTATTTTATTTTATTTTCGTATGGTTTGCTTAATATTTTTTTATTCCAATTCGTTTTAGTTAAATTACGTTTTTTTATTAATTTTTTTTTAAAAAATACATTGTGGTTAAGATTTAGAAAAGACATGTTTGAGATATGTATATAGAGCGTATCTTCAACATATCTTAGAGTTAAGATTTAAAAAAAAGATATATTTTGACACGTAGTGGTTTTAAAATAAAAAAATCTTAATCGAGTTTTTCAAAAATATTTAATCAGTTAGGGTTTTTCTTAAATTCGTGAAATTAGATTTCTTAAGTTTTTTTTTTAAAATAATAACTTGATAAATAATGTGAACCTGACTTAGTTTTCAAAAAAAAAAAAATCTACTCACTAAAAATTTTATAAAAAAAGAATTACGGCTGGTTTGATCCCGACTAGCAAATACGTAGGCACCTTTGAGGCAACCGTCTAAAAATTAAAAAATAAAACTTTTTCCTTTTCTCTTAAAAATTCGTAATAAAAAATAAAAAAAATTATTTTTAGTTATGTTTTGTAAATTTAGGTATATTTTTAGAAAAATTATAAAAATAAAAGTTTATCAATTTTTCTTTAATTTTTATATGGTAAGTTAATCTTAATTGGTTAGCTTCCGAATCCGATTTTCTCTAGTTTAATTTTTTAAAAATCAATTTTTTTGAATATCTGTAGACTAGTGGTTAAATTAAGGTTTTTTTACTCAAAAAATCTAATTTTATTTTTATCAATCGGATCGATTTACGATTCCAATTTTTAAATTTTTAAGAAAAATATTTTTTTAATTTAATATCAAGTAATCTGTATTATATGGGTTATGCTTAATATAGATTAAATTAAAAAAATCTAAAGAGGGCTTAACGGTGTTAGAAAGTAGGGTTACGATGTCCAACATGATCCATAAGTATAAGAGTTAACTATTTGACTTAATCTTTCGGTTTTATTCAAAGTCTTATAGCCATTAAAAGCCTCTTATAGCTAAGAAAGTCATGTTCTGGACTTGAATTGAGGGTGACTCATCATAGGCCGTAAACCTTATCAAGTTGAAATAAATTTGAGGAATCCATATATAAAAGGTATTATATAGAAACTAAGATGAATCTGATACAATAATATCATATAATACAATATAATTATGAATACGACTCTTTTATGCCATAATTAGAAATATAATTATAAAGAAAATGCAACACATGACATAAAAAATAAGATTACGATAAACATATGATTATATTTTAAACTAAACTATTTATGAGCTATATTTAACTTTATATACTTTTGGATAACGATGCGAATAACCCAGCCAGCTCCTAGCATTAACCAAACCCATGATGGGGTACAACTGTTACCTGGAATCTTTTCTTATATTGCATGAGAGAGAGCCGACTCAGTGTCTTGACCAAGAAATCCTGGTTTTATCTATTTGTACGTGTTTTCAAAAGGATATTTGTCCAGGAGCGGTCCTAGCCGTGCCTATCCTGTTATCGAGTGCCTGAGCCTTTAGCGTGATTCTTAAGCAAGTACGTCCCAAGCACAATTTACGGAGATATTTCTCTAAAATATTTATAGTCTTTTCTTTCGGCCAGTACTAGATATTTTAGTGAAAAGAAAGTATGTTGCATTGAATGAATGCAGTAGGACATTTCCGTGTGATCTTGTAATAATGATCTGGCTATTTTATAGACGCATTTATTTTTAAATACGAACAGATTTTTTCTCTGAATACAATCGCGCCATATAATTAAAGAAATAATGATATCAGTATAATCGTTATTTGTTTAATTATATAACAAAAACAAATCATAACACAGTTCAAACTGTTTTCTCTTTGAATATAAATTTGATGTGAATTGGATTAAAAAAAAAAATACAAATTTGATTTATTCAAACATGAGACATGCAGGGTATACGTAGAATTGGGGCAGAAAACGTGTTTTTTCCTTTGTCTTTTTCTCTCTGTTCCTCCACTCGATCAAACCTGATCAGCTTGTAAAGAAAAGTTTGAATGACAACCCGACAACCATATGGCAATGGAAGTGGTTAAAATCTCATAGACAATATCATCATTATTTAATATATAACAAGGCAATGATAACGCAACATAATGATGTTCCCGACAATTAAATAACCCAGGAAAAATTCGACTGAATTGCATCAAGGCACAAAACAAGAACAAAACGACGGTTCAATATCAGCATCCATCGAGACGTTTTCCTTGACACTTTCTTTGACCGCTATATGATGATATCTTTTATATGACTTATTTATTTATTCTTTTGTCGTAAAACTTCAACGTAAGGATAAGTCTGGTGTTTATTCTTTCTTTCCGTCCCTTTTCGATGTAATTTTCTGAAATTTGGCTCCATATCGAGGAAAACCACAAATAATGCATTGACAATATGTATTGGAAAAAAAAAAAAAGAAAGAAAAAACGAAAATATCATCCTTGCATTAATTTCCGTATACATACAAATCGACATAAAACAATGGAAAGAAGAAAAATAAAAATATTTCGTTTTCGTATAGTTCGAATGCTTTGCACCAATTATTCTAATAAGAAAGAATCTAAAATTCTATTTATTTCCCACCACCTAAATTACGAGAAAAGGGAAAAAAAAGAAAAAGTCAATCGAAATATAAGTATATCTGGACCTTTCTTCTTCTATCTTCTTTTTTTTTTTTTTCTAATACTTTCCTAAAACTTTAGAAATTAAAGAAAAAAAAAAACTAAATTGTTCTTTGCTCTATTAATTGGAATTGCTAGTTTTGTTGTGTCCATTGGTAGTGTTACTATTGTTAGAGCCAAAAAGTGTATCGTTGGCAATATGGTTGGTGGTGGTGTTGCTCGGGCGCGATCCACCGATGATGGAATTGATGGCTGCTGCCAGAGCAGCAGTGAGATTTGGATCCGCGGCAATGGCGGCAGTTGCGGCGCTTAGGTTGTCGGGTGGAGGGTTGTCCTGGCCTCCTCCCAGTTGGGGTGATTTATTGGCGTCTTGGGACATCTGAAGGCCTGAAAACTTTGATTGATTCAACAGGGCCTGGCCCAATATTTGAGGCAAGTTGCTAAAATTCTGAGTAGGGTTAGGGAATGGCAATTGGAATTGGCTCGGTTGGGGCTGAAATTGTAACGGGTTGTTGCTGTTTTGGGTTTGGGTTAGGTCCAATGTAACAGTTGGGAATGGGGCTGAAGCGGAGATGGTTGCCATGCTGGAGGAGCATGGCAGCAGTGTCCTTGTGAAGAAATTGGGGTTCATTAGACCATCCGCGCTCGACATCGAACCGGATAACAGCATTCGAGCCGCTGAGGAAGTGGTTGATGCCATTGCCATCGCCGCCGGGGGCAGGGGATGGTTGTGGTTTCCCTCATATGTGGTGATCAGTATTGTTCTATCCTCCGCACATCTTTGTACCTAAGCATATGATAATTGAGCAAAACTCAGGAAAATATGCCAGAATGAAGGACACAGAATATATACAAACTCATAAACCAACCGGTTATATTGTTTATATTTACTTATCATATTATAACACACTATTATTAGATATTTTCGAGATCAATTATTACATATAACATTTCCAAACTTCTATTGTTTATTACTAATAGTAATAGTATTGTGGTTTAATAAGATGAATCGGTTTCTAGCAGAGCGCGGTTTTAATATGTAATAGATGAAAAAAAAATAAAAAACTTTTATATTAGTCATTAAAAAAAATTTTGAAAATTTCCCAAACATTAAGGCTTCAAATCATTTTGATTTAATCATTAGTGTAAAAATGTAAAAGTTTCGACGCTTTTAATAATTTATTATAGGATATTTTCTTACATTATTCGTTTTAAGCATAAACATCGAGATCAGTCGAATATAGAGAAAAGATTAAATAAAATAAATCCAACATTGAATGGCTTAATAAAATAACAGTCGGTACATACTTGTTTCCGAACCGGGCAACCGGCGGCCATGGTACAACGATAATAAGCTCGTGGGCATGGATTTCCTTTAGCCATCTTCTGTCCATACTTCCTCCATTGACATCCATCAGTTATCTTCGTTCAAAAACATCACGAAATTTAAATAGAAATCACCCAACAAAATCACAAGACAACAATACAATTCAATAAAATTTTGATTGAATAGTAAATCAAAATCAACCATCACTTACCATGGGAGCCTCCGACCGAGCTCGAACCGAAACCCGAGCCTTTCTCATGGTGGCCTCCGTTTGATCAACACTAGTATTGGATGGACTAAACCTTGCAACCTTATTTGCATTGCCCCATCCTTGCGATGGATGATCCGGGCTATCATCGTTGTCTCTCCTCCTAGTCCTACCACTTTCCTTCTTCCCATTATCGATATCTTCATCCATCAAACCATTGATCTCCTCCCCATATCGAGTTTTCCGCAACCCCTGATCCTTGGATCGGCTCCCCTCAGAAGGATTAACCAGCGATCCGGACCGGTCCTGGCTCCTCCCTTCCGACGAAGAATGCGAATTATCATCCGTGTCACGATTGGTGGAGGCAAGACCAAGATCTATGAATTGCCTGGGCACAATCTGCCCATGATTTTGCTTGTTGTCGTCATTCAATTTCCCGTTGGACGCATCGCCTTGTTCGGTATTCTCGGACTTGTGGTCACGCATGAATGAGACCAAGTGCATGTGTAGAGCATTGTAATTATTACTGACTTGATTCAACATGTCCCTTAGACTGTTGTTCTCAACTCTCATTCTCTCAAGTTCTGCTTGAAGAACTGCTAGCTGAAATTAATTAAACAATAAATTACCAATTAGGTGAAATTTAATTTACTTTAGGTCGATTATTAAATAATTACCTAATCACAATAATTTACACCAAACCCTCATATTCTATGATTCCATTTATCTATATGATTGAATTTATCTAAATATTGGTCACCTCACCTCATTCCTCGTTCTTTTATCTTCCACGTTCGGTGAGATCCCATCGTCCACCATGGATTGATCACTGCTCGCATTCGTAGTCAAGAGATTCAGACCGGTCTATATAGCCAAAAAATGAAAAAAAAAAAAAATGAATAATTCATCATTTATATACTTACATATCTAAATTATTTTACTAATAACCGTATCTGTATCTATATCTATCTGTATCAGCTTACGTTTACGTTGAAGTCCAGCCGCATCGGTCCACTAGTCGGGGCATTTCTTCCATCATCATAGCCATCGACGGGATTATCCGTTTCACGGTTCTTGATGGCGAAGAAGTCCATCTCATCGATGACCGTCCGCCTTTCATCGGATGGTGGAGGATGATTAGCATCCAGATGATCATTCTTCGAGTGAGAAGTGAGGTTCACAGGGAATTGAACGGTAGGAGGAGGAGGAGAAGAGGAGGAACCGTTGAATGTGGCGCCATCCATGGTAGAAGTAGCGAGCTTCATCCACTTATTATGATGAGTAATGATATTATTATTGCTAGCGGGAGTACTAGGAGTAACAATAATATTGTTAGGGTTTTTAATGATGTTTTGTTCAGGGAAAGAGCTGATGACTGTAGGGTGGTGAAGGAAGAATAACCCTAGAACTGGATCTGAATCAATGGAGAGTCCACCTCCATTGGCCATAAATCAACAAAATTATGGAGAGAGAGAGAGAGAGAGAGAGAGAGAGAGAGAGAGAGAGAGAAGAAGAAGAAGTAAAGTCAGTGTTTGAAACGGTGGTGCAATGGACTCGGCAATAAAAGGGGTTGAGTTGAAGACTTAGGAAGAAGAATGATAATGAGTTGGGATGCACTGCTTATTTATTATATGGTTTTGTATTTATTTATATTTTTTTTATTTTACAATTCCATATTTTTAAATTATGTGGTCGTATGTGTGGACAACTCCGTGGAAATTGTATGCCACAAGAAAAGAAACTCTTGAAGAGATATAATTCTTCGTCACATGTTCTGTTATATGATACAGAAAATCACGTGATATTTACATGTCAAAAAAATATTTTATTTTTGTCTAGAGGTAATGAGGCTGGTCAAATAATGGATCAAATCTAGGTTTATCGAGTGTTAGAATACCCTAAGCAATACCTCAACCACTGAGGCACTACATTTATATATAAATATGTATCTGCAAATATAATTTTTCTACGAGAATCACTTAATAAAGAAAAAGGTTTATTAAATGTAAATTATATTGAGTATATGCTGTAATAAAAAATTTTGATTATCATGCAAGAAAACATTTGAATGTTTTCTTTTAGATAATACTTTACATATAAGTATGAGTTTAGATATCGAATATCAAATAACATTTTTATTTATTATCATGAAAACTATCATTACAGACTTATTTTCTAAATAAAGTTAGATACATCGTACTTTATAAACATTTGTTATCATTTTAAAATTGATTATAGAAATTTAAGTGAGTTATCCAAAACATTAATTTATCATATATCCTTTTCAAATTGGTGGTGTTCTTAATACTTTTATTTATTTATTTATTTTTCATTGGCGTATTAAAAGTGCTACATAACATTATGTAAACATACCATTATGATTTATAATTATTTGAATATAATATAAATTATAAACCCTATAAGTTAATAATTTTGACTGGATAGGCATCTAGAGTTAGCTCACCCTTATGGAATTGTAATCTTTTATCACAGCCATTGTGGTGCCGAGTAGAAGGATCATCGCTCATCAGATAAAAGTTACTTTGGGGATAACCGGGTCATCTTTCCCAAATACTCACATCAATCAATGCTGGTGGCTTTCTCTTATATAGTTATATATTCATATTTTATGCATATTATCACATTCGTTTCAATTTAAATTATCATGAAAGAAAATTTTTGATTGATAATAGAAAAACTAGAAATCATTTTCTGTTGTTTCAAAATACTCAGTAATGGAGTCAAAATAATTCTTTTCTTATGAATATGGACAAACAGTAAGATGACAACATATATGTTGAGCAATTGAGGACCACCAGATAAGAAAGACATATGCCGTAAGTTCGTGGAAATTGGAGAAAAGGACCATGAGAAATATAAAAGAAAGCTAAAGAAGCCCTAAGTGGATAAAACTATCTTCACTAAATTGGAAGTTTCTCTATATATATATATGTGTGTATGTATATATATAACTATGTACCTAAATAAGATATAAGAAGAAGTATTAAGAAGTGATACTTTATTTGTAGAAAAGTTTCAATGAGAGAATCATCAGGGTGGTCTTGCTTGATTAATTCCAAGGAACATTTTATCATGGGAAGAAATCCTGTTTTTTTTTTTTTTTTTTTCCTTTTTTCTTTTAGTACAGGTGCAAAAAATGTATTTAAACATTTTTGCTTTCTAACTCTTTATAATTCTAATGATTAAAGTAGAGAGGAATAAGATACCATAACATTAAAAGTAACTTATATGGATTTTTTTTTTGGCAAAAAAAAAAAAAAACTTATGTGCATTTTATATTATATTCTTAACAAACTCATTGAAGTGTTAAAAAAAATAAGTCCAAAGTAGGTTTGGTTTTTCCCCCTAAAGACCAAATTAGTTTCGATGACATTTTATTACATGAAAATCAACCCCATGAGTCAAGCGTGTCTTTGTGAAGATTTTAGCAGGAAACTGGCCATCATTGACTGTATTGAATAAGTGAAGGTCCACAAAAAGAAACATATAGAGACGCACATGTTAATTCCTTTGGTTGCACTTTTTTTTTTTAACAAGAAAAAAAAAATCAAATGATAAAAGTATGAAAAATAATTTAGGATAATCTGGTATATTATTTCTTGTCAATCATATAAAAAAAAGTGTGTTTTTTAAAAAGGGAAATCTTTTTACGTATTGAGCATATTAACCAATGTACTGATTTTTGAATTAATTATTAATATTTCGATTAAAAGAAATGTTCCAATATTTTTTATACACTTTTTTTTTTTTTTTTGCATAAAACATGATCTTAATAATGAGAAGTGTGAAAAATTTCTTTAATCTATTTGCCGAGATCACTCGCTAATGCAACTCTTATTTTATGTATGTATTTTACCATTTAGACCGGCGCACGTAAATATAACGAAGACGTAAAAAGCGTGAGAGAGAGAGAAGAGGGGTTTGGGGATGTTGGTGTGTGGGTGGTGGTGGTGGGGATGCGATAAGGTGGTGATATTTAATTTGACGCGTTCCAAAAATTCACCGCCCCGATTGGCCCGGCACTTCTTGCTCATAGAAAAGGGCAGTCTAAGTCAACGGATGTGATTAAGACAAGTGGGCCCACTCTGTGACGACTACCTGTAGGGGCCCCGCATCTCAATTTCAAATTCAATCGCTTTAGATTGACCCCGTCTTCCGTTGGGGACCGAATCCTTTGGCTTACATATATTTGCCAAGCTGTCTTCCATATTTTTATTTTATATTTCTTTTGCATCTACGGCCAAAATTGCCTTCAATTCTTGTTTCACTATTTTGTTTGTTTATATCCAATCCTTCTTGATTTGAACTAATCTCAATTTCTTCTTCTTCTTTTCTATTTTCTTGTTTAGAAATATTATCTTTCTTGTTTAATTTAATTATAATGTTTCTATGTTAATTCTTGCTCAATACTAAATTCACATTCAAAAAAGATATAAAACAGGAAAAAACCCAACTTATATAACACTTCCAACCTATGAGACAATATAGTAGAGGAATAATTCACAATGAGTCGATAGTGGTAGAATTATCTTGCTCACAATGTGTCATATCTCTCTCTTTTACTTGAAAAATTAATGAATTTCATATTAATATTAAGAGCTTTGATCAAAATCTTTTTTATGACTATTATTATGTGATTTTAAAGATTTATTTTTATCAATTACAAAGAGTTATTCCTTATATAGAGATCATTTGTTTTCAATGAATTACACTCAATTTTCAATAAAAGAAAAACATATTACTTCACTTGGAGATACATTGATAGAAATATTGTAAATTTCATGGGAGGAAATATAGAAATAACTTTTGTTACCACGGGGAAATGATGATAGTGCATTAATCTATCATGATTCATCCTATAGCCATCTTTACACATAGTAAGGATTAAGATTATAAGTCTATCTAGTGCATAAGCCTAATTTTAAATTGGTAGGCATGCATTTGTAGTGTATATAAAAGAATTATATGTAGTTCTGTGATCAAATTTAGATTACAAAACTATTATTGCATTAAATTATATACATAATTGATAAATCAAGAGAAAATTACGCATAATTAGTCTTAAAGGTACATAAAGGAAAAATATTCAACAAATGTATATGTTAAAAGACATTTAAAAAGTGATCTAGATGATTTCTCTTACTTGAAGGGGCAAAGACGGTCTCTCCCTCTAAAAACTCTCTTTCAATACTCCTTCATAAACCCTAATGTAGAGAGGTGGCTTTAAAGCTTTTCCATTCATTTGTTATCTTAAATCGACATATCTACCATTGCTAATCTCAATATCCACAAATATGATTCTTAGCATATGCATTCCGTTTGAGCTTCTTGGTGATCTCTTGGATAATAGCTACTCTAATGGTTTAGAATCTAGGAATGTTAATGTTAATGTTAATGTATGGCTTAAAATAATTTTTGAATCTTACACCATCAAGGTTTATCTTAAATCTTAGCATCTTAGACAGTACAATGTCCTTATTTAGCAACAAAGATCCAAAGATTGGGGTAATGATATTGCATCTAGGAAAAACTGAATCTTAATTGGTTTACTCCTTAAATGAACTTGAAATTTTTCATTAGAGGCCGTAACAAAAGTTTTTATGTATAGGCCTTAGAATTCTTTAGGTAAAACCTTCAAATTGAGGATGCTTTTAATGGCTCTAGTGTCAATAAATGTTATTACTGGAATAGACTTAGCATACTTACTAGTAAAGATGTATGATGGAACGTGAGCATTTGGAAGTATGCTTTTACTTCATTAAGTACCTTTTCATGAGGTGATTGCATACAATATGATTCATTTCTTAAGTCTAGTTACTTTAAACTTGAGCTTGGTGAAAGATTTTTAAAGAAAATAGAGTCTTATTTGTAACTCACAAGTTTACTTTTGCAAATTTGGTTAGCTCAAGATTGTAACGATCAGAATTCGTGATGGTTGTATTTCAATAATAGATCTTATGGTTAAAGATGCCTGGAAGACAAACATACGTAAGCTAAGAATAGGAGCCAAAAAATTACTCATGTCTTAAGAGAGAGAAAGTACAAAAAGGGAGAGAGAGAGAGAGTTGGTAAGGATTCCAAAGATGCTAAATTGATAGTCTTTACTCGGTATTTAAAGGTATAAAGTGTAAGTCCTGTAATCAGGTGTTCGAGATTCGGTTCGTGAAATTTAAGGTAGTCAGATAAATTGTTCAATCAAGGCCAAATTTTACTCTAAAGTTAAGAATAGTAGTAAAAGTGATCTTGTGAGTTTGTATCTAGGAAAATAAGTAATAAAATAATTAATTATTATAATATTAAATTATATGTAAATTTCTCGTTATTTATCGAAAACAGGTAAAATAAGTTCTAATAACTAATGAATAGGTAGAAATAAATTATATACACACTAAAAATCATAAAATAACATAAATAATATTTACGAGTATTTATTTATACTATATATATATATTTACATATAGGTAAAAATACACAAAATTACTTAAAATACTCAAAATATGTTAAAATAATACTAAATAATTGAAGAAAATTCATAAATAATCAAGAAAATAATTTTAAAAATAAAAAAGTGTGGAAATGTTTAGAATAGGGGCATGACATGCTGGGAATTAAAAATAAAATAACAACCAATAAAATTAAGTCAAATGAAAAGTGAAAAAGATAAAGGATAAGGATACTTGTCCATATTAAATTACAAGAAAAACCGTAAACCTCTTCTATAAATACTAAACCTTCCTCTAAATTCATTTTAATTAGTTTAGAGGTTAGAAAAATTTAGGGACAGGTGAGAAGAGGAGAGAAAACAATTTTACTAAAAATTAACAAATTATAGTATAATTAGAGCTTATAAAAAGAACCCACACTCGACGACTACTTAGAGAGAAATAGCCACCACCACCGCCACCAGACAATAGGCCCCATGCTTAGAGTTGTAAATAATGGTGGAGCCACCATTAGTGATTGAAAGCTTGTCGATTGGTGAGTTTCAATTTTCTTTTTATATTTGTTTAATTTAGTAAAAATATCAAATATACATAGAAAATTAGAAATTTTGGTTTCCTTAGGCATTTTTGGATTAAAATTAGAATATCAAACCATATTTTTAAAATTATAAGTGCTTATATAGGTTCCTTAAGAACAGATTTGATTTCAACGAATTTTGTATGAATTTTCAAAAAATTAAATAATATTATTTCAAGCTAATTTTTTGTATACAAATTCCTCATATCATATATATTTAATTTACATAAAAATAATTTTTGATAAACTATACATTTAGTATTTATTAAAATTATTTTATTGAATATGTCATGTTTTTCATATGAAAGAAATAATAGATTTTTAATTAAATTACTTAATAAATCTAATTTATAATAACTTATAAAGCTTATTTATGATTTTGGAAATATTCAATTTGAATCTTATAATTTTATTTGGTCATTTACCTAATTTTTAGCAAAATTGAATCTAAAATTAATATTCCAAAAAATAATATACATTAAACTATTTTAGTACTTTTCATGATCATAATATAACAACCATAATTTATTGAGTATAATATATTTTCCGAAGATTTAATGGAGCTTGGATACTAATCATTGTATATTTACCTAAAGTTTATGCATAATATGTATTAAATATATAGGTAAAGAGATATATTCAAGTTAAATTTCTGATTTAGGGTTAATTACGTATAAATTATGATTTAGAATATAATTAAACATCTTAACATGTTATTGGTAGTGAAAGATAATATATGTAGCGTTAGAAGTATTAAATATGTGATATAAGCATATAATATATAGTAATACATAATACATGTATATAGGAAATAAATGAGTAGAAAATATTATATAAAAATATATGGTATTATAATAATAGGAATATGATATAAATCTGATATGGAATAGGAGTTTATGAAATTATATGAAAAAGTAGGTTATTTTTATGTTAGGAGAAAATTCGTTAATTAAATTAAAAATTTAGTATACCGTGCTGATTGAAATGATGATTAGGAGTTAAAACAAAAATTGAGGATACCTAAGTATAGTTAGATGAATTTCACATATTAGTCTAAGAGGAATTCCTAAAGTTTACAAATAAAAACAATAATCAGAAGTTAAAACAAAACATGATTTAGAAACCGATTCAAAAACTAATTTAAAACTAGTTTGGTTATAAGAGATATAGAATTTGAATAATTGAATAAAATCATAATCTTAAACTAAAAACTAATGACTTATATGTATACATACACATATGTATAAGTAACCACGTTAAATGTAGATTATTCGTAGATCAAAATCTAATTCAGAAGCAAAATCCAAATTAGGATTAATATAAATATTTTAGATAGTAAGTCAAAAACCTAAACCAAATGATATACTAATTAAATAAATCGTAGAAAAAGGTTAAAAGGCATTTAAAAGACTTATAAACAAAACGTAATAGAAAGAAAAAGGTAAACTAAAACTTAATTTAGAAATTGAAATCGTAATCGGATTAAAAAAATATATAAACAAATTTGAAACCTAACTGAACAAGAAAAGTAATTCCAAGAGACTTAAACCTATATCACAAAATATAATAAAATCACAAACCAAAGATAATCATAATCTAAATTACATAACAAGGCATATCTATAGTAGTTATGTGGAAACTAAAACAATATTTGTATTATAGAGATTATTAACGATGGTATGTGCGAGCCGCACTTTGAGTAAGTAAGAGAGAAATTCGAGTAAGTTGAGATTAATATGTTACTGTATTTCGAAGTACTAATTGGTAATACTTGGAGGGTTAAAATTATACTTGATTATGTTTGTTAGATAGTTACATATGCATATACTTGTATGTGCTTACTTTTGAGTTTGATGATATAATTCTAATTTATTACTCTAGTTTGTACTTTTATGATTTGTTTGAAATAATTGAACACCTTAAATCATATCTAACTAAATATATGATTTGTAGTTCTAAATCGGACCTACATAACAACCCATTAAGAGAAATATTAGGGCTCTATGTTCAATTACTAACTCCTTCGAAAGGAATAATGCTAGATAGCATAATAGGTCATTGTTTCATCCTTAGTCGAACTAAGTGACAAGTAAGAAAGTTATAATAAAGGTAAAGTCAATGGTTTAAAGGTAGTTACGGGAGGAACGATGTCTCCATTACACAAGCTTAAGTTTGTTCATGAGCTGTTGCATTGCATGAAAACTCCTTAACTGGGATTAGAGCAAGTATAATTTCTCTAATCTCACAACAGACCGAACGACGTCATGTGATGACATTTTCTTGTACATATATTTCATTTAATTAATTTGATCAATAACTCTATTTATGTTTGATGTATAGTTTTAAGTTTTCATCCCAACTTATTGAGCGGTTGGTTGCTCACATCCCTAGAGATGTTGTAGGTACTAGCTAAAAAACAACCATATAACTACTCTAAAACTAGTAACTGCTGAATCTTGGGAAATAAGGATATAAAACCAAGGATATGATGTACTCATAAGTTTAGATTTTATCTTTAAAGCTTTTAGTAATAATTTATGTATTTTTCAGGTGGATTATATTTAGGCTACTAAATCTTGTAATATATTTAGATTATTTTAGAGTAAATATGTATTCCTTATAATTTCATAGATAAATAACATGTTTATTTATGAAATATTTATTTCAAAACAAGTTAGTCGTGGATGTATTATGTAAATCAAGTCTAAGATAAGTATCAGCTTCTATCCTACAATGATTTGTACAGCGGAACTGTTACGACATTACTGCTTCAGGATGTAATATAAAAAATGTGCCATGTCAAGGAATTGAACCTTAAGCAATGATACGATTTAGTCTTACTAAGAGATTTATTGAAGGGAGACTTTGGATCTTTCCTTAACTAACCGAGTTCATATGAGGTCCTTAAAGGGTTATGCGAGCTTTAGAGACTTAAACTAACTTCCTTAGAAGCTAGCCAAGCTCACAAGGCCTAAACTATATTTGAGCAAATGATTCATCAAAAATAGAGATACTGTTGAGGCCAAGAGGAGTGATCAAGCCCTTTTAAACTCAATTTAGGCTTATATAACGTCAGTTTAAGTTGGTGGAGCTTAACCCCTAGTCCAAGGAGGTTAACCTAGGCTTGTATGAGGCTCATGTCCCAAATAACCTATCAACATGATTGATATTAGTTTATGAGTAGTTTATAGAGCAAGAAATTTTTTGTTATTTTCCATTTTTCCTTTCCTTTTCATCTTCTTTCCTTATGTTAGATTGTACTCTTGTAAACTTTTTATGTAAATTTTGTTTCCAATTGCACAAAATTCATCTTTTCTAGGAAAAGAGAAAAAAAGAAGAAGAAGAAGGGGCAAAGACGATTTGAAGGGGAAAAATAGAGAGAAAGAGGGTTATCCTTTTAGTTAGAGGAAAAGAAATAGGCTAGTGTATTAGTTGGTCTTTGGAATGCGATATGTTGATCTAGATAGGCTATTTACTTAACTAACTAACCTTAAGAAGAAAGTTAATATATAGTAATTATTTACAATGGAGAATATAATTTAACCATAGTTAATGGAAAATTATGATAAAAATTTCGTAGAGACCTAATGAACTATTATTGACTAAATATAATAGATATAAAAATCCATACTATCATATGAAGTTCTATTTGCTTGTGGTATTATAAATAGTGATTAATAGAACAGAAAGAAACCCAATCTCCAAAGATAACAAGTTTGGCTAAAGAATTCAGCAAACTAAGTCAAAGTTAAGGCGAGCAAGCTACTAGGGGGAAAAAATGAAAACAATGGAAAAAAAAAGTCAATTAATATATGCCGAAAAAAATTAACAAAAAAATTAGAAAAGAAAAGGAAATGAATGCCGATGGAACAATGATACGTTTGGAAAAGAATATATCGAATTAAATTCAACCGACGAGCAATTTATTTCAAACTTGATGGACAAGCTCATGAAGTTTACGCTAGTCACATCGATTAGTGTTTTCTTATATTTTTATATTGATTTCGATAATTATTGATCTTAAGAATAATTTTACCAACCGCTTTTGTCTTCCTCAAAATTTTGATTTTATGTAAAAGCAATTTCTTCTTCTTCTTCTCCTATTTTTTTTTTTCAAATACAATCTTTAATAAAGGTTCATATTTTATTTTCATTGATTAGTTAATTTTTTCGTCAGTAGTTAGCATAAAAATCCTGTAAATTCTCTCATTTTTTATTAAATTTTTAATCATATTATGCACACATGCCCTTCTTTTTGAGGGGTTAGTTAGGATCCCTCATTAATTAATGGAAAAGCAACATAATTTCAATATAATATTGCCAAGAAAAAGCAAAAAATTCGATGAAGATAATGGTCTAAACCAAAATTAATTAGTCACAATCTTATGACTGATTGATCATGGGTACAAAGGACACATGAAGGCTCTAAGAAGCTAAGCTCAGTCCAACTTCAAGGACAATCAACTAAAAACCTTATCAAAATAAAGTAAATTAATTTTATCTGGTGTCGATACTTTTACCGATAAATTCTTTGGTCTATTATTTGGTTTACATATTAATTAAAGTAAATAGAGAAAAGAGATTTAAACTACAAGATTAAAACTACTAAATTTGTATCATACACTTAATGATGCAAAAATCTATTTCATAATACAAAATAAATATATTTTTAAAATTCTAGAAATACTTCATACCAAGTGTTTAAATCATTGCATTGAATTTTATTTAATTTATAATATGAACGCTTAATTTATTACAAAGTTTCTTAATTTTTTAGTCATAAAAATATATGTTTGGCATTGAAGACACCAGACATGGTACAAGAGGGCTATGTTGCCTTATTTTCCTTCTACTATACTATTCAATTGTTCTTATACTATTTAGTCCTACTAACTAAATGCTACATGATTTTCTTAGGTGAGGGTTTAAAGCTTTAATTACTTTCAAGTTACCATTTATACCAATTTGAGTTGTACCCACCTTTACAATGGTGCATGTTTTTTCTTTTTTGAAAAAAAAAAAATAGGGATAGATTGCAAATATATTCATTTGTGTTTATTCAATATACATTTAGACTTTTTGATAGTGTTTGGTCGTAAATACTAGACTAGACAAAGAGAATTTGACAGGACAAATATAAAAAGGACTAAATAGTATAAGCTTATTGTACTATATTTGTTTTGTATAATACTGTATATAAAATTTATATTAAAAAATTATTTATTTATATTATCAAATAAGTAATTTTTGTAATATTTAATACATATAATATTCATTAACTTAATATTATAACATAGGAAGATATTTATTGGGATATAAAATGTTTTTTCTTTTTCTCCAATTTCATTTTTATACCATAGTATAGATAGGACAAAATTTAAATATTTTATCCATTCTATCAACCTAATTTTTATCCAATCATTAAGTAAATTTATAAACTAAACATGAAACAAAATTTATTATCTAGTTCAATATCACGAAAATTACACAATCAAATACTACCGTTATGTTTATGCACTCTATAATCATTAAGAAATGTGTTTTAGAACCATATTTTATTATTTCACCCTTGGACAAGATAATTAAAAGAAAAAGAAAAAAGCCAAACCCATTCTTTTACTATTTTCTAAGATACCAAATAGTCATTAGTGTACCTAAGTACTTTTTTGAAGATTTAAAGGTTTAACTGTTCAATTTTAAATATATGAGGACTAAACATATATAATGAAAATATAAGGGAGAGTTTTACAATTCATTAAAAAAAAAAAAAAAAAAAGACACAAAGGCTGGCTCACATGCCAGTCCACCGTGCCAAGTTCCATGAATGATCGTATCAGTGCTTGAACTATGACCAGCCTCTTAACCACCTCTAATTAGGGAAATAATGGCGGGTTAGAATATGATGGATAAGAAGTAAGCCGCATTCCTTGAAAAGCCAATAAAAAGTTCATTTCTCACTCCTTTCTTTCTGTTTATCTCTCCCACGACCCACCTTATTTGCAACCAAAGTTTCCTTTTATTGACTACAACTTTCATTAATATCAGAGATCGGATATACATGCTAACGTAAAGGAAATAAAGACTTCTTCAATGAAGTCAATTTTTTGTGACTAATTAGGCCGCACTTTTCCCCCCAATGAAGGGAATAATAGAGGGTTGATTTTGGTTTGGTGAAAGCAATATGGAATGAACATAATTGATCTGCGGACACTTGTTGATTGTTACATTTCATAGGTAGTAAAAATAAATAAATACACGTCCATCCACATTGATGTATGGACACCTATAATTATTTATTATAATTATGAGATTTCATAATTGAATTCCCTTTGATTAAGTTCATTATATAATTTACTGCATGTCTCCTTTTAATTACGGCAAGTAGAGATATAATAAAAGCAAGTTTATAGTTCTCTTAAGAAATCATTATTACAAATCATTTTCTCACAAATAGTCGACCATAGTTTTATAAACTTCTAGAAATTCAAGTATAGAGGGACCTACGGCGTACGTATTGCTTTTGATTTTCATGTCCAAGTGAATTATGGTATCAGCTAAGGCATAAAGTTCGTAGAAAAGGGTAGTAATGCGAATGTCAACAAAAGTAGAGATATTTTCAGACAGCCATACGTAGATACTTATCCTGAACTTGCACATGCATACGCTAATTATGAGGAATTTGTTTGATAACTGTACTTTATATCTTAGGGTGTTTAATGAGGAAGGTAACACAGTATACTGTCCATGCTTACTAATAGATTTTCATCCCCAACTACAAGCTAACACAATTTTATTAGTTAAAGAATTAGTAAACTTTGATAATTTGTAACCGAAGCCGTTATATATAAAGGTATTGTCATAAAAAAAGGAAAAAAAAAAAAAAACTCTGCCAGAACTTTAGGAACTTTTTCAATTTTTATAGTAAATGTTATACCCAGTATAACTTTAAAAATTAAGATGATGGAAATGGAGATAATATATTTTTTCAAACTTTTGCTTTTCAAATTGTATACAGAAAATGTAAAACTGTTAAATATCACACCTAGCCAAACATTTGCTTGTCAAATATATTAAGGTGCATTGGCTGATGAATCATTTTTCTGTCACAGGTTGATTTAATCTTAGACCCTTTTGCTAAGAAGTAGAGTTTCAAAATCTTAACCGGCCAAGACCCACCGCATGAAACACAGCGATAAAGCAATTTTTATATAGTTGTTATAATTGCGGATTTATAGTGAAAAATTCATTTTAAGTAATTATCTATTGTAGGTGACTACTTATTAGTAGAATAAAATGTATTATTAGTTATAATTGTCAAAATCACGATTTTACTATTCGTTTAAATATATAAAATCAATAAAATCGTATAAAACCGATAAAATTATAGAATCATATAAGAAAGTTCATAATTTCACTAAAAACCTGTACATAAATGATTTTATATCCATTTTAACTGTAAAAAAAATTATAAAATTAATATATAAAATTATAAACTCATTAAAATATATTTTTGACTTGTGATTTTAATAACGATGTTGAGCATATTATAACAATCAAGTACGATATTTGTGACATCATTTTATATTTCAAATTTTAAGAAGCGTGCATAATATACATGCTATAAACTACAATAAAACAAACTTAATAGAAGAATTGCCAGTACAGCTCACTAACTACACTAGTTACATATTATTTATCTTGTTTTCTTGTAAATGACTATAAGGATAAGAGTGAATTAGATTTTAAATGCAGGTTCTAATTAAAGGACAAGGACAATATCATTGATATTATATGAACTTTGATCAAGAGTTCAATTTCCTATCTAAATTTTTTATTTATCAAAATTTGGTACATAATTGAAACTTTTCATATTACAACTACTACATATCTAGTCTTATCACTAATTAAATTGAGATATGTACCACATGTATGTGCAACATGTGGTAATGGTGATACAAAATGTTTGGGTTAGGTATTGAATTCAGTAAGTCACAAGTTCAATTAGTAAATTGAATTTTCAACCATAGTTTAGATGGCATTTACAAAATTGTCCCTAAAGAATATATAATCTCTATCTACTTATTAGTAGACGCTTTGTTTGCAAAAGGGGATGATTATGGCGACTCCTTGTCTCGTTTATTATAATGGTATAGATATGCTAGCTGTACTAACTATATGATATCAAATTTGTGCTGAAAGACAAGTGAGATTATGATGACATGTGCTCTCATGATTCAGGTCCACAAATATTAACAAAATGATATCTCTTAAGCTAACTTCTTGTATAGTATGACTAAAGTTACCGACAAAATCAAAACCCTAAAATATTACTAAGACGATCCCTTTTGCCTGAACACAATGACTTCATGTTCATATGTGTGCTGTCTGGAGAGAACTGCCGCAAGAAGTATTAAAAGATGCCACACACACACGCGACGGAGGGGACAAATGTGTAAACTTCATTTTCAAGTTTATTCTTCATTTCAAATACATCCTCAAAGGAAAAATAGACGCCAACTCCTAAAAAGTAATAAAACGATAAAGATTTCCCCACACACACACATATATAGCCAAAGATATTCAACCCCACCCCAACACACACACACACACACACACATATATATATATATATATATATATACATACTTTTGCCATTACACATTAATTCCCATATTCGAAAAGTGCGACAATGATGTCCTCTGGTTGAAATTGTAGAAGCGGCTTTATGAGTTTAATTGTCACTTAAATATATTATTTTAATTTTATCCGGTATTAATAACAGTAATAGGGGATATAAATATTGAATTTTCTAAATTTGAAAGATTTCTCAACATAATTTATACGAAGAAAAAATTAATCAAGGGAGATATATGCTTTCTCTATGAGAGAGTTTCTAGGTGTGAATTTGGTACGTATAAGAGAGTCATATTGCATGGTAATCATGCTATGCAGGATTAGAGGAACGACTTATGACCATAAGAAAAGTACAAGAAAAAAAGAGCAATAGATTATCTATAGGCTTGAAGACAAGTCATGAAAAGTAAACAAGCTCAATGATATTAAACTCCACAACTAAGCTAATGTTTTTGAAATATTTGAGCATTTGATTTTTCAAAACGAAAATTCATCGAAGTAACAACATTTATATCCAATTTTCCCTTGTTTAAATGAGAAAAGGAGTGAAATATTTATAAGTGTTGATTAATGATTGCATTTGTTGGATCATGATAATCAATTATCAGATCCCTTCTTTTAATAGACCTTAAGTGGTTCCTTTCATGGTTTTCATCTAATAGAGGCCTTATTTAATGTATAGCTAAATTGAAGAAAGTTGATATTAAGTAAACCAATTTAACGGATTTTATTTCGAACTTATTAAGTCAAATATTTTTTTATCATTCCGAATATATGTTTTCTTAACTCATTTGATCTTATTATCTTAATATATGGAGTCAAATTTAATTAATTAATAGACTTAAAACTTATTTTTGAATTTAGTTTATATGAAGTTGATAGCAATTGAATAAAAAAATCACTCAACGATAAAGTAAATAGTTTTTGTATATAATGTGCAAATATTATCTCTTTCGTTAACCTTGTAAAATATTAAGTGGTTTTTCTCGCAGCCACCATGATGAAGAATTAATCAACAGCTGGAAACAACTGAATTGATAAAATATCAATATTACATTTATCTTAGCCGAAGACAATATATGGTGCATAACTGCAGATCTCTAAAGCTGCTTTTAGGTCAAACTTAGAAAATAAACAAAGAAACCCATCATTCACTGTCGACGTAACTGTTTTGCTCCTCAGGAGTCAGGATTGCCCTCCAAATGATTGTTGAGATTTCTCCAAGGTAGTCCCAGGCCTAGCTATACCATGCGTGTGGTACGTTTTTCGACTAAAATATTAGGATTTTTTTACTTCTAGCGTTGATAGGATAGGTATTAGTATTATCTGTATGTATTTTCTCTAATCTACAGCGATCGGCAATCATTTATTGCAAAAATATAGATTAGTTCTCGTTAATTAATTGTCCAAGCTGTCCCATACAAGCAGGAGGATCTGTGTATGTTGCATTAATGTCTTTTTTCCCAATTCGACGTTGAAATACTAACCAGCATCACTAAATTAAAGAATGAATTAACAGATAATGAACAAGATAATAAATGCTAGATAAAGAAGAAAGGAAAAGAGAAGTCAAATATTGGACCTGAAATGGGGTTCCATACTACCTGCCTATTCCCCGGCCACTATCATCAATATCTCTTAGGAGTATTTCATTCACTTTTATTAATTTCACAAACATAGCCCTCGATAAATTTTTTTTTTTTTTAAAGAAAAAAAATCACAAATCTAGAGTTTTTGAATTGCTAGAAATAAGCTCAGTACGTAGTGCATTAAACCTTACGTTCTCTCGTAAGAATTAAGTGCAATTGATGTACACGAGTAATCTAAATCGAGGAATGTAAGAGTGACATAACATATGATTTTACCTCAGTTTGATATGCTTCAATAACCGTTCTTGAGTTGTAGTTAGACCAGCTTTAACGCTGGTTCCTTCTACCGACATGTAGGAAAGCCGTGGGTTTCCTTGGTAATATACTGCATCCTTTTATGTGGGGACGTCCCCAGTTGAAGGGATGTCCCTTCTTCTTCTTATTATTATTATTTTAATCTAACAAAATGAATATTTACAAATGTACTATTTATTAACAATATAATATATTTATCATATTGTACAAATATTATGTTTATTGATAATAAAATTGTATTTACAAAATTTAAAAAATAATGACTTAAAATTTATAATATAAGACCCATGAAAAATATAAAAAAGTGTTAAAAACTTTGATTAATGAACTTAGGAAGAAAGTGCAAAGTTCCTTATAATGTAGAGTTCCTAAAAAATTCGTGTAACAGCTTAAGGAACTTTTAAGGTTTCTATGAGATAAATATACTCTTGTAGCTCACTCAAAAAGTTTTTCCATTATTTGATTTTTAACCGAGTAAACTCGTAATCAAGTTACCTAATGGCTAATTTCGACTAACTTTATCCGAAACTTACAATGAGACTTGAATCTCCTCAAAGTACTTTATTCAAATCTCATCCACATAAATGTCGAATGAAGTACTTATTCCATGAACCCGTTTAGACTTGAGGCATTTTGTCTAAATTTTACATAGTGAGGTTTGAATAAAGTGCTCCATGCTAAAACGCTAAAGCTGTCACAAAGGCTTCATTCAAATCTCCCTTCGTGAGAGTGGGACGAAGTCTTGTTTCTTCAAAACTAATTGGCTCAGCATCACTTTATCTGAACTCATCAAGTAAGATTTGAATGAATTTTTTTTTTTTTTTTTATACACTTAAAAACTTAATAGTTGGGTTCAATAGTCAAGTCTAAGTGTAATGGCAAATATAAAAAGTAATTTCATTATTTGCCAATAAATGTATTGACCTATGCTCATTGAAATTATATTTTTACAAATTGCTTATTTTATCTCATCAAAATTATAAATTGAACTTTTATTTGAGCTGTATTATGTAATTCAAACATAATCATGTTTTATTTCTATCTCATCTAATACATTTGAGAATGCTAATATGAGTAGACGTATACATGAACTCGGAACTGACTCCAAGCCTCATGGGTCAATGATAGGATATGCTACACTAATCACAAAATTGAATTGGGCTTGATTGAATCTAAAATCGATATTATTCACAACAAAAAATCTAATGAAAACAGGTTTGTAGAATTATTGCTATGACAATAATAATTTGTGAAACAAATTTTGCTACAACAAAAATTAATAAGAACAATGATTGAAAAAACTTAATGATTCAAATTTATTCAATTATCTGTGATAATTATATATATATATATATGTATATATGAAGTCTATTACATTATATCATTCCTTCATAACTATGACTTGACACATAATTATAACATTCAAACCAATACAGTTTATAATGAAAATGGGTTTGTAGAATCATTGCCATGACAATAATAATTTATGAAACAAATTTTGCCACAACAAAAACTAATAAGAACAATGATTGAGAAAACTTAATGAGTCAAATTCATTCAATTATCTATGATAATTATATATATGTATATATAAAGTATATTAAATTATATCACACCTCTATTGTCACGTCTTGAATAGAACAAGTCGTAACAGTCCCGTCATATAAACTAAACTAAGATAAAACTGACCTTACAGCTGTCATAGTAGACATAATCCACACAGGATGTACACGACTCAACTAGCTTAAAGAGTCCATTCTGATACTTGTGAATGATCAAACTTATGGTATAATTTTATAAAATATTTATTCTGCATAACTTATTGTCTCATAACACAACAGTATTTACGTAGACGTGTTACATTTAGAGTTATAATTTACAATCAGAGTATACCAAAAGCCATAGGTTTAAAGTCTTTTTACAATAAGATAAAAAACCAGTGAGTATCCTAAGAAATTCCTACTTAGTTTCCTCAAAACTCAAAAGAAAAGTCAAAAGTCTAAATTCAATAGATTTCTCATTCTTGACTTTCCCATCTAACTATATACTAACTTGGGGATGGTGATATCTAAACATCATAAGTTGTACTCGTTACCTACAAAAGAGTTTATAGGTATGTGAGTATAACTAGCTCAGTAAGCAGAATTGAATCAAAAGGGTACCATACAGTAACAAACAAGGTTATTAATTATGATGTCAAAGAAATTATATCCGCTCTAATCCGGATTGAAGAGTTTTATCGTGACTCAAATTAAACTAAACCTAAGTTTGTGCAATGGAGAATACCCTCTTCCTATGACCACCTTCAAACCACGGCCCTCACCCTTACTGTGATCTCCTCACTTATCACTTAGTTTAACTAAAGATGAGAAAATAACCATTTTAGCTATCCTCATCGAAGGGAATTAATATTTAGCTTGACACTCCTAATCATTTCCCTAATGGTTACTTCACATGTTCGGTTAAGTTAGCGGTCAAATTACTCTTAATTTCATCTAAGGGTAGCCAAATAAATTTACAACAAAACAAAATGAAGTAATCATGCAGAGCAGCACACCAAGGAGTTTAACTCCAATCACAATTATAATATCAACTATACACATGACATGCATACAAACAGTTAGTTAAAATCACAAACAAAATACTATTAAGCTTTTAGATATTTTAATACAATATCCCAAGTGGTAAAACTATAATCCCAACTTACTTATTCAAACACTCACTGTAGAAGATTTATATGTTTAGTGTTCTGTTCACTAGGAGATCATATATATATATATATATATATATATATATATACAAAACCCAAATTTAGTTTTCATAAGAATTACAGAATTACGAAAACGTTAGAATTCTATCTATTTGTATTCTACTAAACAGTTATATATATAAATATATAATTATATATCTAAAGTATATTATTATTGTCCTTATATAATAGAATATAGTTTTATTATATAAGTTAAGTTAAGTTATTAAATATCAATAATATACATAGTTATATTATTACGTATAATATCTCATTTCAATCATAGTTGTATGGAAACATACTGTTAATCAGTTAAATCACGTTTCAATTATAGTAAGGTTATTGTAGTATGTAAATTCTTATAATGTTATAGAGATATAGGTTATATTACCTAGAATTGTTTGATTTTAGTAAAAGTAGTATCATTAGATTCATACATACTTAAGATACGTATTATGGGCTTTATTTCAGAAGATGACTTCAAAAGGGTAGTTTGAATTTATAATATACTTATACGTGTTTATAATAAATATCATAGTATTATATTTATTTTAGCCATCCCCATCAAAGAGAGTCAGTATTTGACTTGACACTCCTAATCAATTCCTTAATGATTGCTTTGCATATTTGGTTAAGTTAGCGGTCAAATTACTCTTATTTCCCTTTAAAGGTAGCTAAACAAATTCATAACAAAACAAAACGAAGTAATCATGTAGAGCAGCACATTAAGGAGTTTAATTCCTATCAGTTCATAATCATAATATCAACCACATACATAGCATGCACACAGACAGCTAGTTACAATAACAAACAAAGTACTCTTAAGCTTCACAATCCCAACTTACTTATTCAAATACTAACAGTTGAAAATTCGTGTTTTCAACGCTCTGTTTACTAAGAAACCCTATAGATATATAAAACTTAAATTTAGTTTTCGTAAGAATCACAGAATTACAAAAAACGTTAGGATTCTATCTATTTATATTTTGGTAAATAATTATACATATAAATATATATTTATGTATCTAAAGTATATTATTATTTTGATTATATAATATAATGTAGTTTTATTATATAAGTTAAGTTAAGTTATTAAATATCAATAGTATATGAAGTTATACTATTACGTATAATATATTGTTTCAATCATATCGAAATATGCTTTTAATCAATTAAATCACATTTTAATCACATTAAAGTTATCTTAGTACATAAATTCTCATAATGTTATGGAGATATAAGTTATATTACCTAGGATTGTCCAATTTTAGTAAAAATGGTGTTATTGAGCTCATACATACTTAATAATATATATTATGAGCTCTATTTCAAAAGATGACTTCTAAAGGGTAGTTTAAATTTCTATTATACATATACGTGTCTATAATAAATATCATAGTGTTATACTTATGTTATGTCACTAAAATATATTTTATATAATTTATCAATATAGCTTGATAATATAAATATTATATATCCTAATATGTATATATATACCTTGGTCATAAAATTATTGTTAAATATATTAAAATTTCATTTTTTTATAAAATCTAACTAGCATGTATATATGTAGTTTTTAGTTCATTATTTATCACATTTTAATCTATTATTCTTAGTAAAAACAAGCCCCGGTTTGTAATTTGAGTTACTTATTACGTAAATTCAAAATAAATAGCTTGGGATACTAAATAATCCCCCAAAAATTTCTATAGACTCCTAAAAATATAAGAAATTCATCTATCACTTGGTTTCATGCTATCGGTTATCACTTATATACTCGAAATTACAATTTTACCTCGAAATTACAATTTTACCCCTAAATTGCATTTAATTAACCTAATATTATCCTTTTAATGCCAAATTTTTTTCAAATATATCCTAATATCATTACAACTCACTAGAAGTTAGTATATATCATTTTCATCAATAAATTTCATAAGAACCTATTTATTTCACATTTTTACCCTATTTCTAACTATTTTTAAGGTAAAAAATACAATAAATAGTATAAATGCATTAATAAACAATCGAGCTACATAGAAATTAACTATATATCATATGTATTGTATAAAAAAATTTCGAGCTAGAATTAACATCATTTAGTACATTTATTTTCAATTTCAAAAATCGGATGAATAGTAATTTATTTAAGCAAGTACAAAAAATATTTGAAATTTCACAAAAATAAAAATACCACATAAAAGCATATCTAATATAACCTAAGAATATTTTTTTTAATAATTTTCTAGAAAATTTTACTATTTTTAGAAAAAAAAATGTAGAAAATAATGGAAGAACATAGCAGAAAATTAGATCACTTATTCATCGCAACCTCAATGGCTTTTGGGTGGAGGAAGATTGTTGAAACAACTAGGCATTAGGGGTGCTTTGTAATGATAGAAGGGCTTCACAGAAAGTAAAGGTTTAGTCCACGAACTGTATTTACCTAATCCTTTGCTTTGCTTTTTTTTTTTTCTTTTTTTTTTCTATGATTTTTTTTTAAATTTTTTCTTTGAGTGTTCTTGGTTCTTAAAGTGTTTAATTGAAAACTAGAAGTCCTATTTATAAGGAGTTAAGGTCGATTAAACTTTTTCTTAGCATTTAAGAATTTTTTCCTTTGATTAATTATCCAATAAAGGTTAATATAAGGCGTCTTTGGCCAAATGATTTGGAGATGATTCATCCGATCCAGCTACTAAGGAGGTGCCACGGTAAATTTCCAGCAATATGATTGTAATTAGATAAGTTTTAGTTGATATTTTAGTTAAATATTAGTAATTTATTTATTATATTGATATTTTGTTTATTTACATGTATACGGATATATATATACCATATATATATTATACGCAGTATGTAATTATCTCCATATAATTATATTCCTAGCATATATTTTATTTTTAAGATATATTTCTTATTCGTTTTTATGAACTCAATAGACGTTATATATAATTATGTAATTTCGAATTAACTTACGAATATAATTATTATATATACCGAGTATACTCATAAAAATAAATGTATTCTCATATAATATATTGTACTATATTATCTCATTTTATAGCTTACTTAACTTAGCTCTAAGTTTCCATCATATTCCAAGCTCGGTTTTAAGGATTTTGATCATTTTTATTCTATATTAAATAATCACACTTTGAAGGGTAAATTTGGAATTTTGAGTCATTATTTTTTGAATCTAACTTCACTAAGTTATTTCGATTAACATTTCTATTTTAATCATAAAGTTTTTCTGAACTCGGTTTTAAAGGTTTCAATCATTTTTATTCTATATTAAATAATCACATTTCTAAGGGTAAATTGGAATTTTGGATCATTATTTTTTTAATCTAACTTCACTAAGTCACTTCGACTAATATTTCTATCTTAATTGTGAAGTTTGAGCTTATTCGAATAAGTTTCCTTGGATGCCTTAAATCTAAGTTTGATTGCCTTAAACACAATTTTTAAGAGCTTACATTTCCACTCCCCTTAAGAATGTTTTGTCCTCTAAACTTTTAGTGTAAATATAATAACTACTTATTTTCTAATAAAATCTTATTACTTACCTTTTTCTTTAAAGAGTCTTGAGTAAAGATTCTATATTGTTGACTTCGATTGCCAAGTTAGGTCTATCATTAAATTACTATCCTATTGAACTTTCACATACTCAATTTCTTGATTTCTTAACTTTTGAATTCGGTTTTCCAAAACCTTAATCGGCCTTTCTTGGACTGTATAATCCTCTTATAAGTCTATTGATTTCAATTCTACAATTACATCTAGATTATTTAGGTACTTTTGTAACATTCACGTACTCAACTTCTCGACTTCTTAACTTTTGAATTCAGTTTTCCAAAACCTTAATTGGCTTTTCTTTTACTGTATAATCCTCTTATAAGTCCATTAATTTCAATTCTACAATCACATCTAGATTATTCACGTACTTCCGTAACATTGATACATAAAAATACATTATGGTAACCAACTAAACTTAGTAGTAAAGCAATCCAATACGTAACATTTTTTATTCTTTCTAAGACTTCAAAAGGTTCAATATGTTAGGGGCTTAGCTTTCTTATAGTACCGAAACACTTAAACCTTTTAAATAGACTTATTTTAACGTACATATGATCACCTATAGTAAACTCTATAGGTTTCCTTTTTAGATCTACCTAACTCTTATATTAATCCTACGCTGCTTTCATCCTTTGTCATATTATCTTAACTTTATTATTCATTTGTCCAATCACATGAAATCCTATCATTGCATATTTGTCATTCTCTTAATACAATGGTAATTGGTATTTTCTTTCATACAAAGCTTCATATGATGCCATTTAGATGTTGCTTGATAACTATTGTTATTAGCAAACTTTACCAATGGTATGTATTGATCCCAGTCACCACTAAAGTCCAGAATACAGCCTCTTAACATATCCTCAAGCATTTGAATAACTCTTTTTGATTGTCTATCTGTCTAAAGATAATAGGCCATACTAAATCGTAGCTTAGTTCCTAAAGATCGATATAAGCTTTCTCAGAACTTTAATATGAATTAACTATCTCTATCTAATATAATATTTATCGGCATATCATGCAGTCAAACAATCTTTCTAATATACAGTCGTGCCAACTTTTCCATTGAATCACCAGTTTGGTAAGCTAAGAAATGAGTGTACTTTGTCAAGCTGTCTACTACAACCCAAATTGAATCGTAACTTGATCTCATCCTCAGGAGTCATATTACAAAATCTATTGTAATATGATCCAACTTTCATTGAGATATTTCTAATGGTTGCAGTAAACCACTGGATTTCCAATATTCCACCTGCATGTATTACACCCATCAACATATTATACCACATCTCTTTTTATGTCTTTCCATCAAAATAATAATTTCAAATCATGGTATATCTTATTTTCACCAGAGTGTAATGCGCAACCAGTGTAATGCGCTTCATTCATTATTTCATTCTTCAACTTTGAGTCATTAGACATACAAACTCTATTTTTATATTTTAACATACCTTTAGTATCTATTTTGAAACTAGGTATATTACCTTTATTCAATGTTTCCTTAATTTCTTTTAATCTCATATCCTTATCGCTTAATTTTTTCTATCAGAGTTGATTGTACTATTAAATTCATCAATTATCCATCAGTGTCATACTATCTGAATTTAATTTCCAATTTTTGCAAGTTCCTTATGTGACTAGCAGGGAGGAAGTGAGTTTTATTTTGGCGACACAATGAAAACCATCCTTATGGTAAAAACAATCTCAGATCGAAGTAAAGTGTTTGACTATGTGGACGTAAGTCTTCCTATAATAAAACAGTGAGGGACTCTTAGTTTGGTGAAAAGTTCCTGAAGCGAGCCTTGGTATAGTAGATGAAAAGAATCCCATGAACATGGGTAGGTGGATCCATAGATTTTCCCGATATGTATAGGTAACTCCACTCAATTTATAAACTTTAATCCTGTTTTTCAAATTGTCAAATATTTTGTTTTCCGAAAAAGGAACAACTAAAACATATCATTGAGCACATTTCAAATTGATGTGTAAACATTTTAATTTCTTGATATTTCGGCAATTAGTGAAAGAGAATAAATCTTTTTTTTTTTCAGAAATTAAATTTCCCGATTTATCGTTAATTTCTTTGTATAGAATATCCATTAAATATACTAAATTTACATTTTTGAAAGAATGAGATTCCAAGAAAACGGAACCAAATCAGTTCTTAGATTAAATATAAAATGTCGAGCAAGTGGATGGATTGGATCTTGCATGTGAATACGAACAACAGGACACAGTCGTCTTCTTCTGGATAAATTCACATTTTGCTATAAGAAACGTGCGAGTATAGTGAGACATTTTTTTTTTTTTAATGGTTATTCAGACGAGTCAAATCAGCGTATTCATGCTTATTTAAAGATTAATAAAGAAAGAAGATTTCCATTATCTCACTCTCTATGCGGAACATATCGAAGCATTTATTCTGCTTGAATGGAAAGGGAAATACACAGACGCTAGGACAACAATGTTTCCATACTTTTTCGAGAGGCAAATTGGTACCCCATGTTGTCAATGTCTTCCATTTGTTAAACACATGTTGATTTGTTATTATTATTATTATTTTTTTTTCTCTGGCCAAACATGTTCAACTGTTGAAAGTGGCACATTTGACCTTTTTGTATAGACAAGGCTTGATTTGATCCAGTCGTAGGAGCTGCCTAGGGTATATCAAGCTCTCAAATCTTCCTTTTCATTTCCTCACTTTTTTTCTTTGGCCTGAATTTTCACAGCAAAAGCATCACTTTTATTACTCTCTGTATAGATGATTTCCTATTTGATTTTACCGTAAGTTATATTATCTAGCAAAAAGGGTAGGTGAACAAGAAGTACACCTATTTTTAACAATACACTTTATTAAAACTGCATACTAATCTAATTTCTTATGTAATATGTTTTTAATGAAACATGTTGTCAAGATAGATGAATAAGTTATTACTCATGTTGTCTGACCTTTTGGACAAGGGTCTCCTACAGTCCTAACCCAACTAAAAGTGTGAAGCCCAAATAATCTCACCCATATATTAGTATATTCATTTATGCAATTAATAAATGAATAATGAAAAGAATATTATGATAACGTGCATTGTAGGTGGTGGAATATCTTTCTAATAAAATCAAATTTGACCTTTTATTATAAGCTTTGTCAGAACCATCCTTATGATGAAAACAATTTAGTACAGTAAAAAGTATCTAATTATGAGAAAGTATTTTTATGGTGAAATAATGAAAACTCTCCTTATGGTAGAAAAATTATTCCTAACTGTAAGGAAATGAATCGTAACACAATAAACAGGAGCAATCTTTGATTACGTGAAACCATAAACTTATCTATAAATATTAGATAGATAATAACATCATAGGGAAAAGGGGGATAAAAAATACCAAGCCCAACCCAACTCAAGTGGGCTTGCTAGGTCCTGCGATCCAGAAAAGGCAAACCAGGAGCCATCCTGCCCTTGGCGATCCCATTGCCCCACCATGTTCTATGAGGATGGTTGGTGGTCTAATTATTGTTAGGCTCATGATTTTTTTTTTCTCTAAATTTTTTATATTTTATCTATTTACAAACCTCCCACCCCCTTTTTTTTTTTTTTTTTTCCCTTTTGTTGATACACTGGCTAGTGCTCATGCAACGCCACCACCGCCGAGTCAAGGGTCTTTTTAAGGACAAATTGAGCTCAACCTGTAGACTTATCAAATACTTTATGGAGTCTAAACTCATAAACAGGGTCTTAAACTCAGCGTGATAGATCCATGCCATGCCAAGCTACGGAACAGGTCCGTCCTCTAGCCATACCTAGTCACAAAGTAAGTGAGATCACGTTACCTGACTAGGTTTTCAAGAGATGAATGCGGCAAAGATTTGGTGTGTTGGGGTGTACGGGGGGGAAGGGAGGACTTGTAGGTGTAGTGAAGTCTATTAAATGATAAATATGATGGAAACTTGGACCATACTCTAATTACTTTGATAAGGAAAGCCGTCAGCGGCATTAGTTGGCTAGCCTTGACTCTCAAAAGTCCTGTACAGCACCATCAATTAATGTCTCAATGCGCATCACCTGCCCCTTTATTTTATTTTTATTTTTCTTTTCATCTCCTTATTCTTTTGAAGCATAAATAACATTTGATTGCATAATTTTTTATAATATTAAATTAAATAAAAAATTTTATAATTATATGTTTGGTTTATAACTAACGATTGGATAAAAAATTGAACTAATAGACTAAACAAAAAATCAAATTTTTTCTTATTTACATCATAGTATAGAAATAAAATTCATTGAATAAAAAAAATTTTCATTCTCAAAAATATTGTTTCATATTATAATATTGACTTAATTAATATTATTTTTTTAAATATTACAAAAAAATTAATTATTTTATGATATAAATAATTAATATTTTAATATAAATTTTTTATTCAGTATTGTATAAAGCAAATATAATACAATAAATTTATACTATCTAGTTCTTCTTGTATTTATCCTATACAATTCTTTTTGTCCAATTAAGTTCAATTTTTACAACTAAACGTTATCTTAGATTCTATTTCTACCGATATAATTTTATACCCATTCTCCATATACTAAGGAGTGGCCATAAGTGTTTTTTTTTTTTTTTTGTGTGTGTGTGTGTGGGGGTACGGGGTCCCATCTTTCGGTTTTTGTATGAACAAAAGTCCTTCGAGCAAATAGTTTAATTATTGAGAAGTGTTAATGACTTTAACCTTTGATTTGATTAGGTATCTCTTTTTAATATGCATTGAAAAAATGGCATAGTGAATAGAGTCTTAAGGGTGAAGATGCTCAAATTGGTTGTTTGATTTGAAATGGATTTCATACGGTGTTAAAACTTTAACTTTTGAACCTTGAAAGATAAAATTCATTAGATTTCATAACGATTGAATATGATTTGATGGACTTAGAGTTTGAATTGAAAATCCTCATTTCCTAAAAACCCAAAATAGAGATCCATTAATCATTCTATCTCAAATTTTCATTTTTGTGCCTTGGCAATTTGGACAACTAGATATTCTAGAAACCAAAATGTAGGGTTCATAGTAATTCAATCAATTGATCCTTTAAAACGATTGACCAAAGTACATCTAATAGATGGAGGCTTCTATTCTAAGATAGAGTGGTCAACTAAACTAATACTCAAGCTGTCAACACTTTATTAGGCTTACTAAACTTGTAAATGAAGGTTGATTAAGTTTCCCAAGAGGAAAAGGACAATTGAACGTGGAGAACAGTTAAATAAACCCCTTAGTTTTGTCGTTTTTCACTTAAAAATTATAGTATGATCTTAATTTAACCTATGATCAAGATCTGTTTCTAAATCAAGGTTAGGATATCTATCGATTTAATAGAGATAAGATTTAACCTTGAAAGTTTCTTTTTCCTAGATAATCAATTGATTACATCATTTATTAATTCTTCCATTGTTTCCATGATAATGATGCATGCCAATAGACTTTAACATATCAATCTAATGAAAATTTTTGCTTGTTGTTTAAGGATTGAATTACATGTTGCAAGTTTGTTAACTCTTAATATGGAGTGGGATACAATAGTTATACACCAAGCTAAGTAGCCATTTAAATGGGCAAGAACAATCAAGTAAGGTTAGATGATAAATTATCAAGACCCTTATCGTCTAATGTAGGAGAAGGTATGCAAGTTATGGACAGACTGGCAACAACATTAAAGTAACCTAGATTGTAGGGATAAAACAATAGTGATCTGTTCAATTCATTGAATAAAATAAGAGGTGAATAGAATTGGAATTTCCAAAAAATATAATAAGAGTGTAAGTACCTACTTCTTTATTTAGTCAAATTTGTAAATAACTTAAAAGAAGACATGTAATATAATTTTATTAACTAGATTACCCTTCATTTATTTTCTTTTTCAATCAATCCTAAATAATAAGTGGTGATGACAACAATGGTAATAGTAGTGGTGGTAGACAATAACAGTTGTGGTGATTGATAGCGGTAGCGATAGTGATGGCAACAATAATAATGATTGATAGTGGTGATGATGGTCAGTGGTAATGGTAATGGTCATTACTAAATTAGGACAAGGTTATTATTTTAAAAAAATATAAAATCTTATAAAGAATCATGATTCTTTTATTGAAAATAATAGTAATTATTACGGATCTGTAACTTGAAGACAAAATACAAAATAAACATTATAATAAAAAGTAAGGGGAGAGTAGAATTCCAACTCTCACCCAAGTGAACGAGGGTATAGAACACCCAACTATGATGATTAGCTCAAGTTAGGAAGTTAAGAGCAGTAGTCATCTTGAACTACTCATAAACCGTCTAATGGCATAACTTAATGGGACACATCACATGTTACATATATTTGAGCTTTAAACTTTTATGAAATCGGTAATGATCTACTGACTTGGTGGATGAAGATGCCATCTTGATGCGCCATAGTTGTGAAGTGGTGCCAGGAATGGATCCAGGTATTCAAATCTGAAGCAGTAAAATAATGAGAGATGGAAACATGGCAATCGAAGATTCAAATCCGCTGCTTTAAAATATATTCCCCAACCACTGCATTTTGTGCCACTAAAATTGTTCCGGTTACCACGTATTACATCCTCGTGAATAAATAAGAAGACATATTGCAGTGTCCAGGATCAACCATTCGTCGTATATGGCGGTATATGACTGGCTAGAATATAGAATTATAAGTAAACTTTATCTATCACTCCGAACGTTGGTCAACTAGTGAAAGTTAACGTATGATTATCAAAGGCATTTGCTTTTCCTACCATTGACGTAAATCCAGTTCCAGGTACATGCTATTGATAGTACACATTTACTGATTGGGCTAAGTCTGTTTACTTTTATGCCTGTGTAAAACAAAGCACAACGGAAAATTTAGATAAACGAACGGATAGGGAGACGGGAGGATCGAGCGTGTTTCATCACGAGCAAAACAACGTACATACATTCCCCTCCCCTCCCCTCTTATTAAGGCTGGAAAGAAGAATTTGTATATATTTTATTCTTTAACCGGAAAGGCATGATTTGTGGATGACGCGTTATCTTCAACACATGATTGGAAAATCGGATTTGGAACTAAAGATCGTGACCAAATCCAGATTCCTGAAGCTGACATGTAGTTTTCCTTCGAGCACACATTAGAAACGGGTTTCTAGGATTACCATCAGTCAGCAATCACAAGAAAAACTGCATCAGCAGATGTTACTTCCTCGTAGCTTCCTGAGGCAGGCAAGTTTTTCAAACTGGAAGAAAATAATATCCATCTAAATCAAAAATCATCGGCACCATAATTGTTATGACCATAATTACACATCAATGCAATGTTGTAGATGTAGTCCCAAACATTTGGTCCACCAAGGAACCAGAAAATTCCACTCATATTTCACCATATGCAGTGAGTTGATTAACAAATTGTACATTAAATATATTTCATCAGCTGCAATTTGGCAAGGCCAAGTAAATAATCACAAGCTTACTGAACTTATTTTCATACAATGTCATTTGAGAATTAAAATAAATTATTCTACCTCTTTTATCTGTTAGCTCATTGTTATGCCATGATTTTGGAAACCCGAACACAAATTCCTGTTGATGGTATCACTCACATGCATGAAGATAGTAACAAACCTATCTCATATCTTACTACTAATAAAGCAGCAAGAAACGAGGACATGCATAGTTACATGCTAGGTAATTTATTCAATGAGGTAACGAGTCATCCACGATTGGAAGCGAGACCATGCAAGCTGGACTGCAGCGTCATCTTCATCCTCCAGTCCCATGCTCTTCCTCCTCTTTACACCTTCTCCCGATCTGTTCATAAATGCATGGCCATTACCAGGGTAGATGTGTACCTCATAAGGAACTCCAGAAGTTTTCAGTTTCTCCTCCAAACCCTTGGCAGCCTGACAGAAACAGAAAGCAGAAGCGGACAGCATCTTTAGGATGGATATCAAACCTATAATATCCATCTAATTTCAAGGGCATATGGAATAACATTTAGATCTAGCAGCTCCATATGAACATATTCTCCACTCTCGACTGGGCCTTGCTTGTCTTGAATATGGATGAGATAATTTCAGTTTCGTCCTCTTTTTCCATCAATCCATGAAAAGAATAAAGCTCCTCTTTTGATGTCTAAACTCTATAATACGATCTACTTTGGTCACAACCACAAAAAAAAATGAATCCTAACCTAGTGACCTAAGCAATAACATCGCTTTACATTAGGTCTCAGGATGTATCATATCGTAAAGCATACTAAATCCTATATTGACAATCAACATATCATTACATACATATATACTGCAATTTGCAAATTTGATAATAGTTATGAAAAGCAAATCCCCAAAAATAAATAAATAAACAAATAAAAGCCATGCAGAAAACTTCAGTTTTTCAATTTTATCAAATCAGCATCAACACTTTCCCTGTGATAGGAATTAGCTCAAGATAATATCACCACAGGATTTTACACACAAGCATGCAGCACCAAAATATATATATATATAAATAAAAAGTTACGAGAGGCTCTTTTTTTTGTTCAACAAAAGGGACACGGATGTTAAATCGTAAATTTTCAAATATGTTTCTAGGTATGTTCTTGGTTTCAATAAAATCCAATTGAAACAATGCATTATCAAACTTGAAAAGCTTCTGCTTATAATGGCAAACATATTCATTGAAATATAGCACTTGAACTTTATGTGATCACTTATATAGATAGATGTGTAAAGCATATAATGTATAAAAGAAATGAAGCCAGTACGGTTTCAAGCAGGAAGCTAAGATCTTCTATCAATTGAGTACTTTGGTGAACCAGAAATCTTTTTTCAGGCAAAATATAGCTCAGTTCAACTGCTAATGTTAGGGGTTGCCAACGCATGTGAAGATAAATAATAGAATGATATTTTGGTCAAATTTGTGGACTTTATGGTGAAGGTCACCTTGATATCTTTATGCCCAGTCTAAAAAAATTAAACAAGTGACTCATGCACATCAAAATAAAAGGGCATGTATTTCCGTCCAAAAATTACATCCACTGTCTCTATAGATTCAAAATATTGGCATAATACAGAGATCGTTAATATGGCCCCCTTACAGAAGTGTCAACCCATTATTCTCCTAAACAGCCAAAATCAAGCATCCTCTGGCTATCTATCTGAGTCTCCAAAGATATCAGGTAATTTATTTGTGCGAAATATTTCAACAGAAGATTATTGAAAAGAAAAAATGAATGTCTTATATAATGATTGCAACCAAGATTAAAGGTGGGAAGAGATATATAATTTGTAGAAAATAGGACAGAACAAAGTCATCAATTTGGGGCTCCAGAAGGCAGAAAAGCAAATTTTGCAAGCTATTAAGCATGAAGTTGAAAAAATCAAGAACAATTTAGATATATTAACATCATCTATCTTATTTATTTAGTTCTGTAGACCTTTTCCCATAGTAGTATCATGGTTAATCTTATTTAAAAATTACAAAGCAGCCAATTTGAAAAACTCAAGACTGCACTCCTGTCAAAAAAATCAGACCCATACTTTTTTCTTAACTTGGTACATATTTAAATCAAATGAATGCCGGTTCACTGATGAAGCTGAGGTGGATCACATTAAGCAGCTGGACCTGGGTTTTTCAAAGAAACAATAATTTGGGGCTCCAAAAGGCAGAAAGCAAACTTTGCAAGCTGTGAAACATGGGGTTGAAAATATCAAGTAGAATTTGGATATATTAACTTTTATATATCCTATTCACATAGTTTTAGCTGGCAATATTAACTCTGGTCCTTTCTTATAACAATAATATGGGTAAATTACAAAGACACCTCAGTAAACTTTAGAAAATACCAAGAATCCTGAATTTGGAAAATTCAATAGTGCAGCCCCATCGAAACATAGGACTCGTATCTTTTGCTTAGCTGGCCCATATATAAATCATATGAATGCCAGCTCATTGATGAAGCTAAGGTGGATCGCCTTAAGTAGTTGGGCCAAGGCTCTCTAAAAAACAGTATATGTTGATTAAAAAAACCTGACCCATATTAATAAAAAGCCAAGTAAAACAACACTTCGCATGGCTAAGAAAGTTAAACTCAAAAAACCCAAATTTTCACTACTTTAAAACTACTTAAATCAAATTCCCAAATCAATGTCCTATACCTGCTTCATGATCCTTAGATCAAAATTTCACCATCCCTAACCCTAACCAGATAACCACTAATCAATTCCCTATAACTCTAACCTTAGAAACCCTAGTTGAAACCAATAACCCCAAGTAGAAGCCCTAATCTAAGGTAACCCCAAAAGATTTTGTTGAACCCTAAACCTAACCCCATCTTGTCAAAGCCGCTTCCAAGAACCCTTGTCTGTAAAATCCTAACCCCAATTCCAAGGAAAAGGAACGCAACATTTTTGTTGACTACAACAGGGACGTGGTGACCAACACAAGAATATAGCTATTTGCACAAGAATATATGCACAAGAATATAGCTAGCTATTTGGACATGGTGACCAACGCAATTTGTGCCATCCCTAGCCTCATGGCAAGATAAGCTGCAACCACTATATGCTCAACGGTCTCAGATTCATATAGAAGAATGAAGATAGAGAACAACCAAGATACAATAGTCATGTTCACCTATCACCATGGCATCAAGGAAATCCATGTGTACTTAAGTGACACAAAGTTCATCGGTTAATCTCCAATGCAGTTCACTGGTATCAATGACATAAGGTCTGGAGATAAAAATCCTGTTGATAAAGAGTTTTGCTCTGCTCCCGATGCAGACTTCAAGTTCTTTGGTAATGGCCAAGTTTAACTCAAACGAATTTAAGTCTCATTGAGTCGGAGTTCAAATCTTTGTTTGAGGAAGTAGAGAGTGAGTATGACAACAGTATAAATGGATTATCAGATTGTGATAAAGATGTTGGTAAGGAGTTCAGTGGCAACATTTGCTAGGGGCGAAATGATGGGATGAAGATCCATCCCAAAAAATTTAACTTCAAATAGGATTGCTATTTCTAGGTATTCGCCAATTTTGGAAGGTGGTGGAAAACTATATTATTTGGGAGGGGTTTGAAATTCTTAGGGTGAAAAATGAGAGGACGCAGGTTATTTTGATATGTGCTGTTGATGATTGTCCTTAGTGGTGACAAGCATTATCTTGTTCAGATTAAGGCATATAACCCCCATCATACTTGTAGTTGAGCTAGAAATAAGATGGAGGCCATAACTAACTGGATTACTCAAAAAGCTGTTAGATCAGCTGAGTGTTGATATAGACAAGCAATATAATATGGTTTAGTTTAGAGCTAACCTTTCTTGATCTAGATTCTACAGGGTGAAGCTTAATGCAACAGAAATTCTAGAAGGGAACCATCAATCAGCATATGCGCTTTTGCCACCTTATGCATAGCTAAGAAGAACAATCCTAGTAGCAGCATTGAAATTCAACATTGTGACAGACCCAAAGGTTCCATTACAACCCCAAGGTTCAAAAGAGAATTTCTATGCTATCATAGACAGAAGATTGGCTTTTTTAAAGGATGTAAGCAATTTCTCAGCCTAAATTGTCAGTATGGAAATATGTTGTTGGATATATTGCCATCTAACCTTTGAACCAAAAAGACAAAAGGATTTACTATGAAGGCACTCTTCTTTCCCTACAGTAGAGACATGACGTACATTGCACTCAAGACAATATGCATGCTAGATAATTTTACTGCAGGGAAAGAAAACACACAAAAAAATGTACAAAGTGCAAAAGGTTTTCCAAAGGTTGAGCAAATCCTTAAGAGAGAACTAAATGTATTCAGTTGATGATATCACTGTCGGACTAGGTGCAAGATGTATTAGATGAAAAGAAAAGTTACTATGAGCAGCAGAAATTTATATAGATATATGAAGAGAGAGAGAGAGAGATATTTAACAGAACAACAAAGCTATACCATCACATCTGAAAAGCCAACAAAATTATCAAGCTCGCCAAAATGAGCCTGGATAGGTGCTTTAGCCTTGGCAGGATCTGCAAGCTCTGGAGATGGTACTCCATAAAATGCCACAACAGAATCAACCTCTGGGACCAAAACAGAGCTAGCAATTGAAAGAGAACCTCCCATGCAAAAACCAGTGACACCAACCTGTAGCGTACAGGATCACAACGTAGCTTGGTAAATTATCAGTAGAGAAAATATGCTTCCTTAAATGGGAAGTGGGCATAGATAAAAATTTGCCTCAGGGAAAAGGCTCAATGACATGCCACTGTAACAGAGAAAAATCCTAAGCAGACCTTTTGGTCAAGGACAATCAGGGCTGAAAAATTAACAGAAAAACGTCTCGATTGATTAAACACTAGACTTATTCACACCTTCTTTGAACCAGTTGCCTTGAGCCAGTTAACAGATGCACTGATATCCTTTACTGCACCTTGCCAGTCAAGGCCATCCATCAAGTGTTGAGCTTCTGCAACATCCAGACCTACCTTTCCTCTATAGAGACTGCCACAAGACCAGTACATTTTGACAAAATTAGTTGTTGCCCGTCAACAGCAAGTTTAGTAAGCACATTCCTCAGAGACAAGCTAATTTACTCAGGAATAAGTGCCTTAAATCCAGGATCCATCTGTGAAATCTTCAGAGCATGGTTTTTGATCTCGAAATCCACCCCCCACCACTCCTGAAGCACAACAATCCCAGGAGCACTCTCTTTGCCAACCACATATGCATCAAATGTCTATTCACCAAGACAAACTATAGTCAGCTTTGCAGTTTCTTTCACATAGACAGCATCAGTACGACAATAGCAACAGAGTAGAGCATATATGGAAAACAAAAAATATGAATCAACAAAACACATGTAAGGTATGGCAAATGGCACTTTCCATTGTTTTCCATGCATAAATATTGAAAAATCACTGAAATTTGCAGAGTTTTCTCTTATGAAGCTACTCAAAGTACTCTAAATGGCAGCATAAGACACAATGAGCATGTACATGGTTGTAAGTTGCAAACACATCAAGGAACTAAAGCCCAACATTTTTTTGAAGCATAATCACTCAAGGCATTGATCGAGGGTGGAAATTTCTGAAACCACGATCATGGCAATACAGCTCTAAAAGCAGCTCGTTCTGAAACAAAAGTCCAGAAAGGAGAGTCCACAACAACGAGAACATCTAACATGGATGCAACAACAATATCGATAAAAAATGAAGTAAAATTTTAATTACTTCCAATTTGTAGTCAGTTTTAAATGACTCAGACAAATTTGAAGCAAGATGAAACTGGTTACAGACCCTGTGATTAACAGGGAAAAACTATGAAAGACACAAAAAGCATGCATGCATGGTTGCAATTTCCAAGCTTATCTCAGAGCTAAAGCCCAATATTTTCAGAGTGCAATCAGTCAAGTCATAAATTAAGGTGGCAATTCCTAATACCACATGATTCATGGCAATATGTCTCTAACCCAACCCCATTTAAATCGCAATTTCAGAAAGAATTCATAAGAAAGAAAACGCGTGTCTAACCTGAACAACATATCCAGTCAAGAAAACCTGAATACCGTTAAGTGATTTTCAAGCATTTCCTATGAATAATCAATTTTATCTATTTTTAACACACATAAATATGAAACGAGCTAAAACCAGCTAGAAAGCCGCATTAGCAAGTAAAAACTCATCCTCTCGAGAATCAGCGTTCAGATATTGCTATTGGTATCAATCATATGAACTTGAACACCTTAATATATACCGCAGACCTCGATATATTCAACAGAAGCTTATAAAACATCAAATCATACATTCATCAAAAAACATCAGACAATAAATAATTATTTTCATACCCAACATCTACAATCCGACAAAGGATGGAACTTTAGTCACCACACTACAAAATTCGTATATAAACAATAAACTTCAAATTACAGTCAATTCATTTCAGCTCACAAACCATCAAAAAGTTGACTAAAGTTTTGAGCTTTACGGAACCCATCAACGGATGAACATTTGAACTTACAGTGTTTTCTCTATGGATTTGAACTTTGTTGAAAGGAGGAGATTTTGATGAGGAGTGAGCCATCGAACGGACTGAGAAGGGAGATAGCGAGGAGCTTAGGAGAGAAAGAGCCGATGTGGGTTTTGGGAAAATTCTGGAGCATGAGAGTGATGAAAATGCTTTCGTCCTTACCATCAGCATTGCCATTGTTCAAGCTTCAAAATCAAAAACCCCTGAGAATATAATCGAAGGGCTTTGCACTGGATAGTTCGGCTCCGGTTATGCGTATAGTCAATCTGAAGGAGACGGTGGGGACCAGGATTTAACGCATTAAAAAAAGCAACGTGGACTGGGAATCGGTCCCGTCCGGTTATGAAAACTGAGTAACTGGCGGGTTCCAATGTTTTTAGCTCGACCACTGTGCTAAAGGTGCATAGTAATTTTAGGTGTCATCTCGATATATTAGCTACTTTTTTTAAAAAAAAAAATTTCTCACTTTATTCATGGGGTATCCCTGATCTAGGTTATCGATATAAGAACCAATATCAAGAATCTCAGGAGCTCCTTGGCAGATGAGACGAGGTTGTTGGCTAAGTTATGGTCCTTAGCCAAAAAGAATTTAAAAAGTAAATTTTATTATTTTCTTTTTTACTTTTAGTATTATGTTAACTTAAATTTTTCTTGTGTGAATTCAATAAATAACATAAATAAGTGTTAAGAATTTTTATGTACAACTATATAAACTAAAAAAAAAAGGTTTTTAAATTATTAATATAGTATTTAGGGATTTTAAACAACTCTTTACAAATAAAGATGTTGTAAGTTATTTTATGAAATTTTTTTAATAATTTTGAAATCTTATGGTCGCATCAATACGCTTTATCCCAACTATAAAAAGAAAGAAAAAAATAGAGGAACCACATTCGTCTAATAAGGCACGTTACCTGGTGACCATTCCTTCCATGTTGGAGAGTGTGTCAGGGAACCTGTGTTAATGTTGACCTTAGGTAATCCCTCTCCAGGTATTCTTGGAGTGGACTTCAAGAAATAACGACCCAAGGTCCTTCATCGTTCAAGAAATAAGGACCTCCAACTTTGGAGTCCAATACTTTTTTTCTCTTCTTTTTTTTTTCCCCTTTTTAGTGTCACATTAATTTAAATATGTTTGCTGTAATAAATGTTAAAAGAGTTTTATGACTAAACATCATTAATCTTTAGTTGCTATAATTAGATAGGACAAGAAAAACATGATAATACAATTATAGAAGTATAAAATTATGTAATTTTATTATCTTATATTTGATTGGTAAAGTATTTTTTTTTCTTTCGATAAGAATAGAATATTTTTTAAAATACGACTTAAGTAACAAAATACACGCTTCAACCACATCACATAACAAGAAAACTAAAAACTTTTCAAGTTATCTAACATACAGTTTGAATGCTTAGATAAAATATCACTTTAGTCCATCCTAGAGTCCAAAATAATAAGATCTAAAACATTCAAAGGAAAACAAAAAGAGAACTAATCATGATCTATAGCCAATCCCTCCTTAGTAAGAGCACTTGCGAGTTGGTTTTCTTCACGAGCGATCTTGCATAACATACCATTAGAAAATTTTCATATAAGAGCGAGGGATGCTTTAACGATAGGCAAGCTTGATTCATTTAATTTATAACCCTTTTCAATCAGATTCCACTATAAAGTTGTCCTATATTTGATTTGTATAGTATTAAATATAAAATTTTTACAATATTTCTTAATTGTTATATACAAATATTAGACTCGTTATTATATTTTGACTTTTCTATACTCAATATTATCTATTATTTATTTGATTTTATATTTATAGTAGTTAAAAAAATATAATTTGAACCAATTATTGAATTCACATAATTAAAAAAATTACATTTAATATTAAATAAAAAACTATAAATTTTCTAGTAATTAGAAAAGTTAAATATTTATATTATAAGTTACAATAATTTGTCAAGCTTAGTCCTCGAACAAAAAATCACCCCCACAATGATCCTCTACTTTAATGCACTGTCTCAACAACAATCTACTTATCAAGAAAAAGAAAATTAAAAAGATAAAAAAAAACTAAATTTCAATTACAGTAGACGCATTTCATTGAATCAACATAATGTCGATTAAGGGTTATTTTGAGATTTCGATATATATGTGTGTTATTGTCAAATGAATCTAACTTTTATACCATATTTTTAAAGAGATAAAATTCAAGTATGTTTAGTCGTTCAAACTTTTCCTTATGTTTAGTAACCAAGCTAAAATAACAAATTAAACAATGGTGTTCAATCCAATCCAATAAAATTTGTTAAATCAAATGATACCTTGGAATAAAATGGAGGTTCTTAAAAAAAGTCTGTTAAAATAAAAGTCTGTTAAAATGATATACAACATATGTCTATCAAATCTAAAATAAAAAATTATATAAATATGAATTATATAAAAATATTGATAGTATATCTTATTTCGATGCGACTTAAAGATTTAGATACATTGCATTTGTGAAATGCGATCGCATCTGTCAGATGTGACAATCCCGTGCAGAAACACGCACTTCCAATCTCAATGGTTGCTCTAAGTTTTGTGTAGTTATGGATCCTTTAAGTCAATCCAATGCCAACTTTGAACAGGAGCTGCGGACATAGATAGTTTGTCAATTTGATGACTGTAATTACATCTTTTATGCTCAAGAGAATTTATCATAATTAAACAATATTTATATAAAAGTAATATTTCTTTTTTAATATGGAATATAGCATTGATATTTAGATAATTTTTTTTATATAATTAATATTTATTTATTTGATCGAAAAACATAAAAATTTCTCTATTAAAATGTTAACGTGGCTCGTAAAAACATTAAATGAGATTCTTAAAAATGGTGATGCCTCCAAATCCAATTCACATAGATGCTATCACAAAGCTTTTGCTCCAATATTATTACTAAAGGATTTTAAATTTGCATTTTGGTACTTTAGAAAATTGTTAATAACTAAGTAAATAGATTATGTAATGCAATGTTTCGAAAACTACTGTTTTTCTCAATATAATAGTTATTTTATATTATTAAGCAAAAACCTTATCTTTTGGATTCAATATCTTTCGAATCCAATTATACCCCTAAATTTATATAAAAAAAGCAATTACACCATGTGTTATGATAATTCAATTTAAAAATACTCAAGGGCAACTAAGAAACTTCTCTAAAAACAAACTTAATATATTCTCTCATTTTCTTTCTCATATAATAGTAAGTTAGCATTTTTTCAAATATAAATTAATTTTAATCATTTTTCTTTTAACTTAAATTGAATTACTATATTATACTTATGAAATCGACATCTCTAATAATATTTTCTTACTTTGCTTATGTGAATATTCAAATAATTGTTTTCTTTTATACACATATTTTTTGTGGTTTTTTATGATTAACTTTCGTGTTTCCACATTTGAGAAATTATTAATTATAAAATTGTGAAAATTTATATATTGAAATTATATTTTTTATTGTTTACTTTTTACATACACATCGTGAGTGTATTGTTAGCTAATTCAAGTTTGAGTAAAACACATCCCTATGTAATTATCTAAAATGTTTTTTTTTTCCAATTATAATTATTTTCTTAACTTTAATATGTTTTTAACTGATATATTATTTATATCATATAAGATACTAAAGATTTCCTTGCACCGTAATGTTATAGATGTTGATTAAACCTATGAAACCTAATCACGGTCCACAAATGCACACATATTGGCATTAGCTCAACTAGTGGTTCCATGAAATTACCTTTGCAACTCTTTTCTTTGTTATGAAGGGTTTTTTTTTAAAAAAAAAAAATCAAAGAAGAATAATATTAAAGCCTTCAAGGAGGCAAAACAGGAAGGTTCGAATTCAACAAAAATCGCAACAAGATAGGGGATTAGACACCCAAAAGCAACAATTCATCCCTGCTTTTCCTTGAACAGTTACTTAATCAGTGCAAACATTTATCTTTCTAAAAATCAAACTAAAAGAAAGAAGAAATACGACTAACAAGAGAACAAACATCAAACACCAAACTCCGAATAACCGAAGAACACAAGGATCGGCTCGAGATGGATTGATAAATGATCTTAGAATCATTCTCAAAGACCACTTCCTTCCATCCCTTTTTCATTGCAGTAATACAACCTTCAAGAACTACAACAGCTTCAATAATTAGCAAATCTCACCCGTCTATCCGGCAAGTTGTCACCTCTAATAATTCTCCATATGAATTTCTACCCACAGTTCCCATGCCTCCCACTTTGTTGATCACATTCGGTACTCCAGCGAGAAGCTTACCCAGCTGTCATTACAAATTTCAAAATTCAAGTGAAGCTATGGGAGAAAATAAGTTGACTAGATAGAACAGATTTTTTGCAGTTCAAACACAAATTTAACTTGAAATTTTAAAATTTAAGCTTCACTTGAATTCAAACCAGTTCAGAATTATAAACTTTAGCTTCATCTTAAAAATTAATTTTTAACAAATCTAAATTCAACTCGTTTGATCTTGATATTTCTAGAAGAATATTTTTCTTTTGATGAAAAATATTTGAAGTCCCATCAACTTTAAGCCTTATAAAGCTTATAAGTTGTCAAGCCAAATATCATAAAAATCAAATCCAACCTGAGCTCAATGAATTGATAAACTATTCAATTAGCTTGAAATTTAAATTGAAGCTTGACTTTGATTCAGCAATCGTCAAATCGAATTCTAAATAAACAATGAGTTAAAAGTAGTTTATAAGTAGAGTTCATCCATTTACTGCTCTACCACAAACATATATCCAGTAATATTTCGTTCTTATGAATTATCATCATAACGTCAAATTCTATGGTAAAATAGAGTGTAGACTGTAGATTGTTTTTGTTATGCTTCAAATGGATGGCATTACTCTCTAGAATATTGCTTGATTCTCCTATAAATATAATATCTATAACTAATAACATCATTATTTGTTAATTAAAGATAGATGGAGATAGATGTGGAGGGATTTGGTGTGTGCAAACCCACGACAATTAATACTTGCCAAAACTGATATACTTTTGCTAAAACAAAATGGAAAAGAACCCCTGGAAGCACCCTCATTTATATCGTGATTATAGGAGCAAGGTAAGGGGTTTTTACTCGTCTGATTTTCCCCCTTATCTTAAATTTCAATTGAGAATAAATACAAGGATTCAACCAGAAACAATAGAATAGCTACAGATTTTTACGATTAGGTACGGTGATATATTGTTGTAAGTTTGATTACGATGATCTAAATCTAATTGCATATCTTTTGTGGATCTAGTGAGGTCTTTGGTAATGTCCCTTAAAAGGGGCCCGGTGGCATGAATTTCAAAGAAAGGGTTATCAAGGTGAGGGTCTATAAAAATTCAATACTTAATTATTGATAATTTAACGATGTAATACGTGATTTATTTTGTGTGAGTACAAGATAAGATTATCGTTAAATTCATTATTTAGGATTATTTGATCTGAAACTTATAGTGGAATGAGTTTAATGTAGTTTTATTAAATATCAATATCAATATTGTGGATATAGAAAATTCGAATTTACCATTAATGCGAGTGACGAACATTTGCTAATATTATGGATTAAGAACCAAGTTGATTGTCAGATAACGAATCTTGGTTCGTGCAATCGTTAGAGTAAGATTTGAGTTATTTATGCTTTTAGATATGCATTGATATATTTTTTTTCCCCTCCAACTAAGATACAAATTTAGGAGGAGGGTTTCTATAAAGACATAATAATAATAATAATAATAATAATAATAATAATAATAATAATAATAATAATAATAATAATAATAATAATAATAATAATAATAATAATAATAATAATAATAATAAAAAAAAAGATAACAACAATCTTTCTAGTAGATCATATTAGGGAAAAATGCATAGGAGAATTGCTCAATTAGAAGAATTGTAGTATTTTTCTGATTAGGAAATTCATCCAATCACATAATGTTAATAAAGGCAAGAATAATAACGTGTAAGTGTGGGATTTTAGGAAACCCTAGAGTGATTGTTGTGGCTATGCAAAATGAACATTAGCGTGAAGTGCCACAATTCTCGAATCAGATTGAGGTATGTAGATTTTTGGATTTTATTAACTTCAATGAATGATTCACGTTAAGGTTAAAAAGATATATTTAGAAATCGTTTAATTGTGAATTATGAATAAAGAATTAAAGTTTTCTCAAGTTTTTTATATGTCGATTTATTGCTATCATTAGTATTAATTATAAAACTTTACAAAAAATAATATAGATATATATATATTAAAAAAATAAAACATGTTTTAATAAATATATGTTATTTAAGCTCTTAATACATCATTTAAGCTAGGAAATATTGGTTTCAACTTTATGAGAAATAATATAGATATAAAAGATAGAGATATAAAATGATAGAAGATACAAATATAGATATAAATAGATGGAAAATATATATTTATATAGAAGATAGAGATATAAATTGATAGAAGATATTATAGATTTCTTTTTTAAGCCTATTAACTATAAATAATGCGAAGAGAGAATATCCAAATTATATATTTAGAGATATCAAATCGAATGAAATTTATTGGCATAGAATAATAAATAATAATAGGTTAAATAATAATTTCATAATAAAAGAATAATAAAATAACTATGTCGGTCACAATAACAAATGAACTAATGTGAAAAAATATATATAAGTATATGTATATATATCAATAAATAATAAATAAATAAATATATAGTTCTTGAGTTTTAATCTTATGTAAATGGAAAGGTTAGAATTTAACGATAAGTTTTAATGTATAAAGTTATTAATATAATTTTTGAACAGTTTACCTCAAGTATAAAGTACGAGCAATTCAAATCGAAGCTATAGTTATAGGTTATGACATTAGTTAAGTATAGATATATGATGAGTTTTGTATATAAATTTATCAGGTTTTAATGTCAATTATGAATCATGGAATATGGTTGCCCAAGAGTAAGGTACTTAACTCATATTTGTTGGTTGTGCTTACTAGGATAGAAAGTTAAAATGAATTAATGAAATATTCAATTATAAAAATGCTTGTTGTTTATGCTGAGTTCGGCCTAAGGGCTCAAAGTGGCAGATCTCTTAAGGATACCTCGTTGATTAATCGGTGAAGTTGTTCTCAGTAAAGTTGCCTATCGGCATCATACAGATAGATGTAGGGACTCATGGGTTGTTAGAGCTTAAAGTGATAGTTCTTAATACCGTAGTATTTATGAATATATATTATGTGCTAAGGTCGTAAGTTACTTTAAGTCTTAGGACGCTAAGACTGTGATGTTTAATAAACTAATTCAAAAAGAATAAATATATTGTTTTTGTTATATGTCTGCATTAATGCATGTGAATTAGTATTTTGTGTGGCATATGCATATGGTTACAATATTACGTACCGAGTTTTGGCTTACTCTTCTTTCTTTTTCAGCTGTAGGAAACCTACATAGCAAATAAATTCCAATGATCTTGGAGATTCTTATTATATTACCTTTGGAACGGGAAGAGTAGTGATAGTTATTAAAATCACGAGTCAAAAATACAATTTTATGAATTTATTATTTTATAATATTTTTCTTAGTTAAAATGGATATAAAATAATTTATGTGCAAACCTTTAGTAAAATTATAAACTTTCATACACGATATTACAAGTTTACGATTTTATCGATTTTGTACAATTTTATATGATTCTACTGATTCTATGCATTAAAATATACAATACAATTACGATTTTGATAACCAATTTTACATATGATATAAGAATTAGGATAACTAGATTATTGTTTCTTATAGTTACCATTTATTATTTAAGAATTAATTATTCATAATTAGTTGTTAATTTTCCTTGGAGATATATATATATATATATATATATATATATGGAGGTCATTAAAATGATATTTAGAGATTTTAGTTGTTAATTTATGTTTGACGTGACACCTTAGGTTCTAGAGTATTACAGATTTGAACCCTAATTCATCTTAATAGAAGACTAGTGATAATCTTACTAAGTTACAACAACCTTGATAGATTTGCATTGGTTGAACATCAAAATTCAATAATGATTTTATTTTTCAATAGATTATACTCATCATATCGAATTTGTTATTTTTCTTTGATATGTGAGAACCAAAATTCATGCTCATAAATAGAAATAATAATGATTATATCCCTAAATTTATTCATTATATTTATATAAACTTCTTAAAACTCTTAATTCTACATTCATCAAGATTAGGAATTTTCTTTTGATTCATCTCAATATTGTTTCTTACCTTTATTTATTTTAAACTAAGTAGGATGGATACATGGATCCAACAAGGCTAAACATCCATTAAGAAATCGGGCTACTCTTACAAAACCCCCCTTTCTTGAGCTTTGCACCTTCTAATGGGCCAATAAGAATGACCCAACAAAAGAGATGGGCCACAAGTTTGCTTAAAACCTTATTCACCAACAAAAGCCTAGCAAATGGGTTCAATTGATGCTTGGCTTACTTATTTATGTAACTTTGGACATTAAGGTCTATACCTAAACTTTCACATACTATTCTTCCTACGAATTAACTCATCACCAACTCCAGCTTCTTACCTAGTCCTAGTGTAGGGATGCATCCCTATTATGCTTGAAGTTTTTTACTTACCTAGAGATCGTAGGAAACCCCTAACTAGTCATAAGTGACAATTTTATCAAGAATACCTATACTTGTAAAAAAAAAAAAAAATGAGTTGAAGCCCAATACGTGATACATAAGTACATACGGATACCAAATTGAGTCAAACACATTCATATAATGCAATTTATATCAAATATATAGCAAACGATCAATTAATTATCTCTAATTTAGGATAACAATCAACAAAAGGGTATTGATGACCCCACTATACCATAATCTTCGTCTATATACATAGCTAGTTATAGATATAAGTTTTCCTTGAAGTTCTTTACATCTAGATTCCAGAGTATAGAGTCCTTGAATCTTAAAATTCTAACTATGCTATCTCATATGAAAGTCTACTAGAGAATCATCATATATAATAAGTAATTGTTCCTCTATAGATCGGCCATTATGGGCCCCTAGAGTGAGCAAATTAAGTACAATCGGCAACCAAATTTAATTAAGCCAAATAGAAATTAGTTTGGTTTGTTTACTAAGTTTTAACTAGCACAAGTAAACAACCAAGCACCACATATCTGGAAAGTAGAGCCAAAACCCATTTCAAAGCTCAAGTCTAACTCAAAGTCTAAACTGAGCTTATAAGTCCGAATTCAATCTCAAGATTCATATCGTACTCAATAAGAAACCGGAATCAAGAACATTGTAATTAGAACAACAAACCTTTCTTAATCTATCATAAATCCAATTCAATAAAAAGCTTCCAAATTGAAACTGCTAACTTGACTTTGTTTACATTTCTTTAAACTCAGTCCTAACAACTAAGATTGAGGGTAAAGTTTAAAACTTTAATTAAGAATAAGTTGGAGAAAACATTTAGAAGAAGAATTGGAAGCTTGAAGTAATAAGGAGATTTAGATGGTGTATAGTTTGAAAAATACTAATTATTATATTGAAGTGGTAAAATAAGGTAAAGTTCGCTAAAATTGGTAAAAATGACATTTGGGAATAAGAAGTGTTTTAAAACTAGTTAAAACGCTAAATTAAGCTTAACGAACTTGAAAATTCTAGGTAAAAGTTGAAACATTTACAAAAGAAAACTAAATGGAACTTAATATTAATGTTAGGAAAATATTTGATTGAGTTTAGTTAAGAGAAACAATAAGAAAAGGTTTTATATAAATTTTTTATCTCAACATGATTAGTGATCTAACCATGTCACAAAAGAGAGTTAGTTGGATCTAAAGATTAAAGGTAGGAAAATGTTTTATTAAATCTAGTTAAAACGAACAATAAGGAAAAGTTTCACATAAAGTTGTAACTAAACATAGTTGACGACATGACCGAGTCACTTAGTTGTGTCAAAACCCAACCTTTTTGCAAAAGTTGAAATCTTTTGTTGAAGAAACTCAGTTGGAATTACATGTTAAGGATGGAAAAAAGGTTTAGCTAAGTTTGGTTAGAAAAATCGTAAGAAAAGAACATTTGAAGCTCACCATATGACATAACTAGTAACATAATCATGTCATTTGATTGTGTCACTTTTTGGTCAAATATTTCCATTAGTAGACATGATCGAGGACATGATTGTATCATTAGTTGTTTCCTTTCTAGCAGCATGTAGGCAACTTTTCCCCCTTCGAAAGGCTCTTAACTCTCACTTTTCTCCTTCCAAACTTCAACCTAACCTCAAGTATACTTCAACCTTTAATTACCCATCATCTAAATTCTTTTTTATTCCATCAAAACCATAAATTTCAACTCAAACACCCACTTAATCATCAAATCCACTAATAACTTCAAGAACAACGATTTTAATCTAAAAAACAAGATGTAGAACTTAAGGATACTTACTTGCAATGAGTGAAACTGGGCTATAAATCTCAAACATAAACCAAACTAAAGAGGAAAAACTATAACGTACACATTTAAATTCAAATTACTAAAGACATGCTAAAAAACTTCATGAAAATAAAGATTTTTCACTAAAAAAAAAAAGCACTAAAAGGTCACCTTACCATTGAAGGAGCTTAAAAATGGGTTTTATTGAGTATTTGAAATTTTAAGAGCTTGTTTTAGATGGGAATAGGAGTGATGCAAATGAAAAGAAAATAAGTACATTAAAAAAGTTTTAGTTAGGTTTAAGGCATTAGGATTTTAGATAATTTGGTAATATGAGTAGGCTTTAGGGTGAATGGAGTTTAGGCCCATAGAAGATATCACAATAATGCCACTCACTTTAAAATTATTTTTTCGAGCATTAGAACCATACATCATGTAGATTGTACCTTTTTCTTATTTTGCTGAGAAGAAGATAAGGCAACTCTACATTAGGATGAGAAATAAAAAAAGGCACCACTTATAAACACAAAGACATTTTATTGTCAATTTTCCATCATATATAGATGAGATTATATGGTCCTAAAATTTTATTGAGAAAAAATATATATGAATCATGAGATGATTCCATTAAAGATTTCCAATTACAAGTTTTAACCATCTTGTTGCCAACTACAATTTTTTTGATATATAATACATATTGCGTATTGGAATACCTAGCGATAAGTTTATCGTTACATGCAGGGTGGAACAATCAAAGAATGTAAATGATGTATTCTACATCTTTTAGATTCCTAAATATCCTATAGAGGATATTACAAATTTCAAAGATGATATTTAAAGGGATGAAAGAATAAAGTAATCGATTTCTTACAATGGTGAAAATACTAATTTAGGATGGTTCACCTTTTCACGAGTTTCTAAGTTTTGTTCCAAGAACTACTCTTGTTTTTGTGCATTTAGCTTCCCTATCTTTAGCATTCTTCATAATATGATCCTTGATACATAGTAAATATGGCTCCATCATAAGCAAGGTGGTGCTCTTTATGTGGATGCTATTTTCCTTCTTGCCATTCATTAAAGGATTGTTTCGCTAGGGGTAATATGGAATCCCTTCGCCTACCATTTACAAGACTGTAGTTCTAGCAATGTAAAGCAGCTTAGCAATCTTATGACTACAAAGGACATCTCTCTTAGAATTACATCACAATATTGCTATTTAAATTTATCTTTTCTTTACATATTAAAGCTTTCAATTTCATTTAAGAGGTGATCATAAAAATCATGATGACCATATCATTTGATACTTTTATAGGATGAATTCGTGGAATTTAAGTTGCTATATATTTTATTAATGGATGATTGAGCGTGGTAAGTTTTCTTAGGATTGAGAAAGTAGTGGTTGATAAAAGAAAATAGCTGATTTTTCTAATTACTTATAATACATCCTCTTTTCTCTCTTCTTTATCCCATTTACTCTCTCTCTCTCTATCATCTCATAGTAAAAAACGTGCTTTAACTTTTAAAACCTTAGGGGTGGCTACACTTATCTTAGATCACTTACCATTTCCTCTTTATATCTCCTTTTCTTGGAATGGATCTATATCACCATCCACTACTCATCATTGTCTTTCTCTTTCACGCTCATTAAGCCCAACATACTCTCATTTTTAGTTAAGAGACATTGTTTAACATTGACATGACTCTCAAACATGCGCCATCCCTTTTGTCACTAGAAATCCTATTCACTACAACTCTTTACCAACATCACTATACTATAGCATCCCTCCAACCTTATCTAGTCTTAGTGGGGCACTACAATATTATAATTTGTTTTTCTTTTTGTTTTAATTTTCAACGAGTTTAGTTGTCTACCTCTTACTCCCTTATGAGGGGTTTTTCTTTGGTTAAAGTACTGGATTTTGTCAATACCTATTTTCTATTATAAAAGATAAGCCCCTTATGAGTAGTTTGTATCATCTGTGCAATGTTAAGATGACTCTTAAGTGCTAAATTTTCCTAGTCAATGTTCTTAGGTATTGGGAGCATGATACGTCTTCACGATCGCACATACGAAAAAGCACCATAATGAATTGAATCGAAAGAAAATAAAAGAAGACTAGTAAAGTCTGGGTAGTTACTAACTGAATATAATACACTAATTGATTTTATTCAGCTTATAATCTACCAGATAAGACTCATCAATCCAAACTATAGAGTCATTCACCCCTACTCCTTATTAAAGGAAATAAATAAGAGTTGAAAGGATAATGAGAACATTAGAGTTGCTCAAAAGGAAATCTTGTATATTATGATAATGAGAGATTAGTAGATTGGATGATATCTGCATATAAATAAATGGGGGTTATATACTACCTTCACTAGGGTTATTAGTGTATATGGTAAAGACAAAAGGGTAATTTACAATTGGAATATATGAATGATACTAAAAAAGGGTAAAAGAGACAAAGAATACTCTATATGGAAAAAAAGTAAAAAATAACTTTGAAATGTTGTGCCAAAAGACATGTATCACATGGTGGTTGATGTTTTGAAATATAGTACAATTCAGACAAAATAAAGAAGAGAAAGTTCATAGTCCGAGTTGACCTAATTTAGATCAAGTCGGAGCTTAGTCAATCAGTTCCTAAAGAGTATTTGGCTTGGATTGAGATTGAGTGTTGGTGTTCGGCTTGGGAGATCGACTCAAGCAATCATTTGAGGTTGGTACACTCAGATGTTGTTTGTATCATGGCATGGTTGCTCGGTAGGTCAACCTGTATGCTTGGCAAGTCAACATGTCTACTCAGTAGCTTTAGGAACTATGCTAGCACACGTAAGAGCTCGATATTCAGGTTGGTGGTAAAGTGAAACGTAGAGGTTAGGATAAGAATTCTTGTCTTAGACGGAGCTTCCAGCTAATATTCTTCACTTAAGTTCTTAGAATCCTTGAGCTCAGTTGCACGTGATCGGTGTGGAAAGTTGATTCCTATTAGAGCAAGTTTTGCTCAACTTCAATATTTGCTTCTTATTCTTGGGGTATTAATTATGGGCTAATCATTCTATTCTTAGAAGGTGCTATTACACTATCATCACTTTACTCTTTCTTTACAAGTCACTAAAATGTTGGTGTGAGGGTTCTAACTAGAGTAGTCATGTGGATATTGTGTAAGTCTAATATTAAGGGATATAGAGATGATATATAGTGTGGTGATTAGGAAAAAATAAGAGGGTAGATGAATAGACAATCTTGGAGTCTTAGGTGTAGAAGTAACAAATAAGGGTACATAGAGCTTTGATCTTGTAGTTGTAGTTTTTGACGAATTGAGACTTATATTACTTGAATAACCAAAGATGATTTTTTTTAAAGCATATATTTTACAATGAAATATTATTTCTCTAAAATCTCTAGGATTGTTCCAAATGAGAATATATAGCTGAGCATTTGCAAACTCTTAAGCCTAATTGTATCTATCAAATCATCTTATGATCAATGAATGAGATTACGCTTAGTCACTTCAAGGTTGTCTTGATGAGCTCGTAATGGACCTGAGGCCAATGATTGCCATTGTTAAATGCATGAGCTTACTTAGGAGAGGTTGGAGTGGATGAACTAATCAAATGATCCTTATTTTATATCCACCAAGTCAAATCTTTTATAATCATTTCATATATAAACCAAACTCCTTAAGCTCTACTAGCTAGCTTAAGGACTCAAATCCAAATTAATAGTAGGTTGGTCTATTATATATCTTAGTAGAGCAAATTTAGCTTTTTACACAATCTAATGTTTATACGTTAGATCTTAATGTACTTTAGCTTATAATCACATATTAGTTCGTACAAAAATTAATTTGTAATTTTTCTTAATTATAAATTAATTTTACTACTAGAAAGAAATTGTTTTTGTATATAGATCTTCAACCATGCATAGCCTTTACATGTAATGTTTGATTTTAGAAAAATATACATTAGCCAAAAGCTTATGATACATACTTTTATTAGAAAACACATCTAGTTGTTGGAAAAGACTATATAAATAGAATAAAATTTTATGATGGTCATAACATGTAAATTGGGTATCATTTAGCCACATGACATAAATTTTAGACTTGTTAAGTAATACACTTTATGTATTATGATATTTTGTTATATTTTTAACAATGCCCAAATATTGATAGTTCAAACTTTGCATTTCCATAATTTGTAAAGAAAACACCATAATATTACAACCATATAACCATTGGAAAGCTCATGTTGCAAGTTATTTAAAAGCTGTCTTTTTGGTTCAATAGTACATAGTAGAAAATAATTTTCTTTCTTAAGTATATTGATTTAAATCTCTTTTTAAATATACAAATATTTCTAAAAATAATGCGCTGATGAAAAGAAGAAAGGATAAAGTACTAAAGGAAAGCTTCAAAAATTTTCTCTAAAGTTTTATTATAACAAATCATTATTTTTGAAATTATATTCTTTGTTACTCTTTTTATTGTTCTTTAGTTCACATTGGTTACAAATGTCTTTTTAAAATTTTGTAATTTTCCCCTTATTATAATCCTTACTTATATACATTTATTTATTTTTATTTTAAATGAATTTAATGTTTTGTAAATATGTTGTTAATTTTATTGCTTTCTTTATAATTTTGTAATCTTTTCATTATTTGTAATTTCCCATACCTCTTAAGTAATCATAAAATTATGAAATCACAATGAATTGTGAATTTCTCAAATCGATATGATTCACACATATAAAAAAATTAAAAGGGTTAGGAAAGTCTATCCTAAAAATGGACAATTTTAACTTCTATCATGAACTTTTCAATGGCTATGACTTCATAGTTGTCGAGCTTGATATTTTTCATAGTTTTATTATAAATTTTCCTTAATTCAATCAATATTAAACCTTAACTTGTTTAATATTGATTTTTGATTAAGAGTTAAAGAAAATTAGGCTTTTTATTTTAGAAAAACATTTTAGAGTTGCCACTCGACCAGGGTTGGGAAAAAAAAAAAGAGACTTAGGTTAAATCGATTGGATAGATATTAGGTAAATCAATTTAACTAAGCCATTGGTTCACATGAAAAACTAATTTTTAGAAAAAATATTTAAAAACCAAAGATTTTGGATTTAGGAGCTAGTTTTTTAAACCCTTATGAATACCGCTATTAACTTTTCAAATTTAAATTCAATTTTCAAAATTACCCTTTTTAAAATGAAATTCAATCATTAATTCTAAACTCATTGTTAAAATCAATTCATTTGCACAAAAAAAAAATTGAAAATATTTATAGAAAGGGAAAGTTAAAAAGGTTTCCCTATTTTAAGTTGTCATGTATTATTATATTACGTACTTGTTATTTAAGATCAGATTTCTATAGTTCATTTAATGAAAAATTTAATTTGTAAATTCGTTTTAATCTTAAAAGATGACCGAGTTTACGTCTCTTAGACAATCCATTTTATTTTGAAAATTTCTAAAAGGATCTTAGTTCGTTTTTTTTTTTTTAAATTTTGGGAAAGTTCTAAAAGTGTCATAATTTTGTGATTTGTTTTTTATTTATTTGAAAAATTAGTTTTTCTAAGTGATAAAATGATTTTTTTTTTCATTTTTCACTTATTTTACTTATTTATTTTTTCTTTTTGTGTTTCACTAAAGAAAATAAAATAAGTTAAACTTACCTATGTTTTTCTTTTTCTTTTTCTTTCATTTTGTTCTTTTTTTTTATTTTTACAATTACAAATATAGATAAATAAAACAAAAAAAAGAGAAACAAATCAGCGAAAGGGCTAGACTTAGATTACTACACATGGCTTAGACTCCAACATAGTTCGAATTACAATGGGGTTGAATGAATTGAGTAGAGGTTTCTGGTCGAATCACCCAACCCAATCACGTGCTATATATATAAGGTTGGAGTTTTATACAAATGCAAGCTTCTTTCTAAAAAAATATTATGAAAAAGGGCTTTTTTTAAAAAAATTACAAATATAGCATACTGAAGGTACGTATACTGAAGGTACATCAAGTAAATGCACCTTCAGTGTGTTATGATTCTTATACTGAAGGCGCATCCAGTATACCACCTATGTAAAGCCCAATTCGTACTACCATAGCTCATTCTTACCTATATTAATTTCTAAAATTTTCAAAACACAGAGAAAAATCAAAGGAAGTTATAGTTAGAGTATCGAACTATTTCTTAACACGAGTATACATCATTCATCGGCAACAATCTATAACTTATATGAATTTTATTTATTTAATATTTTTTTTTGCTATCTTAGTAATAATCGACATTATTTAATATTTTGTTGTAGAAAAAAATTTATTAGTTAATGACATAAATTTCATAATTATAGATATACTGTAAATTGTGTAAATTATTAATATTTGATGAAAATATATTTTATGTTGTCTAAATTTAGGAATTTTTTGTGTTATGGACATAAGTTTTACAAATATAGATTTCATAATTATAGATGTACCGTAAATTGTGTAAATTATTAATAATTGATGAAAAAATATTTTATGTTATATAAAATTAGGAATTTTTTTTCTTTGTATTGTGGTATATATATTTGGCATTTTATTATGTTGGGTTGAATTAAAAAGTAAATGTTAGGTATTTGTGTTAGCGACGCAACTTAATAAGATAACTAAGTGCATTTTGTAAAGTTATCACTTGGTGTATAGATGACTTTTTTTTTTGTTTCATCTAAATATTCGGTTTATCATGGTTTTACTAGTGTATAAGTGGTAGATTACGTGAAAGTAATTGTCTAGTTGGTGTATAAAACTTATTTATATGTGATTGCAGGATAAATGGAGCCGATATCAATTGATCCATGTATACTTGTGAGGCAGGCCAGTCACCGTTCATAAGCCGTCTGGGAGAGTAGGGTGGGTAATATCATTATCATTTACAACCAATTCCCTTATTAACAATGTGTTATTTGCTAACTTAACTGAATGTTTGTTTAAGAGGCGGTATATGCATTATGAGTATAGCGTAGTGAGATGTCAATACGCAAGGATGAGCGGGATATCCTTATTCATCCTAGGATAGAGCCATATATATGGGAGGCTAGGTTCTAAGGAGTTGCATATCTCCCATTTATTATCTTGGATTGGTATCTGATTATGACACTTGTCGAGAAATGGAGGCCCAAGACATACACGTTACACCTACCCATTGGAGAGGTGACCATTACACTACAAGATGTTGAGGTCCAACTTGGACTTCCAGTTGAGGGGTTCGCAGTAGCAGGGTGAATAGAGATAGATGATGAGGAGAGTTAGGTTGATGTAAGAGAGAGGTTGCTGGGTGTGAGGCGTGCTCGGATGAGGGATGCTTACTTATCTCTAGCATTGTTCGAATGAGGGATGCTTACTTATCTCTAGCGTGGTTACAGGAGTACTTCTGGATACTTCCCGGTAGGGTAGATAATGAGACGGTCCGACAATACGTACGTGTGTACATACTCAACTTGATGAGAGGATTTATATTTGCGGATAAATCTTCTAGCCTTATCCACCTGATGTTCTTGTCATTGATAGAGGACTTCTCAATAGCTGGGCAATTTAGTTAGGGCGGCGCGTGATTGGTATAGTTGTACCGACAGTTGTGCTCTACCTCTTCATCCGATGTGCATAAGCTAAGAGGGGCTACGATTCTACTGCAAGTTTGGGCTTAGGATAAATTCTAACATGTTGCCTCCCTTAGTCGATATGAGTTTATTATCGATGGGGATAGGCTATTGGCAACCAAATGGAGGGTGGTGTAAGATATGACTTAGCATCCAATGCATGTCATAGATAAGTATTGCACAGCTTTTGACATGCAAACGACGCAATAGGTATGATATGATAAGTTATCCTCTTTGTCGTCGTTGTCTTTGTCTTGACTGTAAGTGATAACCATCGTTGTTTGACTAGTTGTTTATTTTTTTTTCTTTGTCTTCTACTCTTTTGGTTATTTGGGAGTCTTATATAGAGGAATTGCTGTAATTGCTACCTCAGTATTTTATTGTTAGGCGACACATTTGGACTGCCCGAGTACCACTCATATGTTTTCATATCATTGAGTGGTACTTTCCAGACCGTGTTGTTTGGCACTTTGGAGGATATTAGTACGTTCTACAGGAGGTTGACACCTCAGAGTAACTCTACCAACTGGACCTCCAGGGTAGGACAAATGTTGACTGGATCAACACATACTCTTCTTACATCTAGGCTTGGGGACAAAGATATAGATTCCTAGTACACATCTAAGGTCCTCGAGGAGTCGATGAGAGCTATTAGCCATGGTATAGACAGATCACCAAGTGTTATATTACACACTATGGAGCTGTCATTGGTCGATTGGTACGTACATATAAAATCGTCCATTATTTTATTTTTCACTCGTTTATATTTGCTATCATATATACCAACATTTTTTTTCTTTACTTATTTCAAGTGGACTCGCTCAAGAGTGTCAGAGTAGCACCTGACTATCCTACAGCGCTGGGTATTGCAAATGGGGCACTTGACTTCATTGAGCAATACGGTAGCCTTATCCTCTACCCACAGCAATGGGTCGTACATGAGCCATCCTATATGAACTACAGTGGGGATCAAAGACCACCTACTGACGAGGAGATACCAGCTCCTTGTGCACCACCTAGGGGTAGAGCTAGAGTTTGAGGAGGCAGGGCTTAAGCAGTACATCATCGGGCAGACTTCGATAACAATATCTCATCACATGCCGATCATTTCGTAGACCTAGGGCATATCAGTGGGGGATATAACACATATCCTGGGTTACGTATTGCCTCCACTTTGGGAGTCGAATCCACCTTCAGGCTTGGATCTAACGCATATATGACTCCTGAATTCCAGCAACACCTTGATCTCCCTACTTTACTAGCTTCTCAAAAGCGACGTTCTATCTCTATACAGTCATCTATGGGTGAGGGCGTCACTCAGCTGCATTCGGGCCATTTAGCTGACCCAGTTCCTCCTAAGGAACTTGAGCTCGATGATTTACCACCTAAGCCTATTCAGACATACAATAGACGAGGGAGTTCACTTCTTTCCTGGGCCATGAGGATCTTTACACGGTGTAGGCATCAGTAGATATATTTAGTCTACTGTTTTTGTTTTCTTCCTTATTTTTCCATTATACTAATGTTGTCATTGACTGATTGCAGATTATGTGTATATATTAATTATTTGAAATATGCTTCACTTTTTATCATATTTTACATTCAAGGTATTGTTTATTTATCCTAATTTTACAATTTACAATTACTTTTTCTTCTATTCAACTTGTATGGTCATTAGATGATCATGCTATGCTCTTATTTCTTCCCTACTTACCAAATTTGTTGAGGTGTTCCACCAATTATGATTTTATGTGAGGTCTTCCCCATTTCCCCACTTGCCTTCAGTAGACTATTGTAGTAAAAATTGAACTGAAGGTGCATCAAGTGTATACACCTTCAGTATAAATATTTACACTATAGACGCATACACTTGATGGGCCTTTAGTATCACAATTTGAAATGAAGGAAAAATAATTGCAAATTGTAAATTATGACAAATAAACAATGCATTGAATTGCAATGTATGATGAAAAGTGAATTGTATTTCAAATAATCAGTATATACAAAAAATTTGTAATTAGTCAATGACAACATCAGTATAATGGAAAAATAAAGAAGAAAACAAAAACAATAAACTAAATATATCTACTGACGCCTACGCCATGTAAAGGTCTTTACAGTACGGGAAAGAAGTGAACATCCCCTTCTATCGTATGTCTGAGTAGGTCCAAGTAGTAGATCTTCGAGCTTAAGTTCCCTAAGAGGAATTGGGTTGGCTGGATGGCCTGACTGGATCCTCGCAAGTATACGTGGATCAATCGGTCCCAGCTCCATCTATCCTACAACCACATACAAACATGTTTAGTAGACAAAAAATAAAAAGAAAATTATCAATCATTATACTTATGCATATATTACAATATAATGCTTAGATAAAAAGGGAATATGTATTAGCCCTATTAATATCTAGACACCTCCTCCGATTATGTCCTTCCCGCTTATATGCACTGCATCTAGTTTTGTCGGACCGCTCACGAATGTCCATTTCCATCTAATATCGCTTATGCCTAGGTTTACCTTTTTTTCGTAGTAAGTCAATATTTGAGTGAAGATAACTTATAGCCAATTCAGCTTATCAATAATCGAATAGAAATGAGCTCAGTAACAATCTATTTGGTTTACCCACTTATACTATGGCTCTATTGCTGATTTGGTGTCTACCCTCATACTTGTTGCAACAGCACATGCATGGGAGCAAGGGATCTTATATGTTTGCCACTTCTAACAAGTACAAGTGTGGCACTTGAAGTCAACTGTATGTGTCCTTCCTCCTCCCTTCAATCCTGTTGTTGTCATTCGATTACTAGTTAAAACCTTGAAAATATCATTCTGCAAGCTAAATGAAATGACTCTATGTACATTTACCCACCCCCTCCAAGTTTCATACATCTTTACAGCGTAATCAGTATAGGTCTTGCCAGAACTGATTGCCTCCTTGGCGTCCTTATGCCTCTCCTCCCAATAGGCGACATAATTGTAAAATATCTTCTTTACTAATGCAGTGACGGGTAATCCATGTGCTGATTTCAAAATGGAGTTATAACTCTTGACAGTGTTTGATGTCATGTATCCAAAACGGTAACATCCATCATATGCGATAGTCCACCTATCCAAATCAACATTATCAAACCATACGGGATCGTCCTCCTTAACTTGGGCTAACTTCTACATGAAACATTCGAATTTCCTCTATTGTGCCTAAATACCTACAAACTATATAAGTTTCTTGCATAACTGGTTTTTGTAGACCATGTTAAAGTTACTAGCAATGTGCCGCATACAATATCTCCAAACTGCAAATGGTAGTTGCTAGCCTACTGATGGTTCCTTGTACGCAGAGTTAATGCCGGATGCCCCGTCGGATACAAGACATAAGGTTTCCCCTTTCTGGTCGACTACATGTACTTTAAGTTTCCATAGGAACCACCCCTAAGTTTCGGCCGATTATGTGTCAATAAGAGCAAATGTTAATGGAACAATTGAATTGTTCTCATTCATGCTACAAGTTACCAACAACTTATGCCCATACTTTCCATATAAGAATGTGCCATCAATACATACAATAGGTCAACAGTATTTGCAGGCTTTAAAACATGGCCTAAACGTCTAAAAAATCCACTTTAATTGGGATTGACCTTGCTTTGGTGAACTACTCCAACCCCAATCCATTTGTGTCCATGAGTTGCTCAACTTCATTGCATTTAATAATCTTGGTAACTCATTATGCAACTTCTCCTAATTACCGTATACCATCTCAACAACCTTTTGCTTGGTCTCGAAAACCCTTCTATTGCTTACTATGTACTCATACATAGTTTGCACATTAGCTGTAAGATCAACCATCTTAACATTAAGGTTGCTCCACACACTATTGATGAATAGTGTATCCATTATGTTGCTATTGAGTTAAGGATGATCCTGGTTCATCATTGGGTTCACACAAGTGCGTGGTCCTTTTAGATTTGTTATTTTGAAAAGACCCTCTACTTTTTTTAAACAAGCCTGTAACTTCTACTTACAACCATGTTTTTTCTTTTTACAGTAGAGAGCGTATACATTCAGTTTTGAAATATCTACATGAAAATCATAGTGGTTCCTTTGGTAGAATAACTTAACTGCATTTATGAGATCCTTTTTTGTATTGAAATGCATACCAATACTCAAGTCATCAAAGTTGATGATGTTACTGCACATTTCATTAATATTTCCCTCGAATGTTGCATAGCCACTACCATTGTACTGGTTGTTGTAAAATGGGATATGATCTCTTCAATAGGTTCGTTTATTTACAGAAAGTTTTCAAACTGCCTACTTGACAATACTTCACCAGTTCGATAGTATGGGATGTTAAGGTCATTGTTGCGAAGTGTCCAGATTGATACACTGCTCCCGCTAACATATGGTCTCACCTGAGCCTCTCCTAAATCCTCAGTATGATCATCTTCGAGGCCAACATCATCTTCATCACTATCCCCATCATCCTCATCACCATCCACATTTATCGCATTCTCCCTATCATCGAAATTTATATCCATGTGCATTCTCTCTACATACGAATCATAAAACTCTTAATGTTGGATAATGGGACCTAATGCTTCGTCAAGTTACTCTTCTATGATATTCACGTACTCATACTCAAAGAAATCCATGTACGGTTCATTTGATTGATCTACATTTGTTTGCTTCACACCGGTCATTATTGAATGTACATTAGGATTTGAAAGGATTGGATTGTTTGGCTCATGTATTTCATGGTCATTCTAAGCACTCGATTCACTAATATGCTAATGTACACTTCTTAAATACTTTGTTCCCCAAAAGACTATGCCATCTCTATGAAATTCTCAATATCCTCATCATCTCTAATAGCCATTAGCTTATAGACAACTTTAGCATAACGGAAAAAGGGATGTCTGTGCACAAGTTTAACACCATTCAGGTCAACTTAGTACATCCACAAATTCTCCGACTGAAATGAGAGAAGTTTGAATCCTTCCTAATTTTCAACTTCTTAACGAGCTTCCTATCATATTCCGACCCCCAGCTATCCATCACTATATTTCTATTTACATATACAATATTTTTCATGTAATCTGCCATTTTCATCCTAGTAATGCCATAATGAACTGAATATTTAGATGATATTATAAACTTCATCTACACACCGAGTGATAACTTTACAAAATGTACTTAATCATCTCGGTAAGCTGTGTCGTCGATATAACTATTTAGCTTTAACTTTCTAATTCAACTCCACATAATAAAAAAATGTGAAAAAAAATATATATATATATACACAACAATTTCCACTTACATTCCAACATTATTCATACCTACATTTGTATAACTTATCTACTATAATACAAAACGATCCTAAATTTATATAACATACAATAAATTTTTATAAAATATTAATAATTTATACAACTTACAGTAAATTTGCGATTACGAAATTTACATAATAAAGTAAAAAAATTTTTTATAAAAATAATAATTGCATTATGTTGATTATTAATAAATTAAAATAAATAAATAAAAGTTATAGATTATTACCTGTTTTAGATGTTTACTTACGTAATGAAATGGTCTGGTACTTCAACTATGAGTTTTCTCTGTGTTTTAGAAATTTCTGAAATTGATATAGGTAAGAATGAGCTGTGGTCATGTGAATTGGAGGTATTTATACCTTGCCTATTGAAGGCGTAATCTGAAGGTGCATTGCGCCAGTGTAAAAAACATTACTAACTGAAGGTGCATTTACTTGATGCACTTTTGCACTTTCAGCATACTATATTCGTAATTTTTTTTTTGAAACAAACCCCTTTCCGTAATATTTTTTGGAAAAAAGCCCATATTCGTATAAAACTCCATAAGGTTATGGCTTGCATAGAGGATGATGGAGAGTGGCGATTTGAACCAATTTGTACACCAAAACAAGTAGGAAAAAAGTGGTTTTATGTGTTTTTTATTGATAAATTGGGGGTTTTCCAAAGCGTCACCAACTTGGTTGCTGTTTGATGGTTGTTTAAAAGCCTACTGTGGGCGGTGGTGGTTGCAACTGGTTGCGTTTGTTGTGAGCATATCTAGTGATGTTGGGCTTATGAGATTGGGGTCAAGTCTAGTAAACTGACAGTGGTTTTGTAGATTATTACCACATCAATAAAGCGGTTGAGGTTTGTTGGTCACACGAATGGGCAACTGTGGACAGGAGTAGCAGCTGTAAGCTACTATTGACAACGGTCAGGGTGTTGTGGATGGCGTTGCTACACTATTATATTAAGAGTCTACTGCAGTAATAGGTTGCTTGGGTTACGTGGTGCATAAAAGAGATGGTTAAGGTTAGTGTTGGGTCTTGTTGCGCGGTGTATGTGCTGTATTTTTACGTATGTTAAGTAAGAGGGCTATTAGCTGCGTGTGAGTGTTGGTGTATATGGTGTAGTAGAGTTCGATGGAGACAGCATGTTGTAGGCATGTACGTTGGCAACGGAGGTAGATTAGGTGCTATTCATGAAGTTGAACTTGTTGGTTGATGGTGGTTGTAGCTTTAGAGTATGGTCGAACACCACGGTGTAATGATTTTTGTATGAGGAACGATAGCTATAGAGGTTTTCGAATGGTGGTGTAAGGGCCAAACCCTTAGTGGTTGGCGATCAAGTTGTAAGCTACGACAAGAAGCAAGAATAATGTAGTTCGAAAGCTCTTGCTGTAGGAAACTTACAGATATCAGTTTTTTGGTTTGAAATGATTCGGGCTTGAATCAGTTTTAGAGAGAGAGAGAGGGAATTGATGCCTAGAGAGAGCGAGAGATTGAAATGGGTGATGGGAGTTTAGGAGATGAGAAGTCGATAGAGGAAGTAGAAACAAGGGATGGTATTTATTCTAAAATAAGCTGGATTAAACTTGAAAGGAGCAAAAATGGCCAAATCAACCATTAATATTTAAGCTTAGAAATCAAGCTCTAAAGTGACTTTAGTATCGGTTTTGATTAAGAAGATAGATGAATTCAAACACAATATGGGTACTATTCAAAAGTACTCCAAATCCATAATTAATTCTCGTATTTTATTCGATCAAATTTGGCCAAAAAATCGGTTCAATTGGATCATATATAGGAGGGATCGCACGGGGTTTTTATGTCTCTTTTACTTTTCTTACAATTCGTACATGGAGATGAAGGTTAGCATGTGATCACGACATGTGCACGCATGAGTTTGAAAAAAAGAGAAATAGCCTTTCACCTATAAGCGTGGATCTTGTCCACATTTAAGGCCTTAGGCCCACTTTGCTACAAACCAAGCCTTGCACTCGGTTCGGTTGTCCCTTTTTTTTATTTAATTAAGAATTTTTTATAAATAGAAACAAAATAAATAAGTAAATAAAAATACTATTCTAAAACTATCTTTAATTCAAAATTAAACCTTAATCAATAATTTTCAAATGAAGCCAAAATTTAGTGGTTGTGTACACTTATTCAACTCTAGAAATGAAGTACTTAGTCTATGTAACCCAATGACCCTAAACTCTTGTTTATCCTAAAAATTCATATATTTTACTTTTTGTGATTTTTCCACTTCTTTTTTTTTTCTTTGTATTTTCCTAAGATTTCTATTTTTTTATTTTTTTTTTGAATTGTGGTCCTTTTTCCATATTCTAAAAAAAAAGTCATAATTACAGAGGGTAAAAATCAGATATCTACAATAGTTATATAATGTCCAGTTTGCAAGTTATATAATCTCAAAATTTTGAAAAATTAGTAAGAAAATACTACGAAAGGCATAATAAAAATTTGTAATATGTAAATATATATTATTCAATGAGTCTGAAATTAGCGTTTTAAGGGAAAATGATGTTTGTGAATTATGGTCATTTTTAACTTTACCTAGTTTGGACAATAATCTAGACATATATAATAGATCTAATGTCACTAGCTTTCTAATGATATAAACTTTGCTAATACCAATATAAAATTTATGCATAGGTGAAGTAATATGCAAAAAAAATAAATAAAAAAAATAAAAAAAATTCTAAATGGTTTGTTAAGTAAAAAAATCAAAATTAATTTTTACAAATTAATATATGACCAAACGCTAATATTAAAACTGAAATACAAACACTAAAGTACAACTAAAATCAAAGTAAACACTAAAATATGAAAAAACAAAGGGTAATGGTTATTTCTATTATTTTTTTAACCACTTATTATGTTGAATGCTATGCGACAAAAATAGTACTAGATCTACATTCAATTCCCATTTTTTTTTAATAATATGAACAAGACATCAAATGGAGTAGGGAAAATTTAGGAATTTGGTTGTGACCATAATCTTATGTTTGGAATGGAGGAAAGGGGAAGAAAATAATTGAAGGGAATGGAATAATGAGGGATTTTATTTCTCTTTTATTATTTGGTTAGAAGGAAAATTAAGAGGGAATGAATTTAGAGTGGAAACAATTCCATAGGCCCCACCAAAATGTGCTTTCTTCTAAAATGGAGAGAAAGTGGGAGGAATTCCAAAAAGATGATTTAATATTCCATTTTAGCCTTTACAATTGATTAAATAATTTCTAGTAAAAGATTTGATTAAATAATTAATTTTTATGGATAATTTAGTAATTTGATGCTTCATCGCTTATTGCTCTTATTAAGAATTAATTTTCCTTCATTTTCTTTCCCTTCTCAATATAAACAAATATGAAGGAATTAAATTTTTCCTCCTCACAATTCTTTCCTTCCACTTTTCTTCCGCCTTATTTCCTTTACTCTTTCCAAACATAGTGTAAGCATGGATGATAATCGGATGGTGCATGGGAAATGATTGTTATATTCTCATTGAATGACAAATGGGAGTAAGGCAATGCTTGTTGAGATTAGTTAAAATAGTTAGCTGATTTCGTTAAATGGCTCAATCAATGGTTTTCTTCACACAAAACATGGTAAATTGGTAAGTGGCATTTTATAACTAGACAGTTTTATCAAATCTTAGCTTTTTGTTATCATATGTATAGATGAAAACTAGGAAAAAAAATTGAATAGATATTACACTCCATGTGTCATATATGTGCAGTATATAAATACCAATAAAATATTGATATAAATATAAATGGAAGGAATAATTTCTAAATCATTACCACGCATGATTTGTATATGACATAATTTTATTAATATTAACACACTACATATACATAATACGTGGTGTCTATTACCTCTTGAATTCTTTCTCAAAAACCGGACAATGCATGGCCATGGATGTACTACGTTATCTTTTCAACTATGATATGTCAATTGCATCTACCAGTCCAACCTTTCTAATACGTGTATTCTATTCAAAGTTGTAGGTTATTTTTTCTTTTAGTTATAAAAATTATAGGATCAAAGTTAGGTAGATTAGATACCATACGTATCAATTATAAATTCTACAAGATCAATGTAGCCATAACTTTACTTACATTATATTAACAAAGGGGACTAATATTGCATTATGCACCTAAATTTTATCAAAACATACAACTTACTATATGCAATTTGAAAATATCAATTTACTATCTAACTGAAGTTTTCACAATTATTTATACTACCTAACATAAATTTGATAGGTAGCATTTTGTTATCAAAATTGGGTAAAAACTTACAAATATTGCACCAATGCTTTACATGAAACATAAATGAATTTTAGGTAAAAAACCAAAAAAATTGAACAGTAAATTCACCATGATGAGGATCTTAATGCTTTTGGTACAAAAATAAACTCTTTATAGTATATAAACCCTATTAAAAGTCTATATACAAGCTACATATGAACTTAAGGCAAAGTACATTAGGCATTAAATAAAACGCAATAGACCATTTTGCATAGCAAGGCTAACAACTAGCCTTCCTCCATTTGGCTAATGAACGGTTAGGTCGAACACCTAGCTTCTAAGCACCCATTGATCGATTATTCTTTAGGCTTGATGACTATTTTGCCTATAACATTAAATATCGACTCGAGTTAGTATATACAACCCTCAATGCATCCCATGTACATAGAATGAGGGTATAAGCTCCATACTACCCAAAGACTAACATAAGAAATAAATCTCTGCAATGGATAAGTAGCCTTGTTACAATACATTCCTCTCCACTTCACTCTGATAGCAACCTTATAGGCTTCGAATATAAACGATACTCCAAAAATTATGATTTACCCAAAATGGAGTCTAAAATGTATATTTATCTACTATATATCATATGTCAAAAATGGTAGATCCTGAGTCAAAATTGAGTCACAAAGTTCAAAATTCACTACTCTAATCTACTAACATACATAATATATGATTAAATACTTTATATTGGTCTGTTATATTATAAGGTGAATTACAAATACACTTCCTTGTAATTGTTTCTATGCACTTAGCCCTCTCAACTTTGAAATTAAGTGTTGAATTCCCAAATCTTGGAAAAATATGTTTTTAAATCATATTTTATTACTTTGCCATTGGTTAAAATATTTAAACTTCTATAATTAAAAAAATATAAAATTAAAGATAAAATAGTCAAGTGTGGGAGAAAGCTATAATCTTCGGTTCAAGTTGAAGAAGCCCCTTTCATCATTCATCTCGAAATACTTTTTTGAGCTTATTGACTTCTGCCTTTACCTACCACATAATGTTCCATTGCTTGGTAGCTTTGTGTTCTTTAACTTGCTTCAAATTGCTCTTTTCCAACAACCTTCTTGCGAACCTTCATATGATGATAGTGTATTTGAGCAAAGTAGTATAGTTGTGATCATTTCAAGTTAGACTAGCAGCTCCTAGCTAGGTGGTGTGTTAAGTATCGATGGAGGGGGGTTTGTTTGGAGAGATAATCTAGAGGTTAAGGGGGATTAGTCTGTTTGCCATCCAGAGCTAAGTATAGGTCACCTTTAAATATCTTGATTTCATTGAATCAAATATTAAGGAATTAGTGTCCCGCAATGAACGGTTGGGTTATAGAACTTGGTAAGAGGATTTGGTTATATTTGGAAAATAGGATGTAAGAAAAATGCTAGGAAAGGAAGAAAAAGCTTGTGTTTGATAGAACCAAGGAAGAGATCACAATTAATGCTAATCAAGAGAAATGCCAAATAAAATAAAAGAAGGAGAAAGAAAACGTTCAAAATTCTAACCAAATAATTAAACATTCGAAGATTCTTGTTACTTATATTAGCATCATCATACATTTGGCTTACTACATTGATATTGGTTTCCATTGGTCTTAGTATATTCGTTTCCCTATTCTTTCTCTTACTTGATTCACAGAGAGATTACTGCTATGTTGGAATATCTATAGAGAAAGAGGGAGTACCAAGTCGTTCAGGAGTAAAAAATTACTATGTATTTATCAATCAGTCATCCCATTTCATTCCTGTTTGACACCCATTTAGTAGTGATTTGGGCAGTTATTTGGTTATTCCAATCTTTCATATGCGAATCTGTAGAATCTATATTTGAATAAGACATTTTAGGCAAGGTACCCCAATTCATATCAGACATGGACCTTTTCATCTTGAAGCAATATTAGCTTCTTTTTTATATGCATAATATCCACTTCCAACAAATTTTCTTTTTTCTCGTTATATATATATATAACCACATTCTATATATATATATCTGAATTTAGTTTTTGAAAGTACCATATAGGGTGTTCTCTTGAGCGAAGGCCCATCTCGTCTGCGACTTTAGAGAAATAAATTCCCAGTACGTGAAGAAACTTACTTAGAGCCTTCCATCACTCCTAAACTAGACTCAACTGAGTATGCTTATGATAGAAAATTAGTCTAAGGGCAGCTCAAAACTAGCACAACCTCTTCATGATCATAACCCCTTTTCCAACGCTTTTCATGTTGTTACATCTACCTTAATGTACCTAGATCCAGTTGTTACTGACCAGTAAGTGTATAAAAAGGTGAAGGATTGAGAAGAATAGCCTTTGCCAACTCACTCTTATCTTATTAGTAGAACTACTAGTCTTCTTGTTGGAAGGAATTAAGGTATAAATGCTCAATTTAAAAGATATAGAGGGAATTAAGTGCACATAAATCAAATGTAGGAGGTGCAATTGCAATTTACTTCATATTATTTTATGTGGCTCATGTGACTTTTACCTATTTTTGATAGAATCAAACAATTTATTTTAAGAAATATTTTGTCCTTATGGGGTAAAGTTAGGTCTTGCAATCTCTCTCTCTCTCTCTCTCTCTCTCTCCCCATATATATATATATATATATGGGGTATTGTAAAAGACTCCTCAAACTTTGATCTATGTGTGGATTTATTTCTTAAACTTTCAAATGTAATAAATGATTAATTTGAATGAAAATGGATTATGTAATATACTTTATTGGTTAGGTTATGTTTAATTAATTGGTAACATAAAGGATTTTTTGTTAATTAAAAAATTTATTTTCAAAGTTTAGGAGACCTTAAATAAAGTTGTGATTGAGCCAAGTTACTTATGAGTTATTTGAACTTGGTTTGCTTTAAGTTTAGGTAGGCTTAAGCTCGATTCATAAATGAGTTGAGGTTAAACTAAAAAAGAAACTCATTTATTTTAACATTCGAGCTTAAGCTCTTGTTTGCTTATTCATATTATTAACGAACCAACTCATGAGCAAGCTTTCAAGCCAATGCATATATTATAAAACTATATTACACTAAAAAAAATATGGTATAAAAGTATAACAATTAGACTAATATGATTAAAAATTATTGAAAGTATAAAAATCAGAATATATGAATGGGCTAAACAAATATTATTGGCTAAGATAAAACTATCTAATATAACTAAATATCATAAAACTTTGGATCATTTTCATTTAGAAAAGGATAAAAAGGTAGATTTAAAAATTTTAAATTTATTTTGAGTTTTAATTCAAACTCAAGCTCGCCAAGTTAATCTTTAGATTCCTTAACGAGCTCAATCTCGAGCTCCTTAAGTTAAGCATGTAATTTTTAAATTTGGTAAAAGCTCGACTCTACTTGATCTTGATAATTTTTAAACAAGTTGATGCTGTGCCTTTAAAATCCTAACTTGGCTCAACTTGACTTATTTATAAATCCTATATTAAAACAAACCTAATAAATTTAATGGGGTATTTATGTACTAAGGTCAAAGTTTAGAAGGTAATTTGCTGTCTTTGGAGGTTATTTATCAATTTATTAAAATTTAAGAAATTTATCTGCAACATTTGAAAATTCAATAATTAAATTCGCACTTCATTAAATTTTAAGGGTTGCATTTTTCTCTATTTTTTTTTATATTAAAATGTGTTATTTGCCAGAAAAAATTGGTCTTATGATATTAAGGATAAAGTCTATAGGTTTTTATAAGGTGGAGGTTGCAAGAGTTTAGAAAAAATAATAATATCAATAAAATTATATATTTATTGCCAAAATAAAAAGAAAAATAAAACAAAATCACATATTGCTTATTATTTATGACACAAGGATGGATTTATCCAGCTAGTAAGACCATAATTCTATCTATATATAAATTGGGAGCAAGAAACTAGCTAACTACATGTAGGGAGAAATGATTCAATGGTACTAATATATCTTATGGATTGATAAATGATGTATAAGTACTGATAAAAGTTTGATACGTAGATATATTGTAGAGGGCCAAATTTAATATTGGGCTTGAAGCCTATTAACTAAATAGATTTGACTCCTTAGGTTAAGGTGATAGGGCCCGAAGAGCAAAACTTATAAATTACCAAGATGATTAAGAGAGTTTTGGCATGGTAAGCTTAGAGTAATGCCTGTTAGATTAATCCATCCAATATAACTTTTTTTTTTTATTTTGTTCATACTAAAATAATAAATAAAGCCTTTATTTGAACTTATACCCATGAAAATAACTTACTTAAGATCTATTAATAAAGGGCTTCAATCTTAACCATTGATCACCATCATGATTCGACGGATGTGATCAATTATCATTTCTTATAAATACCTCATTAGAACAAAAGAAAGTAATAATGAATATAATATATAGACTACACATCGTTGCTAGATAGTAAGAGCTTGGTCTCCTAAACGCTCGATGATGAGCATGGCTTGTATGTTGCAGATTGGTAAGAGCACTAGCTCTTAGACATACGTCATGCCATGATAATCATGTATAGCTTTCATGCTATCTAATTTCTATATTTCTTGTTATATACACTAAGTAATATCTTAATACACTATGCTACACAATCAAGTAATAGGAAATATTCCCTTGACTAATGAAAAAGAATTATTAATCCCAAGCAATCAATGTCTATCGTCGCTTATGTGCGATTTAACACTTCTTAAAAGAGATTTTTTATATATCATCATTAATAAGAAAAAGTCTTGCTTTAATATTTAAGATGACATTTGAAATCCCTTAGATCACTGAGTTTAAGTAGTTTCACAATTATATCTATTGTACAAAGGCCCCCTAGATCAAAGAGTCTAAATAGTTTTGAAGTTATGTCAATCTAAAATTTGAAGCTCATGATTGCTTAACACTAATGTGACTAAGTCAAGCCTTTGCTCCCTGTCACGTGGTGTTATTTTTAAGAAGAAAGTAGAGACACAAGAGAATCTTACTACTTTATGCTAGACAATATTGTTACTTAGTTGAGGCATTACTCCTCATCACATGATGTCTCTAATGTATGTTTCTCACTATTTGTCAAGACATCGTAAGTCATTAAGAAAATTGAAGTTGCTCTACTACATTATTGTCTTGTACGCTACTACTACGTGAAAAGCTATCGCTTCTAAGTGCATAACGATAAAAAAACCTTTATAAAGGTTAACGAAAGCACCAAAGAGAGAAAGAAGCACAAAAGTCGATCAATGAACTTTATTATTGTTCATTCTACATATTCAATTACAACTCATACTTACAAAGAAATATAAGAGCTACATTTGAGTGATCAAGAAGATTACATGAAATAAGGTTAAATCAGCATGCTCCCTTAAGGTATCGTAACTTTTAAAAACTAGTGTACTACAATACGGCATTAGGTCCTTGATGGCATTATAAGGGAAAGAGATGCATAAAAAATCGTTGACTTACCCTTTCTCCACGTATCAATAACTAAGGGAGGAAAATTATAAATGAATATGGTATATAAAGAGGCTATTCTTATATGGTGATGATCATAACCTATTATATTTGCTTTATATAATACTCCTTGTACATGATGTTCGACATGTACATATTTGAAAGGCTTGATGCGTGTGTACTTGTGATGCTCGAAGCGCGAGTACACATAAGGCTTAATGTGTACATAGCACTCGATATATGAGTACTCTAGATATTCGATACATTACGCTGATTTATGACATCCCCCTTTGTTCGATTTGAATGTAATAGTATTAAAGTTATTCAACACATGGGATTACTCATATCTGTAAGCCCCAAAGCTAAGCTAATTGACCGTAAGATTGAACTTAGAATATAAGTTTTGGACGATCGGTTAAAGGATCCGATCAAACCCAAATTATAAACTATTGAGAGGAATATTAGTAAAAATGACCCCGTAAACTTGAATTTAAGAAAATAAGTAATAAAATAGGAGACTATAAAATTTTCAAATTTTAAGCATAATAAGTATTAATTACCGAAAATGTGAAAAGTGTAATGAAATAACTAATAAATTACTAGAGATAGATTATATGTATACTAAAAATTTTAGAATGACCAAAATAATAATTAGGAATGTTCATGTGTACACTACATGTATTTACGTGTAGATAAAAATACGCGTAATTACCTAAATTGGCTAAAAACTAAGCAAATAATTAAAGAAAATTATAAAATAATTATAGAAAAATTAGAAAAAATCAGAAGAGGATAAGATGAAGTAAGATCAGGTCGTGGTAGGCCAAAGCTACAAAAAAAAAAAAATTAGCCAATAAAAATGAGACAACTTAAAAGCCAAAAATTTAGGGAAATGGGTAAAATCTTGTCAAATTAATGCACATTAATTACAAAAATATCTATAAATAGGGGAAAAATTTTCAGAAGTCATTTGGTCAGTTTAGCATTTAAAAAAAATCGAAGCACTGAAAAAATCGAGAGAAAATCCAAAAAATAAAAAAAAGGGGAAAACTGTGCAGATTGGGCACGTGAGCTAAACCCACCACTCACCACCACCTGGGACCGAACCACCACCACCACCACCCTACACTAGAACCACCGCCTGGACAGGCCGACAACCTTGGAAGGGGCTTGGACGGCCAGAAAGCTTTGGACCGGTTAGTCTCTTAAATGACCCGATTTTGAATAATTTTGTAAAATTAGTTATTTTGCCCAGAAAATTATGAAACTTGTTATTCTGAGGTTTTATTGTATGTAGATTTAGGGAAAAATATTGATTTAGTTTAATTACATCTGCAATTATAGGGTTCTTAACAAATTGCTCAAAACCGAACATGATTAGAACAAAAAATAAATAAGCTTAGGAGTGTAGTTTGGAGCTCAAATTTTTTCTGTAGGATGCTCATATGATGTAGAATAGTACTATGAAGCCATTTTTTTAAAATTAATTTTTGAAATTTTTAAGTTAATTTTTAGCCCTAAAATGATGGAAAAATTGGGTGATTTAGGGTTAATTAGATGATTAAGATGTTAATTACTGATTTAGATAGTAATTAGATGTTTAGGGATGTGAATCTCTGATGTGGAAGGTGTTATGTGTAAGTAATGAAGGTGTTACGTGGTAAATGTAGAAAATTAGGAATATGTAGAATTGAAAATTTAATAAATATGGAAAATTAGGTTTAATTAGATAATAAAATAATGAAAATCCGAACATAACAAATTTGAAATAAAATTCAATTTTAGGTAATTATATGAAAAATGTAAAAATTTCTCACCACATGAGTAAATTTGGTACACTAATACGGATTTAAGTGTACTAGATGAAATAAAATGCTGATTAGGGGTAGTGATCGTATTTAGGAGATCAGGAAGTAATGTGATTAATTTCACATTATGGGTTGAAACGGATTTCTAGGGTTGAAATCTAAAACATTACTTAGAAATCGAACTAAAAACCTAATTTAGAAATCAATGCGAAAACCGAACCTGAACCTAACCCCAAACCTAAAATAATTATAAAAAACTTAATACCTAGATAATTAGGCATATTAAACCTTAAACGAAACCTAACAATAAGCGTTATAGGATAAAATGAACTTATAATATTATATGAAATACTGAAACCACGTTCGTGTTATAGGGATGATCGGCAATAGCCTAAGCAAATCGGACCTCGAGTGAGTGAGCGAGGAGTTGAGGTAAGTTGGGATTAATACGATGCTGTATTTTGGAGGCTTAAGATTATGCTTGGTTGTGCTTGTTAGATAGTTGAATGTGTGCATGTGTTTGATTATGGGTGATGCTATGATTCTGTTTGTTGCTCTGGCACATATTGTATGATTTGTATAAAAGGATTGATCACCCTTAATTGGACTTAATTAAATATCCGACCAGTAATCATAATCGGATATGCATGGCAACCTGTTAGGGGAACTTAGGACTCTCCGGCCAAATACTGACCCCTTCGGAAGGAATAGAGCAAGATTGCAAAATGGTCCCTTCTTCATCCTCAGTCGAACTAAGCGACAGGAGAGGAGGTCGCAGCGAGGGTGAAGACAGTGGTTTGAAGGTAGTCGCGGGAGGAGCAAGGTCTCCATTACACAAGCCTGGATTTGATCGTGAGCTGTTGCATTAACAACAACTCCTCAACCCGAATTAGAGCGGGCGCAATTTTTTTAATCTCATGATGGGCCGGACAACGCCGTGCGATGGCATTTGCTTGGACATGCATTGCACCTAATAAGTGATTGAAAATCTTGTTATGTGTATGGTATAGTTTTAAGTCCTCCGTCCTAACTTACTGAGCTGTGGTTGCTCACATCCCTATAGACATCGTGCAGGTGCTGGCTAAAAAGCGGCTACAACTACTCTGAAGCTAGCAACTGTAGGATCTTGGGGAGTGAGGAAAAATATTGAAGAACGAACATATATTTTTAAGGTTTAAGCTTTTACTTTAGAACTTCTCATTTTTTTTAATAATATAATAACTAGGAAATATATTTCGGAGAAACATTGCAAACGATAATTGTAATCACCAAATTATAGTGAATATATATATATTTCCTCACTTTCTTAGATGAATGATTTATTTAAATTACAAACTGTTTACTTCAAAGCGGATTAGTCGTTGACGCCTTGTGTAGATCAAGTCTAATATAGCGGTTGTAAGGCCAACTTCTATCTTAGGGTGATTTACACGGTGGGGTTGTTACGACTCTGCCGCTTCAGGGCTTGACAATATTTAATGTCATGTCGCATCCTCTTGATGACTCTTGAAAAAGTGGTAGCAACGTCTACTGTGATTACTACCCCTTGGGGGAGGAGGATAAAGTGATAATAAGTGAAAATAAAAGAAAGTAAGTGAGTTAGTAAAGTGAAGTGAAAATGGAATAGAAATCATACAACTATACAAGTGGGAAGTTGAAGAAAAAATGATAAGGGCAATATAAGGAATGAATCCTTATTAAGGACTTATGTTTAACTTGAAGATTTAGCCCCTCTATGTTCGTATTAGAGTACTCATGCTTAACTTACATGTTGAACTTATTTACGGTAATATATTTGCCTAATTTACACTCATGTTGAAACCCCATGCCATGAACAAAGCTTATAACTAGATTAAGTCTCACGTTATGTTTAACTCATGTGTTCAAGCACTTGTATTCAAGTTAGAAGGCTAATGTTCAATACCTCATGCTCAACTTGTGTAATGGGACCTTATATCGCATTTAGTGCTCACATCGTAATCAAACCTCACATTTTGTTTAAGAGTTATATGGTGTTCAAGACTTATGCTATGGTCAAGCCTCACGCCGAGGTCAAGCCTTGCATCGGTTTAAGCTTTGCATCATGTCTAAGCCTTGCATCAAGTTAAGTTCTCGCATTGTATCGTGCTTAAGACTCATGACATGTTCAAAACTCATTTCATATTCAAGGCTACATGTTACGTATGGGGATTATGTCATGTTCAAGATTTACATCAAGTTCAAGGCTTACATCATGGTTAATGATCATGTTTAGGGCTCAAGTTCCATTTTGATAAATTTAAATCTAATGTACAAGACTTGCGTTTACTCTCATATTTAATACTCAAGTGCAATCATTATATTCAATCATGATCAAGACTCATGTGTCAAGGCTCATGTCTAACTCATATGCCGAGACTTATATTTAGCTCACATGCTAAGGGTATCATCTATGCTTAAATTGGGGACTCGCATTCAACTCTCATGTGCTCATGCTCAAAGTTTATGTTCAATTCATATGCTATGCTCACTTAGAAGCTTCACATTCATTTCACATGATTTAGCCAACAACTACTAATGTTAAAGGGGGTTGTGTTCATTTCAAATTTTCAATTCACAAATACTCATGTTAAAAAGGTTCAAAGCTTAGGTTCAATTTCCACGTTAAGTTCACATTCTAGGCTTAAGTTTAGTTTACATGTTCAAGGCTCGTATCACATTGCGTTTAAGGCTCCATTGTACCATGTTCATAGATTTACATCATGCTTAAGACTCACATCATGTTCAAGACTTATGTTTTATTAATGTGTGTACTCAGCTTACGAGTTTGCATTCGACTGTTGATATTCAAGGCTCATGCTTTATTCATATGTGCTCAACTCATAGGCTTATATTCTACTCTTATGTATTAACATCCAATCCTTATGTGTAAGGCTCACACTCGACTCTCATGTGCTCATTTATGCATGCTTTTATGACTCGAGACTCACGTTCAATTCATATTTTAAGTTGTAATTGGTTTAGAGGCCATACATAACCTAGGTATTATACATCTTCATTGTCACCCACTAATGAAGATCAGTCTTTGTTGGCCCTCAGTTTGCAAATAGTTACAGTTTGAGTAGTAAAGAGTTTACTCTTTTTAAACCATGTTGGTTTGCTAACTGATGTAAGGACGAGATCTGGTCTTCAAGTTACAATTGTACACTTTTGACCCTCAGTTGGCAAACAATCACGGTCCGGGTGGTAAAGAGTCTACCATCTTTAAACCATATCAATTTGTTGACTATAATCTACAAGCTCTAACCAAAATGCAATAGAGATTTAAGTAAGCCTAATAAGTTATGAAACAAACAATTCTATTACATATTAGATTAGCTCCTTAAGTAACAAACCAAAACTCTACAACATATCAAGGACATGAGCAGCTAAGTTTGTTAATGGGTTGCCAAAAAAAATAATAAAAAAAATCAAGAATTGAAGAATGAGTAAAAAGAGAAAGAAGAAGAAGAAGAAGAAAAAGAAGAAGCTAGTTGGATCGACGAAATGAAGAGATTAATGATGATTGAACAACAACTTCAACCATGAGGATCAACATGAAATTGTAGCAGCTCATTTATTATGGACAGTAACACTTGAATAGCAGTTAACTTAAACTTGTGACAGGAAGCTATGGTCACGCAATTCACCAACTTGATAAATCCAAGGCTTTGAGTCAAGAAAAAAGTAGGTGACGACAACTATAATATGAATCCGAGAAAGAATTAAACACTAACGAATAGCAATAAGAGCACCTTCCCATTCACGCGCGAAACACTCCATGACTAGTTTAAGCTACTCCATGAACAACCGAGTCGCACAAAAGCACCCATACTATAGTAATCTAATAGTAACCGCTGCATTTCACTAATTATAGTCATACAAAAATCGAGAAGCTCTTCCAATATCTACTTGACCTAGAAGAACAACAATAGTTGTAAGCATCTCTTAAACTAATTACCAAGCTACTCCTCTTAACGACCGATCAAAACCAAGCAAAAAGCTGCTTCACAATAGCTAGTGAGCATTGGTAAATGAGTTGCTAAACCAAGGAGTTAATAGAGTAGAGAATGAACTTCTCAAACGGCCTTACACACTTCTATCTTCTCCTAAACTAAGTTGCTTAGTTGTGAAACATGAGAAACCTAAGCTTTAAGCTATTAGATCCACAAACAAACAACAGTAGGAGCTGTATGAAAGTCATTGAGCAACTGATCCAAGCTTATCCATGTGTTGACCAAGGGTTTAGGTGTGTAGCGGCAGCTCTCCTCATGAAACTACGTAAGTTGAGCCTACATTCCAACAGTGAAACAAGGGTTTAAGAGACCACCTCTTGCCAACCTTTGTGAAAACCAAAATGGAATACTACCCCCCCACCCCCCCTTCCTAATCTATCTCACAACTGAGTCTAAATGGAGCTTCATTTTTTTATGTGAGGTCTTATCGCTGGCAAGAAAATCATTTAACAATATATGAGCTCATGGCCTTGGCCCAATACCTCTTGGTGAAGACTAATTTCTCTTCAGTATAAATTTCATCTCTCTACTCAACATCTAGTAGCTATACGTATATAAGAATCTGGGAAGGAGTTGTTTAATGAAAATTAGAATATAGTGATTTTTCAAAAAAAAATTCACCCAATTGCAATTTGGGTCATGTGACCCCGATTTAGGACATTCAACAATTGTGTACATATGGAAAGCTCTACAAGAAGAATTTTCCTCTATTCGAAGAAGATCAAGACAATATTAATACATTGAACTTAACCTCAATAAGATTGCTACTGTGAATTTAGTGAATAAGATGTAGCCTAATGGAATCAGTAACTCATATAAATCAAATTGAAGAGACAAATTAGCTCAAGAAGAGACAACTTAAAGGAGTTTATTTCAAGGTAATGCCTTGGGGGTAATTTGCAACTCAATTTAGCTAAGACATAACACATGATTAAGAGGTACTACGAACTCGCGCACTTAAATAACTCTCAAATTGATCTAGCAGCGATGTAGCTACTTAATAGTGTATGTGCCTAAGTTATCTAAAAGGCCCATTTAATACCTAAACCCCTTTAACTCTATCCGAATGATTTTGGTCAAGGGGTAGAATGTAAAGAGCTAAATTTAATTTTGGGCTTGAAACTCATTGATTAAATAGATTTGACTCATCAAGCAAAGGTGATAGGGCTTGAGAAGCCAAGCTCATAAATTATCGAGATGACCAAGAGAGTTTTGGCATGGTAAGCTTAGAATAGAGCCTATTGGATGGGTCCATTTGATCTAATCTTTTTTTATTTAGCTTACAATGAAATAATAAATAAAGCTTTTATTTGGGTTTAAACTCATGAAAATAGGCCACTTAAGATCCATTAATAAAGAGTTTCAATCTTAGTCATTGGTCACCATCATGATTTATTTGGATAGGAGAAAAAACCTACATTAACGCCGTTACTCTACTTGAACCTTATCTCAAAGATCAAACACTTAAACACCTTAAAAATACAATCCCATTCTTTATTAATTATAGAGTTTGATACCATCGTGCTCTTTTACCTATTACTATATATGTTAGAGCCTCATCAAGGTCACTTACTCCCCTTTTCTACACCTCTTTTCTGATCATCCTATATAAGTTACTCAAGTTGTTTCCTTAGTTACATGTATGCGGCTTCATATGTGGTATGTATATGACACCTGCATTTGTATCCATACCTCTATATATATAATTGATATTTTTTCAAAAAGTATGTTCCTTCATTTTCAAGTGATTAAATATCATTAGTATTTATACGCTACTTATTGATCTATTTATCATATTAGTATAATTAGATCTTTTTTCCACGAGATAGTGTCCATCATATTAAAATAGTGGCCGTCGAGGATAGCCTTCCTTTGTACGAGATAATACCTCGTAAAAACCATGTGAAGAGAGCAATATAGGTTACTTTGCCATGTCTTCTCGTATCATTTCTCCTATATCGATTGACACGTTTGAAAGATGGTGGCTTCATATGGTTTTTGGCTGTCTGATGTGAATCTTGGTTTACATTATATTCATCTGGGTTCTTGTCGTTGGCACCAAATGGAGTCCGGTTGTCCAAAATACCTATCCTCAACGTCTTCTCCAAAGGTATGGGGTTATTTTCTATTGGATGTGGCTTGCTTTCATGCATTAAGCCCCACAGTGTTTGTTAATAAAAAAAAAATCATCTATAAATCCTGTCACGTTATGTTATTCAATATTTATACCAACGCTTTGTCATAACAACCACGTCCACCCCAAGTATTTTGTGCATGACATGTACAATTACCTTTATTTTCATTAATAGAGATTCCATGAAATTATTAGATACTCGTATCCTATTTCCCTAATATTATACTTTTCAATATACGCTTAAAGAATCATATTAGGGTGCAATACATTAGTATTATGTACACCATTTGTATTTGATGATTTCATAGATGAAGTTTTTTTTTTTTTCAACTATTATACATATAATCTGGGAGAAAAGAAAATAGAACTTAATTCATCCTATTTGGAAGATTAATTTTCATACCACTAAGTTACGTCAACTTCAACATTTCATAGATGAAGTTTGAATATGCTAAACATATTTAATTGGACTTTTATTTATCAAATTTACTACATTCATCATTTTTAGAAAAGTATGTTGTGACAACTACTCATTGGTCGTAGACTACAAGTGTAAATGCGTAGCCATGAGAAAATTAAATATATCATTTGATAACTTTAAACATTTCAGTAGTGTCCAACTCGAGTTTTGATCTTTTTTTCTTAATTTTAATTTATACTAAGCCTAACCCTCTCAGTATAAATTGCTCAGCAAAAATGAAGGAAAATCTCAATTAAAAAGAAAAGGAAATGGTTTAAAGTAAAATTATATTAAAAAGTAAAAAAGAAGAAGAGCTTTTGGAGTTGCTAAACAATGAAAAGAAAGGTTGAGGTTACATGAAAGGAATAACCTCAACTGAGCTACAAGTTCACGATTTCTAAAAAGATTTTAAAAAACATTTAAAAAAAAAAATCAAAGAGTTCTAGACTCATGAGCTTGCTTGTTTAAAATCGAGTTAGTTTCCATATATGGACTTTTCAAAAAAATTCAAAAGATCCTAATTTTAAATTCTTTCCCTTGACAAAATAGAAAGAAAAAAAAGGGCAAGAAAGAGGTGAACACCTTTTATTTTTTTCTCGCAAAACTAAGAGATTTATTAGTGTTTACAAGAATAGTGAAAGAAACATTTTATGATCTTTCTTTTTGGGAAAAAAATTTTCTTTTTCGATGCTACTTAAAATGCATATATACTCACCAATCGAGATTAGGCTATACATAGTTCTTTTTCCCTTTTTTTTTTTTTAAAAAAAAAGAAAACTCAAGTAGGTTGGTTGCTTTTACTGGAAAAAAAAAAGTTTCTCTTTAAGTTCTTACATTTTTTTTCTTTTTCTTAAAAAAAACCCTAATTTGATGGCCAATTTTTTTTAAAAAAGAAATATAGGTTGAAAAAATGCATATTTATTTTACTTTCTTAAAGAAATTAATTAAGTGAAGAAAAGAAAAAGAAAAACTTCAACGGAATGAAGTTATGCTAAGAAAAACAACAAAGAGAAAAAAAGAAAAAGAAAAATAAGATTTTTTCTAAAAGAAAATTAACAAACGCTTACTTTTTCACTAAATCACTTAAAACATGAGAATCACACATGAGCAACCAATGCAATCAAAAGAATTTATTAAAAAATGGAATAAAGGCATCTAATATTGCCATTTTAAAAGTTCTACAAAGTGTATTATTATTTGTTTTAATGAAAAAGACATGCTAAATGTGCTTTTTTTCTTTTAAAGAACTTGCAATTTTTTGCTAACATCTGGCAAAGATATAGTTTTGAAAAGAATGTGGAAAATGCTAATTTAAAAGAAGATAATAAGAGTGTAATTTTTAATTATTATATCATGTCTTTTTTAAAAAAAAAAAAAACAATGTAAAAAGATATAACCTAAAAAGAAGGTAACAAGAATGAAAAGAAAAAATGATAAAGATGTAATTTTCATAAATCATGGGAAGCACTTATTGCATAACATATCTTATATCTTAAAAGTTGTAAGATATGTTATGCAATTTATCACAATAAGGATGCAAACTTTCTACTAAATGTAATATATATCATCATTATTATTCTTTTTTAAATGATGCATCAAGAGTAAGAAAAAATACATTACATAGCACATGACAACAAAAAAAAAAAAAAAAAGAAGAGACAAAACGTAATACTATGACATGAATTGGTCTTTTTTCTAAATAATTTTATTCTTGCAGAAAATAAATAAAAAAGTGAAAGAAAATAGCTCACCTACGCAACACAATAGTGACGATGGTAAGATCAATGACGCTCCACTAGTCACGCACAAACAGAGCCCTCAAACGAACTTGAGAACTAAGCACTGCAACTCCTCCAATTTGATAAAAAAAAAAAAAATCGAAGTTAGAGCAAAATCCTAACACAAAGATTGCAATATAATTGACATACCGAAACAAGTTGGGGTTTTTGATTGTTGGAATTCACTGAACTTATATTTGGCTTCAATTTGGACGAATTTGGTCAAAATAAAGACCATGGAAAATACAAGTCTAATTTACCAAATAAAAGAAGACGAAAGCTATGGGATTTAGATTATTTCTATTTATTTCTCTATTAATTTTTTTCAATTTATAAATTAACGATCGTAATTGTTTGGATTTTTAAAATATTATGTAATATCATTATAATATTAATATATTCCTTATAATTTTAGTTATTGATTATATATGTTAATATTTTAAAATGATAATTGAGAAAAATTAAGAATGAATATGTATTTCGAAAGCCATGGATCGATAGACAAGAATTCTGATATTATCAGCTCCCCGTAGTCGTTGGGATCTCCTTGTAGCGGTCCTCTCTTGGATTAATAATCAAAAGAAGGGTCGCTCTCGTAACAGTATCAACGAGAAAGGACTTCTGTACACTGTGCTGATCCTGTACATTGACTACGCATGCATTTTAATTTTGTTTTACCAGCTCGCAAATCGGTGAAAATTACTATATATGTAAATATATTTAATTGAGGACGGAAACTTTTGTATCAATAAAACGTGCAATTATTGAATTAAAAAGAGACGTGTCATTATTATAAAATATGGATTTCCCAAAACTATTTCAGAAAATTGAAATCTCTCCAAAATGCAACGTTCCACCTTTTTTTTTTTTATTGATAAAATTATTATGGATTCAATCAAAATAATACTCATGTCTCGAAATTTTAAGATCAACAAAGAAACAGAGATAGAACACTAATTTTTTCATCGGGATAGATTAAATATAACAACATATCCGTCAAATAATATCGATATGATTAGATAGATGATGAACCATCCTGCATGCTCCAAGCCCTTAGCTAACAAATTGGTCTTTGTGCTTGGTTATCCAGTTCGTCCATAACATCAACATCAAATGTTGACTTGGCTTGGCATTTTACCACCTCCAATGCATAATGCAGCGACAGGGCACTGGTCATTCATCCCATCCTACTCAACAATTGGCATATCATGTAGATGCCTTCATTACACTCCTTACCACACTTCACTTTTAACTCCCATTTGAATTAGAATATGAGATACACTCCAAGAAATATGAGTTATCCAAAACAAAGTCTAAAATCTGTATCAATACACCATATAGCATGGGCTAAAATAGTAGTTCTCAAGTCATAGTTGAGTTTAAAAAAAAAAAAAAAATTAAATTCAATGCTCTCATCCACTAAACATACACAATATATAATTCATACTTCTTATTGGTATATTATGTTATGTATAACATTGCAAATACATTCTTGCACTAACCAACCTATGGTATTGGTATTGACGTCGGCTTGAAGGACAAAATCTTTGAAAGATACGTTTCTAAACCCTGTCTTGCTCTTTTACTTTTGGATACAATGATAAAAAGAATAAAATTTTAGGAAAAGTAAAATTTATGACTAAATGGTCCCGTAGGATTTCAAATGCACCATTTTTAAAAGATCTAGAGGTATATATATATAAATGTTTGATTTTTATATATGGAGTAAATATAAAGTGATGCATTTATAATTGTCTTATATTATTTGGCCATTGTAATTTTCACTAATTTCAAATAAGTTTAATGACCAAAATTTCTATTTGAGGAAGTTATTATGTACCTCTATTGCAAGGTTTTTTATACAATTCCTCTAAGCTAAAGGATGTATCCTTAAGGGGATGAAGCATTAGGTTTCATGATAATATTAATACAAGATGAGTAATAAGTAAATACTAATAAAAATTTAACATATAGATATATAAACTTACTATTATCAATATATATCTATATACCATTAATATTTACCAATTATTTATCAAAATATTGACTTTAGTATCAATAGTTTTTTTCCTCACAATGGGTTTTTAACTTGGAGTAAAATTTACAAAAACAAAAGATTCAGAAGAGGTTGCTAAAAATAGCAATATTAAAAAAAAAAAAAAGAAAGAAAGAAAAATGTATGTTGCTTATCATGTATGACGCAAGCATGGATGTGTCCAACAAGTTAGAGTTAGGAACACGACTCTAGTCTCTATCTATAAATTGGCAGTAGGAAACTAAGGTAACGCTAACCACATGCCAAGATAGCGTCCATCAAATTGCCAATGGCCGTAGATAACCTTCCCTTGTACGAGACAGTACCTCGTAAAAACCATGTGAAGAGAGCAATCGAGGTCACTTTGCTCTGTCTTCTCGTATCACTTCTCATATATCGATTGATACATGTGAAAGATAGTGGCTTATTATGGTTTTCGGCTTTCTTGTGTGAATCTTGGTTTACGTTCATCTGGGTTCTTGTCGTTAGCAACAAATGGAGTCCGGTTGTCTACAATTCCTATCCTCAACGTCTTCTCCAAAGGTAACGGGACTATTTTCAATTGGATGGATTGCTTTCATGCATTAAACTCCATAGTGGAAAATTCATTTATGAACCGTGTCGATAGAAATAATCCAATCATAGACTTCTTCTTTTTTTTTTTTTTTTTTGTTGGGTGGAACTCCAATCATAAACTTTCCATTATGGGCCATGTTATTAAGTGTTTTGTTTTAAGAACTGAGTTCACCATTCAAATATTTTGTGTACGACAAGGTGCAGTTCCATTTATTTTTATTGGAGGTGATTTTGTGAAATTATTAGATACACATGTCCTATATACCCTTAAATATAATGCTAAGCTTAAAAAATTTCAGTACCCCCCATATAATTCATGTTGCGTTCAAAATAATTAAATAGCAACAATTTGCTCACTATCTTTTGGACAGCCAAGTACATGTAGTAATTATGAAATGAAGTCGAGTCAAGCAAGGGTAAATAGATACTCGAAAGCAAACTTAATCGGAATTTGTAAGCTACAGATGTAAGGATTTAAAATATATGGTCTTTAAACAGAGTTTTATACAAGAAAAATCTGTTCACTAAATGAGACAAATGCATTCATGTTGGTATTAGTAGACATAAAGCCACACCTTTTTCTTTTTCTCTCTCTCTTTTTTTGGTATAATATCGAAACTGCCACCCGAATTTTGATTTTTTCTTCTTTTTTTTTTTGGGGGGGGGGGGGGGGGGGGGGGGGTGGGGTTTGGTTTGGTTAATTTTGCAGTTAAAGCTTAAAACTGCAAATTATGGTATTTAATTGAACTTTATTTGTCAATTTCAGGCATATAGTTTGAGTTAGCTAAACATACTCAATATTTTGACTTATCAAATTTACTTTAGAAAGTATATTATGGCAATCACCAGCAAATTTCACAAAGTTCCATTAAGTATATCATTTCACAACTTTAAACTTAGAAGTAGAAAATTGGAAAGACAATGTCAACATAATCCTCCGTCTTTCCATAATTGATTACTCAAATATGTGCCTATATAACAAAATGGTTTGGTCCATCCTTTGAAGGAAAAGGGAACTTCCTCCGGTGGACATGCTCGTGACAACAGCGGATCCCGTGCTAGAACCACCTATAATTACGGTGAACACGGTGCTGTCACTGCTGGCGGTGGATTATCCGGAGGATAAGTTGGCTTGTTACGTTTCCGACGACGGCTGCTCGCCGGTCACATATTTTGCTTTAGTGGAAGCAGGGAAATTTGCAAAACTTTGGGTTCCTTTTTGTAAGAAGTACAATGTACCAGTTCGGGCCCCATTTCGTTACTTCTCCGGTGGTGATATTAACCCGTCAAATGGGGATGATGTTAATGGTTCGTTGGAATTTGAACAAGCGTGGAAAGTAATGAAGGTACTTAATATTAGAACTATAATTAAAACTGATTTAATTTAATGGTATAAATATTTATTTATAATAAAATAGATTAAACATTAAAGTTATAACAGATGAAAAGAAAAAACATTCCTGTGTAAGTATTATCGAAATCATATTCATTTATCATCTAAATATACTTCCAACGTTTTTTTTCGTTTTCCATATTTATTTATTTGTTTAATTCTTCAGTGCTGATATTTATTTATTGGAAAATGCTAGGGCAATCGTTAAGATTTATTGGAAATTGTGAATGGACGCTCTAATAAGAATTTGTTAAGGAAGTAAATAGAGAAGGATTTCACTTCTTTTTTTTTTTTTTCTTCTCCCGTTAATCATGTAATCAGTATATGGAGAAGATGAAAAGTTTGCTTTTCAGGTCCTTAAGAAGTTCTAAAGCTTTCATTAACGAGACTTTTATTTATTACTTCGCTTTTCGATTGCTTATTTGTAGCTAGAAATATTAAGTAAATATTCAAAATACAAAAGTTTATAACTAAATTATGGGTCTATGAATGGGTACTCTAAATATTTTAAAGGACTGAAAAGGTAACTCTTTAGACGTCCAATATTAATCCTACACTTTACAAAAGAAAAACCAAAAAAAGGTAAATGATTACATGCTAAAGTGAAAGTTTCTTTTTGCTCCACATCTTAACAAGTTCTGAATATCCCTTAACATTTTCGCTGTATTGTTATGTTCTTTAGGAAGTGACGAACTATTTATTGATAAGCCAACATAATGGAAATAATTTGCGGTTCACAAATTGGATAATGATTTTAAAAACCATGTTAGATGATTGTTCGCTACTTCATAAAGGGAAAAAAATCAATTCAAAGAAATCTTTGTTTAGTTAATTCCTGATAAAAACCCCAAAGTAATATTTCAAAGAATGGAAAATAAATGGGTCTAACTCTTTTTTTCTTTTACGCGAACAAATTGATATTGCATAAAATAATCAGCACCTTAATATATATATCTATATATATAGAGAGAGAGAAAGTGATAATATGTATTTTGCCACTGATATTTGTTAAAATACTAAATAAAAATCTTTTTACTTTTTTTTCTTAAAGAATATGACTAATTTTGGAAAATAAGAAAAATTTCCCCATAAATCCTTAAAGTTTAATAAGTATCCAAAATAAATATATTATATATAATAACGATTCTTTCGAACTATTATTAATTTTAATAATGAGGGAATTGAACGTTATCTATTCGATCGAACCGATTTATATGATAAAGTGGTTTGAGTGAAGCAGGGTGAAATTGCAGGAGGAGTACCAACAGCTCAGCAAAAAGATAGATGAAGGCAGCCGACAACCGATTCCGAGTGATTTTACCGGGGACTTGGCTCCTTTCTCCAATGTTGAGCGTAGAAATCATGCTTCCATTGTCAAGGTAAGTTTCCTTTTTCGTAATATATTAGTAACTGTGCAATATGAATCAAAATGTATAAAATACTGGACTTACACTCTATATAAAATGTTGATATCAAGAATTATTTTCTATAATGAATACCAAATTAGTTTAACTTGTAATTATTTTTCATGTTTGTTTATCATTTGACTTGGATTCTTTTCTTTCTTAATTAATACTTTCTCGATCGCTAAAACCAACTCGCTCATTTCATCGGTGTATTCATTACACTGATTGGCAGGGGCATAGTTGTTCATTTACCATGCTTATTATATAAGAAAAATTCGGTAGGATAAGACAATCCCGTTAAATAATGAATAGCTAATAATTAGTTAAGTACCCATAGATGTCTATTTGTAACTCTATTCATCACTGCATTCATAGGTACCCTTCAAACCCCAGCCCTAAGTGTAGCCCCGACACACCGGTCCCATCCGACCAGCCACCACCGACAAAACCAACCTTCTTCGATGTCCTTTTTCGTTACAGGTGAAACCAACCACCTGCGTAGACCGTAAACGTATATTATAGTTTTAATAGTTTTATAGTGGATATTATATTATAGTAATTTACCTTTTAATTTCTTGAATACAGCAAAATACTTTACATGCCTCATTTCGTGTGACTCAGTAGATATTTGAAATCAAAATGTTTAAAGACATTTTTTTAAAGGCCCAATTTCCATACGGTTATTAAGGTAATAAGTTTAATTTCATTACATCACTTCTCTAATTAAACTTTTTGGCCAGAATTTCTAACTGATTGATTATACCTGTACGTTTCAAGTTTAATAGAATTATCTATACCACTAAGGTGATAGCACAGCGGATAAGAGATTGAAAACAACAACCTATAACTTCGAACGTACATTAAAATTATTTATGCATGTCCCTGCTGATTATTAGCGAAGAATATATAAATATAGTTCCAAGATTTAGTATGTAACTTTATATAACTGTTAAAAATGTATCAAAATATTATATACAGTCGATACGTTTATCTAAGTGCTTGTAATTTGAAATTTAGAATATAAAGTTTGATTTTTATTTTTTTTTATAATTTAATGTATATATTTTCCCAAAACGACTCACCAAAGGCATCTCTGTTAGATACTAAATTATAAGAGAGTGAAGCTCTATACACTAAGTTGTCCCAAGTCTTAAAATACATGTACTCGGTATACCATTTTTCCCTCATTTCGGTTACGGTCTTTGAGTTTCAGTAAATAGGGTGTTTGTATATTTTTAAACGTCGTCAAAATATGACGTTATAGTTTGATGGTTTAGTCATATGTATCATGTATTCATAATTATCTCAAAATTTAATGACGAAAAAAGCAATATGGATTACTATAAGTAACATATACAAGAAACGAAAAAAAATAAATAAATAAAAAACTTGCAATTATCATTTATTATCGGTACAATTCTGGTGCTGATAATGATAATGGTGAAATCTATGATATGTAACATTATCCCTTTACCCTTGTTGCAAGGATACAAATTAAGACCCCGGCTGTCGGAATTATCCATAAAATGTGATACGGTGGCTCGTGAACCTAATTTGTCTTTGACGACGTACATAGAAATTCTCAAAAATCGAGTCAGTGGTGTCAGAAAGTTAAATCTTGCATGCGGGCTATTCAATGGCTATGAAATTGGCTGTCGATCCAATTACTAGAACCCTACTTCATTATTGTATCCACTCCAATTTGATTGAATTTAGGTTTTGTTTTATTTTTTATTTTTTATATATTACAATCGGAGAAAGAAGATACGAATTCGATTTGTCCATGAGAAACTAATGTTTATGCAACCAAGATATAATAGTTTTAGCGATTAAATTTAGGATTTTGAAGTTAAGTTATTAAAATAGTTTTCAATAAGCTTAAATATGGTTTGATTGAGCAGATTTATTTAGACATAATTTTTCTAAAAGTCTTTTGTATGAAAATAATCTCTTCATGGGTTATAGTATATATTGAGGAATAATGGGTATAATCTCTTATTGGTAATTAAATATTGTAAAATTATTTTTTGCACCTCAGATTTTTCTATTAATGTGTCCATACATAGTTCATATTGTAATTTTACATGTCCAGTAACCTTTCCCTTATTATAAAAACGATACGTCATCTGGAAAAAAATCATACTCTTAGAAATTTTGAGAATAAAGTATCACATACTAAAAACCTGCTTATATCGCGAAAGAGATTTTCGTGACCCTTATCGACATTCGTCGTAATAAATTTCATAATTGTCAAACCCTGTCTTAGAGCATCTTCATCGCCTGGAGGTTCACATGCGTCCAAGATGAGAAGGAAGGCTTGCTTGGCCGTTGGTTAACACTATGTTTGGGATCAGCAGAGAAATTAAAATGGGAGGAAGGAAAGAATTAAAAAGAAAGAAAAATAAAAGGAAAGAAATGTTTACCTTTTATATTTGGACTGGGGAAAGGAGGAGGAATTCATTTGGGAGGAAAGGTTTTTAAGATAAGATTTAAAAGAATTTTAAATTATATAATTATTATAAGATTTTTCTATGATCCTGTTCATAATTTTTATAGAATCAGTACCATATTTTATTATATTATTGATTTAATATTCAGTAAATCTAATTTATTAAACCAATTATGCTGTCAATCATCTATATCTAATTAATATTAAATTGATGATGAGATAAAAAGATAGACGAATCCTATCAAAATAATTAACCAAACCGAAGTTTTCAAATTATTATAAAAATAATGATAAGATCTTAAAAAGTAAGGCTATAATTGAAACTAGAAATAACTTTTCTTCTTAAATTACTCTAGTTTTGAAGGATTAAAACAATGTGTGGGTCGAGGGAAAACTTTCCCGTGTAAAATTTATCACCTTCCACTTTCCTTCCATTTCCAAAACAGGAAAACTCCATCCCAAACACGGTGCAAGCTATTTAAGGATTTTTCCTCACAAGGGTACATAGCCTTGTTAGAGAAACGTGCCCTCCTCAATTTTTCTATTATTCTTTTTTTTTTTAAGTTTTAGTTGGTTTAAAATATATTACAAGACTTACAAGAACTTTAATATAAAATTTTAAAAAATTATGAAGGAATTTAAGAATAAAGTAATGATTTTTTTTAAAAAAAGAAATTTTTTAATATATTATGTAGTATTTATGAATTTAATAAGTTTTTTAAGAATAAAGAAGTACTTTTAACTCAAAAACTGTTGAAACTGATGGCTTTAGCGTTAGGTGCCCATCGGACAGTATACTAGTGGTTAACCTTTTCAATAACGACGGAAAGATGAGTAGGAAACAAAACTATTTCCTCTTTTAGAGATAGAAATTATGCTTTTCCCGTTTTTCTTAAAAATATTTAACAACCAGTACCGATCATCGGTCACTATTTTTGCATCCCACCGTTACTTATAGCTTCAATCCTCTTCCAAGATTATTAGGTTAATATTTTATATTTGTAGAATTATTGGTAAAATAAGTTTTGAAAAACATTTTCAGTGAAATAAACGCACTAGTTTGTGTCTTTTTGCATTAATTCATGCAGAATGACTGCATCATCTCCTTTAGAATATAATAATGCAAATTATGACTAATGAACACAAAGAATTGCAAATCGGTGAAAGGTATGAAAACAATTCGAAATTCTATTATCTTTTAAATAATTGTCCATAAAGAGAAACAAGGAAGACGAAAAAATCTACTTATATCTAAAAACAATTCCTACAACGGCATCTAAAAAATAAAAGAACCAGTAACGAGTCTTAAGGGGAGTTTTCTAAATCCAAAATGGTATTAATTGAGCTTTTCTAAATTATTTCATTGCAGTATTTGAAAATCAGCTTTTGGAAATATATAATAATAAGACAAATTCTTCCTAAATAAAAAATTAATCCTATTTAAGCGTAATCAAGAAAAATTACCTAATTTATATTTTTTAAATAATTGTCCATAAAGAGAAACAAGAAAGACGAAAAAATCTACTTATATCTAAAAAAATTCCTAAAACGGCATCTAAAAAATAAAAGAACCGATAACGAGTCTTAAAGGGTGTTTTCTAAATCCAAAATGGTATTAGTTGAGCTTTTCCAAATTATTTCATTGTACTATTTGAAAATCAGCCTTTAGAAATATATAATAATAAGATAAATTCTGCCTAAATAAAAAATTATACCTATTTAAGTGTAATCAAGAAAAATTACCTATTTTACCGTGTCCCCATGGATGATTTAAGGAAAAACTAGGAAGGATGGAAGTTTCTGAAATTAGAAATGTAAAAAATATGTCCATAATTGCACTAACCAGCAGCACGGTTGGTTGGTTGTTCCAAGTCGCTTGTGATTATTCTAATTCAATATTCCAAGCATGCTCGTCGCGTTTTGTCTAGTGAGCTATATTGTAATTTTCCCTATTTGTAGTTTTTCTTTTATTGTAAAAAATATTATTATAAAGTTGAATCGCAGTTTATTTTACGTCGAAAATGATATCCACCGTGAAAAGTTGACATAATTCTAAGCTTTAATGTGTATTATTTTATGTCTGCAACATTCACTCGAAAACCCAGTATTCAAACTAATATTTGCCTATTTATCCTTGTTTTTTTTTTTTTTTTTAAGATTATATCGGAAAATAAGGCAGGTGCTGAAGGAGAAGGATTGCCTCATCTGGTTTACATCTCTAGAGAAAAGCGACCCACGCATCCACACAACTACAAGGCTGGCGCTATGAATGTTTTGGTAATACATTTATCCTAACGTTTTTACATGTTTATACAAATGATGTACATGGAAATTGATAAAGAATGTATCATTACTGTACCCCTATCAACAAGTTTGGTAAGTCCTTATCATACAATACAACTATCTGTTAGGTGTATATAAACACTATATACTCTCAAAATGAGATGTTAACTTTCATTAACTCTCGAAAATATATATATATATATATGTATGCCTAGATTGTTATTAAAACCCTAAAGTTATCGATAAAAAGAAACAAAAGTAGCAACAGATTAGGGTTTCAACGACATTTTGTGATATATGATATTTTCAAAAAAGATCGACAGCATGCTTTAGTGCCAAGGTGAGAATGCAATGCAATGTTCTTTTTCCTTGTACTGATTTTCCATTTTTTAATTTTTTTTTTTTATTATGAATAGTGTAGAGTTTCCGGAATCATGACGAATGCACCATTCATGTTGAATGTGGACTGCGACATGTATGCCAATAATCCTCAAATTGTTCAGCGTACCATGTGCATCCTTCTTGGCTCAAAATCGGAAAGAGAGAGTGGTTTCGTTCAAACTCCACAAATGTTCCATGACGGAGAAAAAAATGATCCATTCGGGAACCAACTTGTGGTTTTATATGAAGTATGTAAAAATTTTCCAATGTTTTTATTGAATATTTAACAATTTGGTGTATGTCAAAAAAAAAAAAAATCAATTTCTTTTCTCATGAATTCATCACATAATTCCAGTACACGATGCGTGGAATAGCCGGAATTCAAGGACCTTTCTATGGAGGAACTGGGTGTTTTCACCGCCGCAGACCGATTTACGGATCATGGCCAGAGGATGAAGTTAATGGAAAGAAAAATATTCCTTTAAAATATGGTAGAATCCAGTACATTCTTTTTTTCTTTTTTCTTTTTTTATTTTTAATTTCTATCTTAACCTTTTCCCCCTTTATCCGGCAGGAGAAGCTACTTATAAAGAGAGAATACTTAAAGGATTTGGGAAGTCAAAAGAGCTTATTCATTCAGCTGCTCTTGCTTTGAATGACCTTAGGAGTTCCCAGTGCGTTGATCTTTCTACCAGACTTGAGGCAGCGCATCTTGTGGCAAATTGTGGCTATGAGCATGCTACAAAATGGGGCAAAGAAGTAAGATTTGGACTTTTTTATTTGTATTATAATAGAAATTGAGATGTTCTTCTTCTTCATTTATTTTTCCATCAAAAGAGAGGAATCAGATTTACCGTTATTGTTTGAACAGTCAGTTATCTATATACAGCAACTTCAAGTGCTAACCATTGATCTCATTTGAAATCACTTCGACGGATCGAAAAAAGTAGATAATTGGGTTTAAATGTACCTAATTTTTCTTGAAAATTATACCATCTTTTATGACTAGTCGATTTACTATGTTCATAATTTCCTTTTCTTTTCTTTTTTTATTGTATATATAGATTGGTTGGATATATGGTACCACGGTAGAAGATATTATGACAGGACTAAACATCCATTCAAGGGGTTATAAATCGATCTACTATTCACCAAACCCACCTGCTTTCTTAGGCTCCGCACCTTCTGGTGGGCCGACAACAATGATCCAACAAAAGAGATGGGCCACAGGTCTGCTTGAAGTTTTGTTCATTAGCCAAAGCCCAATAAAAAGTCATTTACAATTTAGGCAGTATTTGGCATACTTGTATATCCTTGTTTGGGCATTAAGATCCATACCCGAGCTCTTATATGCTCTTCTTCCTGCTTATTGTCTCATCACCAACTCCAGTTTCCTGCCCAATGTAAGTATCCCTCACTTCTTCTTCTTCTTCTTCTTTTTCTTTTTTCTCTCTATTTATTTTATTTTTCATTTTCTTTTTTGTTTAAATGTTTTTTTTTAAATTTGCATTGTAAATCACGCTTGCACTTCTTGAGATTATTGGTATGATCAACTATCAACCCATGTATATAATGTTGTTTTTTTCCCTAAAAACTAAAACATGGAAACGACATTCACACAAGTTATTTGGACATCGAATAATAAGAGAACAATACGTAAATAGGTTGCACAAATATCATTTTTGTATATGAATGTGTCATCTTAAGAATATTCAATATACTAATTAGGTAAAAATAATATAGCTAAAATTAAGTGCACCTTCCTTTTATAAAAGTGGACCGTGTAAGGGTCCTGTTATCCTTATCATATATATATATATATATATATATAATATCAGTGGAAGATAAACCTATATCTTTTCCTACTTCTTTTTAATCCATGTAGTTGATACTATACCAGTGATATGTTTTCGTAATGAATAATGAAATGGACCACTAATGATTTATTATCACAGGTCCCTGCCATTTTGATACCAGCTTCCATTTTCTTGATCTATAACGCGTATTGCATAGCGGAGTACCTCGCGATCGGCTTGCCAATACGTGCATGGTGGAACAACATAAAAATGCAGAGGATAACCTCCGTATGTGCATGGACTTTGGCAGTTCTAAACGTAATACTCAAACTGTTAGGAATATCAGAGACGGTATTTGAAGTGACAAAGAAAGAGCAATCCAGTTCTAGTGACAGCAACAATGTGGATACCGGAAGGTTCACCTTCGATGAGTCACCTGCTTTTATACCAGGAACTACACTCGTGTTCGTGCACTTGAGCGCTCTATTAATAGCATTATCTGGGTTACAACCGCCAAGGCAAGCTGGATATGGCTCTGGCATAGGCGAAGTTGTGTGTTCAGTGTGGTTGCTATTAACCTTCTTGCCATTCGTCAAGGGGTTGTTTGGAAAGGGGCCATATGGTCTCCCTTTTCCTACCATTGGCAAGGCTGCTATTCTAGCTATGGTTTTTGTTGGCTTTTGTAGGATGAACTTAATACGTTCTCTTTAGTCTTTACACGTCCAGATAATATTAGCAACGTTGTAAGTGTAATCCTAAAGCTATCGATCCAAGTACTGGTAAACCTTTTAATTTTACTATTTCGCTTTTTATCTTTGGAAACTTTTGAAAATGTGTACTTATCTTCATACTATTTATTGCTATTGATAATCCTTACGGAAGGTCGAACTTACTTTAATTAAGTTATTACTAAAATTATTTGTAGAAAAATATTTGCTTATCATAGTAATCATATTGCATCTTATATATCAAATGATCTTGTTAACGATTTGACCTATAATAATTTCTAACTTACAATAATTTCTAAGGCTTAATAAGATAGAAAAAACTTTTTATTATGCATAAATATTAAATGAAAATTAAGTATTAATTTAGAAAAAAATATTAATAAATAAAAACTTACATAAGATTTGTTTTTAACAAAAATAGATCAAAAAAAATTAAAAAATAAATTACAAGTACAAAGAGAAATTTGACATAAATATAAGTATTTAACTATTTTTTTTAATGATAACTTTATATAATTGTTATATTAGAAATACTAAAAAAATATATATATATCATTTGAATATAAACTATTAGGTAATCAATTATCCAATAATTCACGTTCATTTTCGTAACATCAATTGTAAAAAAGATTTATTAGATCGAATCATATAATTGATATTATTTATAAACACTTTATAAGATAAAAACCACAATACTTATAATATGGTTAATGAAATTATTTTTATAGTATTATCTGTAAAAATAGCATTATAAGAGAATTAATTTAGTTGGATATGATTTCTAATGAATGAATTTAATGTCATTAGTTGTTGTGAGAAAAGAAAAAGTTTAATCATCAAGAAATAAATACATCTTAAAAAGAGTAAATATGATAAACATGGAAGTTGAGATATTCATAAAGTAAATACTTAACCACTAAACCATACTTTATTTCTTAGTATATTTTAGAAGTTTAAGAGGCATATTCATACCTAAAATAGTTCTGAAGGTATTTGCAATTATCTCAAAATTATTTCTTATAGTAAATTTGTAATTCCTTGACTATTTTGTCAATTTGCCTTTTTTTCATGGTTAAAATTCTTGAGCAAATATAGCCCGACCTACTGTTTGCTTCCTCCAGTGATAGATCCATGTAAGTGCCGGATGTTACTTAAACCATGAGACAAGAAAATTTAGGTCCCGGCTTCTTTCTTTAGAACCAAGGATATCCATAGGTATATTTAGAGTTGGACTATCCATGAAAAGCAGATTTCTGAGTATCAATATGGTAATCAACAAGTATTTGAAGAGATATATATACTGTATACATAAGGATTAAGAAAACAATTGTAATAACTAACAACTATTTATTTCACATTTTCTAAACGACTATTCTATTTATGACACCATATAAAAGACAAATTATAAATTAGATATTTGTTTATAAACCGCCTCAAGTTGGAGCTCCTCAACGACACCAAGTTATCAACGAGAAAAGAGATTTATGCTTTGCCAAGTGAATCGATCACAATATTCCACAAGCAAGCAACTTGGAGGAATGTGAACAATTTGAAGGAACCACCAATGATTTTTGTCTCAAATGTCTAATTTACTTGGATGTGGAATGGAGCACTGACTGATAATTTGATGAAAGAAATCGAAGAAACCATCATCTCTAGACAATGTAAGACAATGAGGTTGAGGAAACTCTGTTCGTCTTGGACTTCTCAAGTTCAACATCCGTTAACTATGAAAGCTCATTGAGGAACGAAGTCTCAAATCTACGATCTCGTTCTCATTGAATTCTATTGATTCCTGCTATCAATGGGAGATATACTGTAGCAACTATAAGTATTACCTTCCACTACCATGTGAACAAAGAGTGACCAATCTTTTGATTAAGCAAAGCAAAAGGCAAAGCAAAGCAGAAGTCTATATCGGTTTAGAATTATTGTATCCCTCGAAAACAAGTAGTTTAGATATAGGTAATCTATCGATCAAGAACGTTGTTGTAAGGATACATTCTTTTTAAAACTTTCTAGATTAGTAAGGGTATGCTTTAAAGAGACATCTATGCCATTTTTGTTATAATAAATCTGAATTTTCAGGTGTATTCATTTGGAATAAAAATTGCTTATAAGAGTTTGTTGAACAATCTCTATTCCATAATCTTATCTTAGTTGCCATCATCTTATAATATTTTTCGTTGAAAATTATGAAATAAACGCAAATTTTGCACATTTGTTTTCTTTTTTAATGATAAACTATCCATCTACCTTTTCCTTTGGTACATCAGTGTTAACTGAAGAAACAGTGGAGGAATTCCTTCCCTATGAATTGTCTATGCAATTCATTGGAAGTGATCTTTCTTGGTTTGAGCACGCGACATGACTCTCAAATGTAATCATTGCTTTTGCAATGGCCCGTTTTGCTCCGGAGTCTAAGTCTTGTTCACAGCACAAAACCTGGCTTGAATTTTCATGAGTTCTAATGTCTAATATTTCTGACCTATTTCTACGTATGGGGTCATTATATTGGAATTAATTTTGATAATAAAGGTGTGTAAACGAGAACCGAACGACCTATGCCCACAATTTGTTTACCTTCTATATTATCATTACAAGCAAAATTACCCATAAGGGGAAAAGGATCCGTAACTGAAGTTGCATCGCGAATATAGTTAATACGAATAATGACGTTTGCAGGAACCAGTTTCCTGGCTCATAATCAATTCATTTATTTAGTAAATCGCACCGACAATCATCCATATACCCAAAAAAAAAAAAAAAACGAAGAAGAAGGAAAAAGAAAAAACATGTTGGGAAAGCATCAAGACTCTGCAATTCATCCCAAAGTTTCTATATCAGCAGCAATAAGAAGGTTGTTTCACTTTAACGAAGCAATCTCAATATGAGAATTGTGACAAATGTATGAGCGACGATTCACTCGCTGACATCTCTAAAAAATTAATTCCCAGAATTATTTCGTAAACCTCACGTACAAAAAGCTTTGCTAATATTCTGGAATCATAGAGTTTGGTAACCAACAACGCGCCACATACAATCACATCTCAGCCATTTTCTTAATCTAGCTCTTCAATTAGAAAAACATAAAGAACCACAAACGAAACCGAATTTTAAATTTGGAAACAAGCCATCTGAATCCTAGTATTCCCACTCAATTAATTATTAGCATTAAAAGGAATGTAGGATAATTCGCAAACCATCAACGATAACTAAGATTGAGAGAGTTTGTGTAAGTGAGAGTTTGGTGTTATAAGGCTAAGAAAGTTGGAATAACTGTTTTTTCGCTTGCCTACTATTGTTCCCTGTATAAGCCTGGAAACGATATCACAAAATAAATTCTAAGTTAGATTTATTTTCACAGCATCAAACAACAAGATCACATATTGATTGCAAGAAAAAAATTTAAAAAGAAAATCAAAATAAAGTTCTCACCTCACCTCAAAGTCCTTTGAAGCCACATCAGTTGAGTAATTTATTCACGCGTCTGAATCCATCATAATCAATATGGTGCTCTACTTTCGTAAATGCGAAATTTGGATGTAAAAATAGTTTGTACACGCCTTAAATGATAACAGAGATAAACAGCAAACAAAGAAAAACCACAATGGCTGCTGGATCAATTAACAAAAGGGAGACAAAAACTACGATGACTACATTACAATATTAACTATCACAGAAAAAATTTTCGAAGGGAGAGACTCAGTTTGGATTAACATCAGAATGCTCAGATTTGTGGGGGATTGAAAGATTGCTATCGAGCATGAAAGAGAGATCAGACATCTGAGAAACAAGTATCTTGACATCATTCGCTTGCATCTCAGTTACATTACCTTTTTCTTTCATAGGCTCTATATTGCTTCCATCTTTAGCATTTGTGTCGTCCATCCTAAACAAGTAACAGGATATATGAGAATAGGAAGTTGGAATCTATGAAACAGAAAAGCAAGGAGGTAAAAAGACCATGCTAGTATCCCACCAAAGAAATATAAACTGAATCTTCATAGCAGTATTGATGGCAAAATTTCCCACCACAACAAGAAGAACTAAAACAACTGATCCCAACTTTTATTTCAGCAAATACAGCACACTACAGACAAGCACTAGATCTTCTATGACTCAGATGTTCTGCAGAAAATGAGGCACAATACATGTCTGTCTTTTCCCAAACTTTTTACCAGCTATTTGCCTGGTCATCTTGAAGTTCTATTTTTTTTTCCCCTCCATCTTTTGGCATAAGTAAAAAAGGTTTTGCAATCATTCCAAAGTTTCCTAGTAGATGATATCACCATATCCTCTAATTTGACAATAACAGCTGTCGTTATTATACTTTCTTTCCTTTTTTTTTTTTAATTTCACTCACCTTTCTGTACAAGGATTATGCACTAACCTAAGTCATTTTCAGGTAGGAGGGGTATTACATAAGTTAATATCAATCTTTCATAGTGTGAGATGAAGTTATACCATCACTAAAGAACCAAATGCATGTAATGCCAACAAAATATGTTTGCATGTATGCAGCTACCGGACATATTTTTCCATCACACACAGATTTAAGCATACAAAAAATTCTGCCCATATTTACACACCAAGTAGAGACAGATGCTTCAGGTTTTATAGAACCCCTGTCAAACAAGTCATGTTGATGGTCAGATGTCCCCGAAAGGAGATCAGCTTGATCAGAGTGGCCATACTCCATCTCTTTGGACTTGCTAGGAGAATTGAAAAAAGTTAACTCTGTTGTTTTCTCAGGTGTCCTGAGATCAACATTATCTTTCAAAGAACTATTTGGATGACTAGCAGGACTAGCAGAGCTAGTAAAGTCATTCCAATCATCAAAGGATTCATCATTTGTATCAACAGATTTTCTCTGATGTGCACTAGCACTGGAAGTTTGCCACTGATCATTTTGAATCCAATCAATATCGAAAGAGCTGGCAGTTGCCCCCTCAGTCTTAGCATCACCAAAATTAACAACCTTTTGATACTGCTCAGAATGGCCTACTGTTCTAGAAGTTGAAGCACCCCTTGGATCATCTTGAAACCAATCAACTGCAGCTGAGGAAGCAGAAGGTTGCCCATTCTTCACATCAAAACTGCTAGATTCTTTTCCTGATCCAAAGATCGCATCCATATGTGCAGACAAATCAGCGACAGAATTTGCAAACAGGTCAGATGATCCAGAATTTTTAGGTGCAAACAAATCTACTGCAGAACCAGCAAATGGGTCTGATGATCCCGAATCTTTAGTAAGATTGCCAGAACCAGCAAATCGAAACCCTGCCTCCCAAGCAGCAGAAAGATCTCCACTCTGTTGTTGTGAAGACTGTTTGGGTATAGCTGAAGGCTGAACATTCTCAAATAAACTCAGATCTCCAGAACCTTGAAAAGCATTTATCTCCATAACGTGCTCCTGCCAGTGAACTGGAAAAGGCTCCACAGATACCAATGAAGTAAACTTTCTTTTTGGTTCAGCGAAGAAATTGTCGAAGTCAACTTCACCAAGTTTCAGTGAACCTTTCTGCTCTGAACGTACCTCAGTGGAAGCACCAGTTGTAGGAATATCAGGCTTTGGAGACCATTTGATTTCCAAATTTAGTAGATCAGAAATAGAGATTGTTTCTTTTGGTGTATTTTGCCCTCTCTTAGAATCTTTAGCATCAGAATCCAGCACAACAGTCTCCTGCAAACAAATCAATTTTGTTAGCCATTATCTTCATTAAGCCCCTAACTGCACAGCATAAGACAAGGAGCTCATTGCAAACTGCCATACCAACCACTGTGAAAGACTACATGACAGAATGTGATTACAAACCATAAGATCAATCTAACAATTTACAACAAAGCTGATCTTCCACACATATAGTCAATATTCAGGGGAAAAGAGAAAATAAAGTAGCACATCAGAAACAAAATGTAGGAGTGATGATGAACAACCATTCTCATCATCTAGATTTAATTGATGCAAAACTTATTAATTGGCCTTACACCATATAAAAACCTTTGCACTCTACTCCTGCTGCAACCTGCTGCTGTTTTTCATTCTCTTCTTTAGGACAACTAGGAAACTTTGTTTCATTTTGCCAAGATCTTCAGGACAAATAAGACTGCAAGAAAATATCCATTTTCTCAGGAAAGCCAATCAGCCAGGGTGCTCTATATACACTAGCTAATCACTACTTACCAAATAGAGATATTACAATCACCACTCTACCCTTAAAGGTCATGGTTAGATGCATGCGTCTGGATAGAATATCAGCATTCAATTTACCCCATAAAATGACATTTTAGGGTATCAAATGGATAAAGGACATATTTTTATCATTAGGTAGGCCATTGGATAAGGCCAAATAGTTTAGCTTTTGTTGTAGTGCAAAAATAAAAGTGAGATATATTTGATCCACCATATCCTATGGTATTATATCTAGTCCTATTTTCTTTCAATGCAGATTACTGTGAAAAAAAAGCAAATGCAGCCCTTGTTTAACCATAAAAGCAAGTTAAACCTCCTTCCTCCTAAGGGCATTCACTATGGATCAGATACATCACATGCCCCCTAAGTCCAATAAAGTCGTATCTCCAATTTCCACCCCAAATTCCTTGTAGCACCTCTAAAACAATTTCGTTTGCACACTGCCCATTGAATCATATCTTACGATTCTTCATCCTCATTTGTCTTAATCCATCAAAAAGTCATCATCTTTGACACGCACCAACATATTGGTTCACCTCCCAATAACACAAGTGAGCGAGAGCAATCCTTCTACACAATTTTAGAATCAAATTATTTCTTTGCCAAATCAGTGGCTGAACATTCTACATTTCATGAGAGACCGATCCTGTTCCATCAGAAGGGTGGTGAACGTTGCAAATCTGCCTCGGCCATGTCATTACCAGTTTTCCTAAACTGATAAGAGTAATTAGAGATAAAGTATCGCGTCCATATCTCAACCGATCACAAATGTCATTTGTAATTATTAACCAATACGGCACCCATTACTTTTTGCTTTTTTCTTCACACATGGCAATTTGCGCGACTACAGACATAACTAAGGGGATGACAACTACACAAATTCCAACTTCCGCTCAAATTTTCTCGAAAAACCAAACAGTAGCTACGATTGAAAAAAAAGAAAAAAAAAAGTAATAAGAACTACTTACCGATCCTTCCAATTTCAAGGACTCAAGCAACCATTTATATCCAATCGTAGACCTGAAATTAATAGGATCAGGAGGAGATTTAGGATCAAACTGTTCTTTACCACAAAAAACGCAGAACAAGGATTCTTTTCCTCTAAGCAACTTTCCATTGCAATGCTTGCACCGGAAACTGGGTTCGGAAGGATCAAACTGTGAGACTGCGGCACCGAAAGAGCGTAGAGATGGAAGAGACGCGTCGTTTGGGTCGTAGGAAGGGATTTGGGCTTGGTTTCGGAGTAAGATCTGGAGGTTGTTTAGGGTTTCGTTTTGGATCACGTATGGCATTTTGGATTTGGGGATTTTAGGGTTTCCAGTTTCAGCTGAAAAGTGTAATACCGATGACAGACAGAGAGGGGAGGAGAGGGAGCACCGGGAAGTTGGAGATGTTAGAACGATGTCGATGTCGTTTAAGGTGATAGGAAATGTTTTTTCAAATTTTATTTTCCTGGTCTTAAAATGGGCCGGAACGGTTCGGCTACCTTAGAGATCCATTAGAAAGTGCAAACAAGTGATCTCTCTACGGAGTACAAATACTAAAATTAAACAAGAAATTGTTTCGGCAAATTTAACAAAGATATTCAGGAAAAAAATAAAAAAGTGGATTAATAAATAAATAATAACAATAATAAATAAAATAACAAAGATGCATGCAAAGACTGAAATCTTCTTCCTCCATGTTTTGGGTCCTTTTAAGCTACTTGTCGGAAAACGTATCGCTTCTTTCAATTACCCTGTCAATCTTGATTCGGTATTTTCCCCTTTAAACACTTCACATAATGAAGCAACAACAGCATATGAATCCACATTAATCTCAGTATTAAGAAAACCTCTTTAAATATAATGATGAACGCTAATGTATGCCCCAAAATTTTGCTAATAGGAAGTTTAATTTTCCTAGCAATACCCGTTTACCTTGAATATCCTTCGAAACTTCTCCAATTATGACGATATTGGTAATTATAGAATTATCAGCACTTAATTTGATCCATCCATCCATCCATCCACTTGCGGTTACGGTTCTTTAAGTCAATGCCATACAAATCCTTATCCTTCCCATTATAAACCCAATGTTCAAAGCTGAGCTTCTAATTTTGATGCACGAGAGGCCTTAGTGGAACATATGGATCATAAAGCAAAAAGTATGGCTTTGAGGGTAGCATCTATCAAATCCTTTTCCTTCATATGATAATTATGTTCTATTCATATAAAGAAATTCATTTAACTTATTTATTCCTCTCCATCCGTTGACGTATATTTGTCCAACTATAATTAATATTCAAATAAAAAAAAAAAAAACAGAAAAACTTTAGAGATTGGATACAACTCAAATAAAACGTCTAAATTTTCACTTCAGAGAAAATAAAGTATTTTGCCCCCATAATCATATTTATTTCACATTTGTTCTTTTTGTTCATTGGACAATAACAACAACATGCTCATCCCTTTCAAGAAGGTTGGCAATTGCTAACACAACACAACAAAATGCATGAAACATGATACGAAACGAATATCTACCTGATTATAGAGAGAAAACATAATAAACAATATAATATACGATAAGATAACACGTTTAAGACACGAATAAACACTATTATACCGTATCTTAATTATTTGTAATCCCTACTCAATTCCATATGTTTTTAACCCTAATACGAATTTAACGCCATTAGAAACGCAGGACTCGATCCATTAACACGAATTTCCAGCCCTACTTTTCAATATAAAGGACCACATAAGAAATGTTTTACAGAATTCCCAGCATGTAAATCCACCTTCTCTCGTTCTAAGTTGCCTTCTGCAGTGCAGTGATTTTGCCCGAAGAGTAGGTAAATGAATCATATCTCTGAAACAAGTAAGCAACAAAGAGACATGCAGTTTGTGTCACGTAGTCCTTCCCGGCACATTGCTTGTTCGCCTCGCTGGGTGACCCGGTTTGCGGTCCATTCGACCAATATAGGTAGTTTAGTAGCTCGGGGTTGTCCTTGAACCGGTCTGGCTTAAAAGTGTCCGGATCATCAAATACTTTTGGGTCTCTCATGGCTATCTTTTGATACCCGCATAGCAACTCACCTGAAAACAAATTGGTATTAATGAGAGGGTTCCGATAAAATAACAAAAAATGAATATTACACGTAATTTGAAAGAAAGAAAATCAAGCATCTAAAGTGGAATATATGGATATGTAGGAGAAATCGCGTATGTTTTTCGTTTTATATATCGAGTACTTTTCATTTCTCATATGGTTTATAGCGGATTCTAAGAATTTCGAATATATGAAACTATTTTTCTTCTAAAATGGGTTCAAAAGTAAAAGGGATTCAATCTGCTTCTATTTATATGACTTAGCCGCAAGAGAATTCACCAAATTTGGGTTTCAACCTCATCTTATCGAGAAATGCTTCAAAAAAAAAAAAAAAAGTTCTGCAACGTCAATTGTTTACCGATACATACGTCTGAATAGCTTCGTGGATAAAGACACTTCTTACTATAATTTCCTAAAAAATTTCGCTGAGATATGAAGGCCTTTGATTTTTGCTTTAAATGCAGAAAATTAACTTACCTTTCTTGACATTAAAGACTGAGTCATGTGATGTCAATTGGAAATCCTTCCTAGCTCGGGCATACTGAGTAGGAACAGGGGGGCTACATCGAAGACTTTCATATACAACCGATTTCACAAGTTCCATATCCTTAATTGATTCGAAACTCAACGTTGATCCACCTTTTTCTCGTACTTCTTTCCTCAATCTTTCTTGCAACCCGGTGGTGTCGCTTCCTATGTAGCTCATTACCGATGGAAGGAAAACAGAGAAACCTCCATAGGCATTGAAACCTAAGAAGTAGAGCAAGTTGTGAACTGCTTCTTGGTTTGTAAGTCCGAACTCTGTTTCGCCTCTTTGAATCGTCTCTTTAGCTTGCTTTTCAAGATAATCATACAATTTTTTGTAGCGTCCACTCGCTAGGGCAAATGGATATTGCCAAGAATGAAGGAAAATTTCCTCAAGTGGCTGTACTGCACCTGATCAATAAATAAATTCATTTGCATGATGCACGGTTTAAGAGGTTAGAATACAGGTAAAATGTTGAAGTTTTTTAAAAAATAAAAAATAAAAAAAAACTTTTTATTTAATATTATTCAAAAATAATACCTATAATAAATCCTTATTGATATCTTAGGCCTTTACTAATTCTTTTTGTTTTTTAATTTGTGAATTTACAATAGAGTCCCTATATTTTTATTTTCTTCTAAATCAAATTGAATTGAGGAAGGACATTACTGGAAACTTGCTTTGACAAGAAAACACCCCAACTTCTATTCATCTCTCTACACATACTTCCACCGACCAAGCAACTATGATTATCTGTTCTCAAAGCTCTATTCAACTCCAAACAATGTAATTTGTCTAATATTCGAATAATAATACATAAACAACACGTTTGGATTCTAGAATAGAATAAGATAGGAAGAAAATTATAATTCTTTAAAAATGAAATAAACGAGTAATAATTATTCTTTATAATTTTTTTAAGGTCTCACGGATAAATTTACAAATATGCCACCAAAAAGGAAAAAAAAAAAAAACAAAAACAAAAACTATTCCCTTAACTTTGTAAAGGAATTACAAGTAAAACAATTATTCCAATAATTTTACTCAAAAGTAAGTAGGAATGGATTAATGATTCCATTTCATCTTTACCAAATCAATCAATCAAATATGCCAAAAGAGAATCCAGCAGGATTAGTTTTTTTTTTTTATAATCATAGTTTCACAAAAATAAACATTTTCTAATAATCATATGATACTAGCCATGTTATACAATCATACTCAACGTTTGATAATTTAAATCATTTCGAGATATATGCGTTGGGAACGCATGAGATCTTTTTATCGTCTAAAATACAATGAAATTATCAGAGAATCGAAGATTATGAAGACCGAATCATTAATGCTTGCTTCAATTGTTGTGGAGTGAAATAGAAGTACAATGACAATCGTTAATTTTCCTAAACCAGTTTCATAAATTTGTCGGCAGACCTGTCTTTTCAACTGCTTCATTCAAGCATCGAAGGGGGGCGGACACCCAATTCACTATATTATTAACCTTGACATGATCCTAGTCAGGACTGGTCGGATTCCCACTAAAAAAAACTACACCTCGAAATGAATATGGTCCGTACAAAGTGCATGCATACGACAAATCTGAATAGAAATCAGAACTGACAGCACATTATATTTTCTCTTTCTTGTAATAATATATACGTAACATGTCTACGTGTTTTCTTTCATTTTTTTTTTTGGAATCCCACGTTTTAGACACACCCTAGACTCCTTGATCAGCTAATGCAAACGGTACATCAGACAACCTCAACTTTGGAAATGGATCCGCGTCCATCTCCGACATATTGTTTTAATAAGTCTCATTGCCATTTTTGAAATTTTAAAAGAAACAGATAATATCACGAATTGGTTCAAGAGCTTGAACAATCTCCACAATTAACTCTGAAATCAGTGATAATTGATAGAAATAAAAATTGAAAATGTGCAATTTATTAATTGACATTTACACTTTCGACCAGCAAAAACATTTGTTAAGGTCATTTTTATCGCTGAGGATCTCTATGGGTCCTTAAAGTGGCAAATGAGCATCTTAAGAAATTCTTCTCCATAAGAATCTTTTCATTTTATTACTGAAATTTTTAAATTAAAGCAGTTCTAATAACAGCTATTTTAATACATAAATAGCTAAACTCAATAAGTAATAAATGTTGGAAAAGCACAAAGCCTTAACTAAGAACTGGTGCTTATTTAAAAATTCCAACTTTATCTGCTAAGAATCTCCACAAGGAGATGTTTAGTATAGAATCCTCGTTTAAAAACCCAGGTTAAAAGATGCCCTAATAGGTACCGTCATGACTATTTTAAGAGTTTTTAGAAAGAAACTTACCTTAACTAAGAACTGGTGCTTGTTTAAAATTGAACTTTATATGCTATGGTATAGAAATCTAAGTTAGAAACCCAGGTTAGAAGATAGTATAATAGGTGCGGTCATGACTATTGTAAAAAGTTAAAAGAGAAATTTAACATTCGTTAATATTGATTACAGGCTTTATGCTTTATGGAAGATCTAGTTAATGAAAAAGTGGAAAGTTCTATATTTAATATCTTAACAAATCCTTCAAAAACACCCGTTAAAATTTTCCTTAATTGCATGGATTTTCTGGCAAACACCTTTTCCTGAATCAATCAAGCGATAAGAATTCTTACCAACGTACTGAACGGGTAGAAGCATGAGAGCGAGCCAAAAATCGAACATAGCATAGCCCGACTCGGCTATTTCTGGTGTTGTCGCAGGATCAGCACCGGCAATCGCCTTGGAGAGGAAGGTGAATAGGAACTTCTGGAGCGGAATCAGTAAACTGGCTGATCCATCCTTGGCCATGGAGGCATCTAATGAGTCCCACATTGTGTCCAAATTGGATATAACCTCACTAACCCACACCTTTGAGCTTCTCTTTAGAATGTCCAAAGCGAAGGCCTTGAGCTGTCGAGTGAATCAACAATTATTTTAGCATGGCTAGAAATTAGCAAAACCGTTTCAGTTTTTGGCCTCAAATCAATGCTTCCATTGCATACTTGAATAAAAGTTGACACGGACGTATTGCGTGTCGATATGAACCACATCAAATAGGTTCGAAAATCGAACTCACGATGTCTCATCATATTTAGTTACTATAATCATATTATGTATTCATGAATTCTAGAAAAATATGCAACTTTCTTATCTACATGATTGACATGGTATTTTTCATATCTTTTTATTATTATTATTATTATTTTTGGCCAGAGTGTGTTTTACATCTAAATGTGTTAATTAAGTGAACTTGAAAAATACGTTTCTCCAAAAGTTCATTATTTGATTCTATTTTTCCCATAGTATATCATCTTGGGTTTTATAATATGTGATTTGACATAAAATATTATGTAATGTAATTTTCGAAGTCACATGAAAGATGTGTTTGATTGTATTTCTTGGGAATCACAGGAAGCAGCCCCCCCCCCCCCCCCCCCCCCCCCCCCCAAAAAAAAAAAAAAAAGAAAAAGAAAAAACAAATTGGGGATCCTTCTCTTGCCCACTTCCATAATTTGTAATTTATAAACATCTCTAATGTTGGGGCACTTCTATAGTTTTGTGTAGGTTAATTATTACCATCATTACATCCCTGTTCAATCATTCTCCAAACCTATTAGTAGTAAAGAGTTTCGGAATAAAAAAAATATTGGTCGCTCTATCATTTTCATATATATATATATATATATATATATAACACACATATACATATGCAGGTATTTTCACATAGTAGCATTTTTTTTTTAAGAAAAATTGATTTTCATTTTAATGAAATTAATTCATCATAGTAGTAAAGTCTCAACATTATAGGTTCTATCTACATCCTTTTATAATAATATATACCATATATATTACTGCATACCACACTCTATATATAATGATCTAGTGTATGTCATAATATGTATTTTATTTGATAAAGTTTTAGTATTCACACCATATATAAGAAAAGTCTAAACAATGTACGACAGGAATAATCTATGTAAAATCTTATAAAGAAATGAAGAATACAGCAAAGAAGACAATAGAAATTATATTAATTTTTGACCGAGAGTACCATAAGACCTAATTGCGTGTATTAAGCATAATATTCAACCATGTCTATCTCTCTGAAGAAAAAGACATCTGGTGATGTCATGATTCCATTTATTCATATATATTTTTTAATATTCGTAATATAGTCTTTTAAAGTTGGAATAAAAGGTGATTATGCACATGGCTATTAAATAAAAAGTCAGATTAAATAAAAAAAAAAAACTGAAAAGTTAGATCTTAAGAGCACATGTCTTGACTATAACGATGATATTGATTTAGATGTAAATGCAGTTATTATCGTATTATAATATAATATTAGTACTTATATATGATTTTAATCTTGCACTCAGACGGAAAATAGTTTCTTGATTTCGATAACCATAGAATGACTCTAGAGACTGATATTTACTTAATCATTTTTCAACATATTGAGGTTGAAAATAAGGTGAGGCGGCTCAAATTTTGATTCTTCTTAATCTTTGGATACGTTTGGAGAGGACATCCAAAAATGAAATATCAAGATTGTCTTCAACAACGCCCCCACCTCCCACCCACCCATCTCTCTCTCTCTCTAAATTATTGCTTTTTATGTATGGATGACAATATGGTAATAAAATGATGACGATGATATTGAGTATAAAAATAAAATTATTTCTGTTTACATGATGGACGATATGATTATCAGCATAGTTAAGGGCATGTAAGATGCTTAGCACTTTTTTCAAGGCCCAAGCATCCAATGTGAAGCCGTGCTATGACTCGATTAGGGACACGCGCCTTCACAGAGCTACAGAGCTCTATCTTCCCTTTTTTTTTTTATTTAATATATGAAAAAGGACAAGGGAGGGGGAATAAGGGCAAAGGGACAGGGGGAAAACGGTATAGGGGAGGAAATGGGAAAAAGTGAATACGGGTTAGAGATGGCCTAATTGCATTATGAAATGCTTGATTCTAACATAGATTCTCAATATTCAGTTTTGCCGTCCATACTGTTAGGGCAAAATCGGCTTCTCAACTTGATAGGTTATAATATAGTTCAAGTTAGAGTTATGTTTTAGTGGATAGTTCTTAGATAATCTCTTATATAGAATACATCGTGCATTTCGTGTGCGTGTTCCTCTAATGATATGATTAATGCTAGTTCTGTTTCGAATAAAGTTTCTAATTCGGACCAAGACCAATTTCGACCGGTTACCAGCTACCAAACGGACCAGAAAGCGGTAGGTACCTCACGACAAACTAAATGGTGGTGCCAAATAATTAATTAGGTGGGGGATGCAAAATTCAATTCATCCCCAATCCCTAGGGCCATAGGCCATACCACAAGCAGAGAGTTCTTGTCTGGAAATGGAAAATTGTACTTTTTATAAATTGTTTGGCATATAAATTGAAATGGTCCATCCATCGATAGATATTTCTAGCACGTAGATTTGGCACATCAGGTCAATAATGCTGTGATTTGCTGAGTAGGTTACTAAAAGAGGGGGAAAAAACGGTATAATATAAAATATAAAGTGGAGAAGATCTGGGGAAAAAATTCCATAAATAAATAAATTAACACAAGTGAAAATCAAATAAGAAGGCATCAAGTGAATGGGATTTATTTAAAAAACGAAAAAAAAAAATTGTTTCAAAGTAAAAAATCAGCAAATAACGAGATATCACTCTTATCATGCTGGTATGGATGGTCCTAGATTGAATAAATCTACATAACATCGTTATTGTCTTGTGATAAGTAATTCATTGGTGTACCGCGTTATAATTTAATATATTTAAATTTGATTCAAAATTAAATAAAGTTAACTTAAAAAAAAAGAGAAAATTAATAAAGAATATCTAAGCTCTACAAAGTATACTAGAATAAATCTTTAAAAAAATGCAATTGCATAATTTATCGGGGGGAAAAAAAATTTATAACAGTGAATCCTAGTACTCACTTTCTATATATATTATATAATTATGTAGAGGGAAAGAGAATATATTGCCTCATTGGCTGCGTATATCACTGTTTGGTTTTGCTCCCGTACACGTAACTATCACCATCTCTAGGTAATGTAGTCATTATTCATTGGTCATTCTATGGTATAATTTGTGGTTCTTTCAACTATGATGGGTTTTGGGGGAACCAAAGAGAAACAGGTTTTTTATTTTCCTCTTTCCTGCTTTTGCATTATTACGCTTGAACATTACGTGTAAAACATAACATTTCTTACGGGTTCTTAATTCATAAGAAAATATCTTGGTAATCAAATCAAGTTATTGAAAAAAAAAAGAATTAAAATTCTGGAAAAATCTCACATAATTTCTTCAAATTTCGGAGTAATAATTATCTAGATAATAATAAATAAATCATATTTCGGTGCATGAAATAAAAAATATATATATATATCTATATTTTTATATATCATAAACGTAGGACCAGTTTGTTTCAAAATAGTCTATATAAGGCTCTCTTGCATAATATAATATTTAAATTTATGTGGTTATAAATTAATAACCAACTGTCAATATAGATATAACATAACCTTTATTACGTACCTTGGTGTGTTTTGGTTCAGTGGTGTCAAGATAGGCGCAAACCCTAAGATTCCCAGTATACTTCAAACTAGGCACGAAATCTCCAACAAGAACATTACTCTTCTCCACGATTTCCATGTCAAATAGATGAGAAAACGACTTGGTATCCAAAACCGCAATCACTTTAGGGTTTGTCGTGAAGAAGGGGAAGCTAGGTGGCACGTTTGCACGGTAGACAGTGCTCTTATATTTCTCAATCCTCTTCTTGAAAAACGTTTCGGGACCTTGGAACCAAAAGTAGTCTAGCCGGTCCGATATCGATCCCAGTAACGGCCAGCCATAGCTGCCAGGGATGGTACGGAGGGGAAGAGTCGACGATGACGCTGCCGGTGTGGCCGATGTCGATAGAGGTTGTGACGGCGTCATTGTCGAAGGTGAGGATGGAAATTGTGATGAGGATGATGGTGTTGGCATACCGGGAATTATAAGAATATTAGGTTAAGCTAAGTCAAAGAATTTAAATTTTTAATGTTTTGGAGGAGACAAAAGTCAAAGGATGATAATCATAAGAAGAATAGTTAAGCTAAGGATAAATCTTGCTAACTTATACATAAACTTGATATTGCAAGATTACTTTTGTGGACATTAGACGGGTGATTACTGCACGTGAGTCATCAATACGTGATTTAATATTAAGTATCAACCAACAAGTTCGCTTTTGGCTAACACTCTCAGAAAACATATTGTTGTGAGAAAATACAAAAAGTTGGTAGGTGTAAATACACTACTAAAAAGCACACAGTGCTACCATAGAAGTGCCAAAAACACATTCAGTTTTTAGTAAAATTTATTTTTGAATCGAATACGTTAGCTATGTTTATCAAATGGTGTCATTTCACTAAATAGTAGTTGGGGGGAAAAAAATATCTAGATTCTAGTCTGCTGTATTATTGTACTTTTATATTTGGTTAAGGGAAAAATTATGTTTGAGATGAATAATGAATATATTTGAAGCTTTCTCCGTTGCTGTAGGCAAGGACTACGACAGTTGATATTTGAAACTAAAGGTCCCAATCTGGTACATCCATAGAGAAGCTGTCTGTAGCATTCCCTTTATTAGGTTCATGTTGAAATGGTTTATGAGATAAAATTATTTATATTATCAATTATAGTATTTACTATAAGAATCGAACGGGAATTATAAGGATCCTCCCATGAAAAATAATCATTTAAATTCCTCACAACTTAAAAGCTGGTATTTTTTTATAAATAAATGCTTGGGCACCATTTATAAGATAATTTATTTTGTGAAATGTTAAGAGTAATATACAATTATCACAAAATTTATAGAAGTAAAAAATAATCATTAAACAACCTATAAATGTAAAAATTGATTTTTTAAAATGTTTTTTTAATTATATATGAAACAGCTTTTAAAATTTAGGAAACATTTCACAGAATTGGAGCTAAAAGTGGCAGTCTCTTAATTACTAAATCAACCCCTTTTAATTTCCTCCTAAAATAATATAAGTAAAATATTTTTCTACGGTCTCATTTTTCTTTTATTGGACCAATATTGTTATTTTTTTTCCTTAATTTGATTTTCATTAAATCTAAATCATTAAACATTATATGAATTCAATAATTCGGATTTAAAATATATAAATGAATAATAAGATAATATACAGAATTGATTAAATCTAAATCATTAAACATTATATGAATTCAACAATTCCGATTTAAAATATATAAATAAACAATAAGATAATATATAAAATTGATCATATTAAAATAAAAAAATGAAATTATAAAATCTCCTTATAATAATAATAATAGATAACCACCAATAAATTATACTTTAGATTGTGGAAATAAAATCCATAATTTAGAAATTGAAGAAAGTGCGTTCATTTCGTTCCTTTTTAAAGCACTTTTGGGTTTTGTTGCGTATGTAAGAATAACTTTTTGCCAAGAGGAAACAAAAGGATAAAACACATGAAGTCACCAGTCACCCTGACCTTTTTGGGGCTTGATTTAACGTGAACCATTCGCAGTGCTCCTTTGGTGTTTTTTATAGAAGTGTGTAAGTAATGGACCTAATCTAATTTAGCATATTTTGACTTATTGATTAAATGAATCGAATTTATTTAATTAATTTTTTAAATAAATAAAATAATTTTGATTTTAACTCATTTAAAAAATAAAGTAAACAGACTGACTTATAGAATTAAAGTAAACCAACTCATTTTAACTTGCAAGTTAAATTACTTGATCTTATTTGGCTCGTTTTTTAAACAAATCAAAACATCTTAAATCAAATATGTTTAAAAAGCGAATTAAACAAATCAACTCGCGGACTAAAACTTACTTATACATCTCTCTCTAATTTTTTGTGTGTGTTATTTGCCCATAGTATAGCATTGTTTAACCAAGCCACGTTAGTTGTTTACTACGTTTTTTTTTTTTTTCTTTCTATCAAGGACGTGACTTGTTAGAGTAACAAAAACATTTATTTTTTGTTATTTTATTTTCTTATAATTTGATTGGTTAGAAGTATATTATTAAAATTCATAAAAAGAATTAAAAATATATCAAAATATTTTTGTAAAAAAATTTAGAAATAAAATTGTGAGTTTCTTAAAAATATAATATTTTAAAGATGTTTACATTCATGTTGAGATTCAAAACAGGTTGTTAAGGAATGTCGATGGTCTTAAAGACAAAATAGAGAGAGTAAGCGTGTAGATAACAAAAATTAAAATATTGAAACATAATATAATAAAATTAAAAAAGAAAAAAGATTTATGTATTTTTCAAAATAATTAAATGAATAGCATTAATCATCGAATAATAATGAAAAACTAATTATTTGATACAAAATTTAACCTGAATACATGTATATTGACAAATGTTTATATTAACTATTTTATTATTATTATTATTATTATTTAGTCCTATTCTGATTGTATCCACACCCTTATATAAATATGTTCATAATCACCTTTCAGCTTTAAGCTCTAAAGATACAAGCCCATTACCAAGCTCGATCAGCCCATTTAAGAGCCCCTCTCAAGTCACTAAGTGCTTTCTTGCAATGAGTACACTAAATAGTTTAGGTATGTGCACCGATGCTATTTCTTAAGCCTGCAATGTGAACGATGACTTCGAATAAACTCCCAAGCACTTACAAGCCCCTGAGTTCTTGAATGTATGCAACTAGAGACCCCAAGCACTCTCAAATTAGGCTCTGAACACTTGAAGCTTCCCTTTAGAGATTCAGTGTTTTACCTCTTAATTACCAAAAAGTAGAGCACAACAAGCTTTAAGCAACTCTGTAAGGCACATTAGCTACTACAATTTAGCTTACAATCCTCTTCACCCTCTCTCTCTCCTTATTAAATATTGAATGACATCCTTACATGTGGTCTAAGGTCTAACTACCAAACTATGACGGTCATCAATATCAATATGATAAGCTCAGTCCATAAACTTTTACCAATCAATAGAAGGGTAGAATCTTTTTTCATACTAATAACACCACTTTCTTATACTTCTTTCTAACCAATCCCCTCCTACCATATAGTCAAGCAAGATAGTACTCTTACCTATGAAGAGAAAGATAAAGCATTAGGTAAGGGGATTGATTCCTTTTAGACACTTCTTAACTAACTCTCTCTCTCTCTCATATTTTCCCAACTCTTAATGCTATCATCGCTAACTTGAACGTCAAAAAATTCTCACCGGTTACATCATAAGAATCTTTCTGCAAAACTATCATCGTCTAACACTATCGAACCATCAGGAACTCCACTAAAAACCATAATAGTAATACTCGTTATCACCAAAATATATAACATAATATATAACATATATTTTATTGCATCCTTATGATATATATTTATTTATTGTATATGAAAACATGTGTTATTTAATGAAGTTTTAATACATATCTCTCTCTCTCTCTTTCTCTATTTTTTTTCCTTTTGCCAACTTAATATGTTTCATTTAAAAAATAATTTTTAATAATATACCACGTAAATCTAGATAAAATTTTATAAAGAAATAGGGAATATGGGAAATAAAACAATAATAATTCAGTTAATTTTTTAGGAAACAATATCGTAAGACCTAATTGAGCAAGTATTAAGAATATTCAATAGCATCTATTTTTTGAAAAAATAAAAAAAAGAATTAGGAGGTGATGTCATAATATTACTGATCCATTTTTATATCTATAATTATGATCTATTGCAATTGGAATAAAAAAGTGATTGTATAAAATTAGTATACTAGGATATATAGTGCTATTTGATGAAAGAATAACTATCGAGCATGACTATTAGAGAAATGATTTATAATTAATTACATGATGTATTTTACTTTTATTAAGCGCCTTATTATATGCTTGATTCTTACATCGGCTTTGATATCCGGTTTTATCTTTGTTGTTAAGTCAAAACTGATTATGAATAAATTATTGCCACCGCACATTGTCCAATATGGTTTCAACAATAGTTATAACTTAAAAGATAGTTTTTACGTAATCTCATATATGGAGATTAAAATATACCAAATAGTTTTAAATTCTTTTATCCATACGCGTATGACGCGGGCCAATTTTGATCGATTATTAGCTACCAAATAGAACTGAATGCGGTCGGGTATTTAATGACAAAATTCATTAATTAGTTCGAATATGGATTCAATAAATAATATAAATTATATATTATATATATAATATATAAATATCAACAAAATCTTAATATATATATATAATATGTGATACTTATTATTTTTTTTTTAAAGTTGGGACGTAAAATTCATTGCCTTTCCAATTGTGGGGCCACAGGCCAACAGGAAGTTCTTGCCTGGAATTAGAAAATTTTACCGTTCATAAGAAGGACTGACATTGTTTGGTATACGAATTGAAATGGTCCACCCATCGAGAATTGAATTTTACTAAAAATTGAATAAAGTAAATTCAAGATAATAAAGATTGATAATGAATCTTTAATAAACTTAACAAAAGATGCTAGAATAATTTTAAAAAAAAAAAAATCAAGAGCATACTGTTATTGAAAAATAAAAATTGAAACGGTGAATTATAATACTAAATAGTAAATACATAATTATTTAAAAATAAAGAGAATATATTGATCATTGGTTGAGTACGTTACAACTTAGTTCTTCCCCATACACGTAACTCTCACTATCTCTAGGTGATGTAGCCACAAGCCATACTGGTCGCCGTGTCTTGTGGTCTTCCAACCATGATGAGTTTTGGGGGGACCAAAATCTCCTTGGACAATACGTGTAATGCATAAAACATTTTTTACGGTTTTTAATTCATATAAGAAAATATATGGAAAAAAAAAATCGAAACAAAATTCTTCAGAAATTTTACATAATTTCCTCAAATTTCGGAGTAATTATGAATTATTATAACGATTAAAGTAAAAGATAAGCCATTTCCATTTTGACAAAATTAAATAAGTAATTCGGCAGTTAAATAAAGTCCATATAAGGCTCGCTAATTTAAATTCTATGATTATAGTCAACCAACTGTTAACAAGACAACATCTTATTAACCGAAAAAATAACAAAAAAGATAAGATCATCTTACTTACCTTAGTATGTTTAGGTTCAGTCGTATCAAGATAGGCACAAACCCTAAGATTTCCAGTATATTTCAAACTAGGCACGAAATCTCCAACAAGAACGTTGCTCTTCTCCACGATTTCCATGTCAAATAGTTGAGAAAACGACTTGTTATCCAACACCGCAATCACATTAGGGTTTGCCCTGATAAAGGGGAAGCTCGGTGGCACGTTGGCACGGTAGACAGTACTCTTATATTTCTCCATTCTCTTCTTGAAAAACGTTTCGGGACCTTGGAACCAAAAGTAGTCTAGACGGTCCGACATCGGTCCTAGTAACGGCCAGCCGTAGCTGCCCGGGATGGTACGTAGGGGAAGAGCCGATGATGATGACGCCGGTGCGGCCGATGTCGATAGAGTTTGTGACGAAGTCATTGTCAAAGGTGAGGATGGAAATTGTGAAGATGAGGATGATGGTGTTGGCATACCAGGAGTTATAGACATGAGTTTGATGGACATCATGGTGGTCTTGTTTGATGAGGATGTCAAGTTATGTAAGAATACCATGCTAAGCTAATTAGGATGAGCCTTGCCAACTCGTATATAAATTTGATATTGCAGGATTTGCTTATTTCGGACAGTGGAGACGTTTCACTAAATAGTAGGGGAAAGAAAATATCTAGATTCTAGTTTTCTTTTTCTTTTCTTTTTTTTTTTTTTTTCCTATTATCGTACTTTTGTAGATTGTAATGGGAATGCGTGATCTTTGAGAGAAATAATAACTAGAAGGGTTGCGATATGTGCAAGTAAAAGGGGCACGCGAGATAGAGGGCATACTTTAGGTCGGATTTTCCTCAAATTGGTCCCTCTTCCAAAAGATCCAAAATATAAAGAAGGGACTGGCAAATAGAGCAAGAAGAGCAAGCTAATTAATTAGCATACCCAACTCCATCACATATATATTTTTATCAACAATAAGTAAAAAATAATAATATTTAAATAGATGGTGGGTCGATATTTTTATATATTAAATTTTATTAATTATTACTACTACTTATCAAAATTCTTAACATATTAATAAAAATAAAAAAATTTTCTCTATATGATATTAAATGCTTTGAGAGAATTAAGAGTTATTCTGCAGATCTTCCCTTTCTATTCTACTATGAATCTAAGTTACTGATTCAAACTCTTATTATCATATTAACGAAAGATCATCATTCCAAATGATATCGGGAGTCTTGGTAAAAGATTATTTCAATTGTCAAATCCAATTACTAAGATAAACAATTAGATTAATCAAGTTCAAGATCGACAGTTGTCTGTACAATTCCGTGCCCATTTCATGTCTATTTACATGTGGGGGCATATCCATGGTCGTCCTTGGTTAAAGTATTCTCAAACCTTATTAGCTAATCTCGATTACGTGGTGTCATAATAATTGAGTATAGTCAATGGGTCCTCATCTTTCCCCCATCCACATCGCATCCCTAGTGTTATCGGAAAGAGATGGCCCATAAATATCAGAGCAAAAGGACACGGCACAACCCCCGAAAGCAAAACCAACAGCTCCCCCTGGTAAACCGAAAAGCTCGGAAATCGGTTCCTCCTGCTTGGAAAACACCCATCACGTGATTCATGGACCCACGTTATCTTCGTTTTAAATTTGTTTCTTATTGCAGTAAATGTGTTATGGGAATATGTCTCGGAGCTTTCATCCACGTGAAAAACACAGCAAGCCTTCATCACTCCTCGTGTTCACACTGCAAGAAGGGACGTGTCCGTGCCTCCAAACGTCAAACAATTACTTGATTCCCGTACTTTTTCATTTCTCTTTTGATTGATATAACTGCCTTTTTTATTGAGATTCAATGAATATAAATGGAGTTAAGATAAAAAGTAATATTATTCCCATCAAAATAACAGACAATATCATTAAAAATCTTGTTGATCGCCTGTCAAAACTTATGCCTGCGTGCTTTTTTCTTTTTTCTTTTTTTTTTTTCTTTTTCTCTTTAGTGTTTCATTTATTGATTACCTATATAAATTATAGTTTTTCAAACCTTTCGGCTTTTTTGCGGATATTATCACATTTATGTGCGTGAAAATTTGCAGAAGCACTATATACTTATTTTTTTAATCGAAGTTAAAAAATTATAAGTTAAAAAAAAGTACATTCATTCACAAATTTTGCACATTATCAAAATTAATGAGAAATTCAATTATAATGGACAAGTTAAAAAAAATTAGAAGTAATAAAAAGAACTAGAAAATCCAAACTTTACTAACTTCTATGACATTTAAGGTTAAACATTATTTGTAATTATCAATAACCGTTAAAAAGTTATTCTAATAATTTGCATGTGTTTGATCTAAAACTTTTAAATTATTATATAATTTATTAATGAATACTTTGTTTCCTTATGTAGTAAAAAGTTCTACATGAATTCAAATTAGGGCATAAGAAAACAAAATCAACTTATCATATAAAACTAGTTACATACTTGATTCATTTATATTGATGACATTCATAGAATGTAGTATTTATATTCTTCAATATATATGACTTAAAAATTACTTATTTTGCATGAAGAGAGAGTCAGTTTAAACTTAAATTGCAATTTTAAATTTAAATGAACATAAAATAACAAAGAAGAACTAAAAAGTTCAAACTTCATTACATTAATTATTTCAGAAAATCTACAATTTACAAGGTGAACAGAAAACGATGGTTAACATAAAATTATTATAAATGGTTAAGCGTTTATTGTACTGATAGCTCTGAGAATTTGTAAGATTTTCTTAAATTCAATTTAAAATTATTAAATTCTTATATTATTTATTAATGATTTTTTTTTCTATGTACTAAAAGCTGTATATCGATTCAAGTTAGGAAATTAAACAAAACAAAATAAACTTATCATATAAAATTAATACATATTCAATTCCTTCATATTGATGACATTCGTATAATGTAGTATTTGTGTTTTCTAGTATGAGACTTGGAAATTAATTATTTTTGATAAAGAGAGAGTCGGTCTAAACTTATATTATAAATGAAAATTTTAAAAAAATAAAAATTAAATCGAAAAAAGCTAAAACTTTTTAAACTTTGTTACTTAAACATCATGAAAAATTTATAAATCAAAATAAAGAAAAAATACGGAGACAAGTAGATTGTTTGGTTGGCCTTGAGGTGGTTAATATGGTGCTGGCAACCATGGATAGCCCCGATAATGATTTTAGATTTTTATTTCTCACCTGGTTAATTTGGATGGTGCAATTTCTTTCCTAGAGCAATCTATCCTTGCGAGCAATTTTTGGTCCCGCTCCTGTTGCAGAGAAGAGAACTCAGTCTTGTGAGCATCTTCATCTAGTGCTTTTGTACAATAGACATTTGTCTCCGTTGCTCAAACATTTCTTGCATTCGATAGGGCCACGGATCGTGGCAGCAGCCACTAGTCAGTTTTTCCCACCTTATAAAAACAAAAAAATGTCGAATCTTTAGACATTTTAGAGTAAAGATATGCAAATGGGTTTTGACCAATAGGCCAATCCATTTAACCCGTTTTCAAAATGGGTTAGGGTCAAGATTTTTTAGCCCGTTTAAAAATAGGTCAAATTAGTCCAACTAGTTTAATCCGTGGATCAAAATGGATTGGTTTAAATCAGTCCGTTTAATAAATTTATATTTTTTACCCAAGGGCTAGCCCATTTAACCCGCTTTTTAAGCGAGTTAGGGTTAATATTTTTTAGCCCGTTTAAAAGCGGGCCAAATGAACTTGGCCCAATGAACTTGGCCCATTTAACCCGCAGGCTAAAATGGGTGGAGTCGGATTGGCCCGCTTAACCCGTTTGCACACCTCTACAAATGAGGGATATACTTATTATTGAGATAGTTGCAACTTGACTATTAATTTTATTATTTCACTTATCCTTTTCTTTTTATTTTGTTTATTTTTAATTCTTGTGTAATTTAATATTACGTCAAAAACATTTTTATTTTATAAAAATAGAAAAAGATATTTCTAGATTATTTTTATTATAGTTGATGTTGTATTACAATAAGATAATTTATATTTGTAGAAAAATATTAAACAATTCTACTGATAGAGTACTTCATATAATTTTTATTAGAACTATTATTATACTAATATTTTGATTTTCTTTAAAATAGACAAAAGAATACTACTCTTGTAACGCTCTAGAACCTGAAACGTTACAACCCGCCACATTTCTTTAACTTTTATTGATACATCTAACGTTTAGGAACTTGCAACTTGATCAAGATCCACAAACTAATTACATGAAATCTGCCAACTCATAATTTAATAACCTCAAATCCGAATTAAAGCGAAAAGTCAACCACCTAATTTCCACATACCACAACAGTAAACAAACCTAACCGCTACAAGTGAAAGTACTTGAATACGGTATAACTCTAAAACAAACAATTTAAAGTAATATCACCTAAAAGAGTCACAGGCGACTCCAAACAATCATCGGTCTCCAAATATATACAACATAAAACAATACAGATAATCCTCAACGGTTCACTCCTAAAGCTAAACAATGTTGTCTCTATTGCATCACCATAATAACAGAGATCACCTTCCTCATCATAATATAGATAATCACAACTTGTATCTCTTATAGAGTAACCACCACAAACCTCACACCTTGAACCTACAATTGAAAAACAACAATTCTCCGAAGGTTGAGCTAACTCCCAGTACAAGATACCATACACATGTGCATGAACATACATGTAATAAGTTAAGCATACATACGAATATCAACATAAATTTAACAAACAACCAGTTTTAAATCTTGTTATTTAAGTTCGCAACTAGCATAGCCTCAGCATCCTGAGACTTAGGATTACTCATAACGTTTATACACGCAATATATAAATACTACATAGGTATTAGTGTTAGGTCCTCCCAAATCACTCGAGTGCCAAAACCGTCCTAAATCTACCTAGGTCATTTCAGTACAGGACTCTACGAAAGACAGCGTTGCGCAAAGATCACTAGGTATCTCACCAACACCACTAGACCCTACTAGTGGGTAATCGAAGCCAAGCATAAACAGCAAATAGTTAAGTCTAAGTTTCATTTAAATACGGTTAATGTACATTAATCTAGCATACACAATCAACAAACACGTATCCTGTACCTGATACTTTTATCTCGACGAGGTTTAGCACTATGCGACTCTTAGCACCTGGTCACAAATACAATACCAGATTCAAAACTCTATTTATTAATCATTAACTTAACTCAACACTCTTCTCCTTTTATTTGACTCTTTACCTCAACGTCCAAGTTTTCGAACCGCACTCTAAATATCTTTTTATATCCTTCCATACATTTTTCAACGCCTCATAATCTACACACATCAACACTAACCTACACACACCCATAACACATAAGTCAATATACCCACCCATAGTACATATGTCGACATACCGACAATTACTCACATACCCATACCCAATACTAACATACATAAAGACATAGTTGTACTAGAAACATATAGTCTCACACTCACTTACAACGCGCATATACCACCATATCATACACTCCGACACCATACACTCCAACATCAGTTCGGCATTGCCGACATCAAGTAATTTACATCGTAACCATATCATCATCGTTCCCCTTTACCTCATTAACCACTTTCGTTAAATCTACACCTAAACCATAAAACCAAGAATTCTTTAAAGAATAATGATAAGAACAATACGTAGATGTAATTCTTGATAAGAAATACCTTAAACTCGGGTTATAAATGCGTGAAGTTGCAAAAATGGAAGTCTTTATGGTTTTTACGACATTTTCTTGAAGAAAAATGAATTTATACATTAAATAGATGAAGGACTTACTTGAAATCGTTGTATCTTTGCGTTTTCTTGAAGTTTCATCAATTTTGCTCATGGCCTAACTCTTAAATCCAAATTTTGGCTTTGAATTTGAAAGGGGTTGAGTTGAGAACAAAAAGTTTTCTATTCTTATAGAAAAGTAATGCAATAATTTGGTTAGGAAAAAAAATATAAGGTTTAACTAGGTTAATGGATAATAGGAAGTTTGAATCTTTTTCTATGACCAAATTACCACTATTATCCCTTATAAATTATAAGTTATATCATGTCTTCAATCCTTGATTATTATTATATTCATTCCATTATTTTATATTTCTAAAATTTATTATTATTATTATTATATAACTTTCTTTCTTTTTTTATTAGGTTTTACAATTTTTCCCTCTCAACAAAACTTTCGTCCTCGAAAGTTTACAACCTTGAATACTGAAACAACTCTGAATGCTTTCTCCTGATTTCTTCCTTGAGTGCCTATTTAATTTCTATTCCCTTATATTTTGAGAATGCCAACTTTACTTTACTTTTTTTCTATCATCAAGTTTAGCTACTACTTTAATCATTAACTAACATTTCTGCTATGAGTCAAACGTTTGTTATCATGTCACCCTACCTTTTTAGTCATAATAGTTCTTTATATAGCTATATGATTCTAAGGTAACACTTCTCAAACTTACTCTACTCCTAATAATTTTAGAGTCCCCCCCCCCCTATTTACTACTACTGCACCTCACTCAATGACATCTCATTTCCTTCACTTATCCCTAGCTCATTATTAGATTGTACGAGAAAGTTTTACTATTACCATTATCATTATTATTGTTATTACTTATATAACCTTTTTTTATTATTAGTTAAGTCATATTAATTAATTATTTCCTTTGTAGATTTTAAAGTAGTCAATTCATCTGATATTAACACTTTTTACATCCTTTAAGATTAATCTCACCTTTTAATTTATTCTTTTAAGCTTTAATGGGTTTGTTGAATTTTTGTGTATTTGTTATCCTTTGTAATCTCCTTAGTTACCATTTCTTATTATTACTACTATAATAATCCAAGTTATAGATATTTATAAGTTACTCTTCTCGTGGCTTGCTATATACCATTAATTTGTTTGTTATTTATTATTAGGATACTTTATTATTTATGGTCCAATCTTTAGTTCTTTAATTATCACTTTACCTATTTTCTCACTTTAGTCCTTTAGTATTAAAGAAAATTTCCATATTATACATTTTGGTACATATCTACATAATATGGGGTTAATATGTAATACAGACAACTAACTCAAAGAAAAAAGGCTAACAACTTAACTTGACTCACATGACATGACTTGATACAACCCATCAACATAACTGACTCATTGACATACTGGATATAACTTTGACTCGACATGAAAGAAAGACTCAATAACCCCATTTTACATGCACATGTGCTAATGTATAAAGGAATGCCAATTCATATTTTTAATCTTTTACTCTATTTATCACAATTACTAATTATTCGTTTTTGAATCGGTAACTTTTATTGATTATTACATCAATACCCACTATAAGTAATTTCGCAAAGTGAGTTCATATTTTGCCTCGATGTTGACAATAGCATTTATAGTTCTCTAATTTCTAGTATATTGTAAGTTTTTATGAAGGTGTCTTATTTATCCTAAGAGACGTTATGATCTATTGCTTAAATTTATTGAATCTTTTGAATTCACTAGTCGGTTATTTTCGCTTATCTAATATTAAGGGTTTTTTAATTTTCTCCTTGAGTTTTAAAGTTTAATGTTATATTCTTATTATTCATAAAATTACACTATCACATATAGTATTTTTGGGTTTTGGTTATGAATGTACATATAGGTACATTATGGATAACTTATTCATAAATTGTCTCTATAGTCTTAATATAAATTAAGTAGTTTATATTCTGTTCTATATAGAGTATTTTACTTATTTTACATTACTTAGCATATTAAGGGGATTAGCTCTACCAATTCTAACTCTAATATCACCTTTACTACATTAATCTAGCTCTTCCTTCAACACATCTAGGTAAACTATAGAAGGATAAGGAAGTTTTGAAAGAACAACTCTTCCAAATTTAAGCTTAGCCCCTTAATTACCAATGCTCATCATATCTCACCGCCTTAAAAATTCAATACCTAAATACTTAACAGTTCATTTTCGTATTTAAACCAAACCTTTAGCTACCTGAGCCACCTTTTCTTCTTCTTCTTCTTTCTTTTTTTTTTGTATCTATTACATCTCCATTAGTTACAACCATGATGGAGGGAGAGGATCACTCTCAGATTTTCAATCACGGCCGTAAAGAAAAGTGAAAATTTCACTCCAGTAACGATTACTTCCTTGATCACAGCCGTGATGGAGGGAGTGATGGCCGTTGTTTGCTCAATTCTCTCTTATCATGCTCGTAATGAAAGGGGCAATGGGCACTGATCATCTAATCCTCTTTTATCATGCCCATGATTAAGGGGGTAACGGGTTTTGATCACTTAAATCATATCTACCTACAAGTTATCAATCCTATTTCCTTAAAGATCCTCAACCTAGGCTCTGATACTATTTAAATTGTAACGTCCCATGTATCCCTAACTTCTATGGACATGTCAGGTGTTTAGGAACCTATAACCTAACTAAGATCCACAAACTAATTACATGAAATCTGCCAACTCACAATTTAATAACCTCAAATTCGAATTAAAGCGAAAAGTTAACCACCCAATTTCCACATACCACAACAGTAAACAAACCCAACCACCACAAGTGAAAGAACTTGAATACGATATAACTCTAAAACAAACAATTTAAAGTAATATCACCTAAAAGAGTCACAGGCGACTCCAAACAATCATCAGTCTCCAAATATATACAACATAAAACAATACAGATAATCCTCAACAGTTCACTCCTAAAGCTAAACAATGCTGTCTCTATTGCATCACCATAATAACAGAGATCACCTTCCTCATCATAATATAGATAATCACAACTTGCATCTCTTATAGAGTAACCACCACAAACCTCACACCTTGAACCTACAATTGAAAAACAACAATTCCCCAAAGGTTTGTACAAGATACCATACACATGTGCATGAACATACATGTAATGAGTCAAGCACATATACGATTATCAACATAAATGCAACAAACAATCAGTTTTAAATCTTGTTATTTAAGTTTGCAACCAGCACAGCCTCAACATCTTGAGATGTAGGGTTACTCATGACCTCTATATACACAATATATAAATACTACATAAGTATTGGTGTTGGGTCCTCTCCAATCACCCGAGTGCCAAAACCTTCTTGGATTTACCTAGGTCATTTCAGTATGAGTTCGACCTGGTACAACGCTGTGTAAAGATCACCAGATGTCTCACCAACATTGCTAGATCCTACCAATGGGTAGTCGTAGCCAAGTACAAGTAGCAAATAGTTAAGTCCAAGTTTCATTTAAGTACGGTTAATGTACACTAATCTAGCACACATAGTCAATAAACACGTATCTCATACCTGGTACTCCTATCTCGACAAGGTCTAGCACTACACGACTCTTAACACATGGTTACAAATACAATTCCAAATTAAAAACTCAATTTATTAATCATTAACCTAGCTTAACACTCTTCTTCTTTTATTTAACCCTTTACCTCAACATTCGAGTTTTCGAACCGCACTCTAAATATTTTTTCATAGGCTTCTATATACTTTTCAACATCTCATAATCTACACATATCAACATTGACTGACATACACCCATAACACATACTTCAATACACCCATAATTACTCATACACCCATATCCAATACTGACACACACTCCTACATAACATACATAAAGACACAGTCACACAAGAAATGCACAGTCTCATACTCACTTACAACGTGCACACACTACCTTACCGTACACCCCGACACCATACATTCCAATGCCGACTCGGCATCGTCGACATTACGTAATTTATGTCGTAACCATATCATTATCGTTCCCCTCTACCTTATCAATCGCTTTCACTAAACCTATACCAAAACTACAAAACCAAGAATTCTTTAAAGAATAATGGTAAGAACAATACTTAGATGTAATTCTTGATAAGAAACACCCTAGACTTGGGTTATAAATGCATGAAGCTGCAAAAATGGAAGTTTTTATGGTTTTTATGACATTTTCTTGAAGAAAAATGAATTTATATATTAAATAGATGAAGGACTTACTTGAAATCATTGCATCTTTACGTTTTTTTGAAGTTTCATCAATTTTTCTCGTGCTCTAATTCCTAGATCCGAATTTTGGCTTTGAATTTGAAAAGGGTTGAGTTGAGAACCACGTGTTTTCTATTCTTATAGAAAAGTAACGTGATAATTTGGTAAGGAAAAAATATGGGGTTTAATTGGGTTAAGGGATAGTAAGAAGTTTGAATCTTTTCATATGACCAAATTATCTTTGCCATCCCTTATAAATTGCATGCCATACCATGTCTTCTATCCTTTATTATTATTATATTCATTTCATTATTTTATATTTCTAAAATTTATTATTATTATTATTATTATTATTATTATTATTATTATTATTATTATTATTATTATTATTATTATTATTATTATTATTATTATTATTATATAGCTTTCTTTCTTTTTTATACCGGGTTTTACAACTTTTTTTTCTTTATCTATTAACTATCACATGTCATTGTCATCATATAATTATATAGCTAAACCGCTTATAAGTTGTTTATGTAAATATTTAGGTTTATAAATATTTATACATATATTGGTATATTAGCCTTTCTTCCCCCGTTTTCCCATTAATGCATGCTTTCATTCTAATATATTGGTTTCTTCATATTTTCATGAATGCTAACGAAATGAAGAAACAAAATAGATAATATGCCCTAGAATTATCTTAAATATTCAATGTTATTTTCTATTAAACAATATGTAACCCCCTAAAATGTGGAATATTATAGCTCGTCATGTGTTTCTAACCTTTACTAATACATCAAGCATCTCAAAATCGTTTGCCGACTTCTCCACATAGATATCATCATCGATAACCTATAATAACTCTAATTCAAGACTTAAGGATGTCTTTAATATCCTTAATTGACCAATAATTACATGAAGTTCAACACATAAATTACTTTATTCATAAGTAGTAAACTTAAACTTTATTTAGAGAAAAACTTAAATACAACTCCCGTAAATTTCACCAACAACATAAAACTAAAATCGACCAGTGAAGTCTCAGGTGATTTCTCAAGACGTAAGAAACAAAATCGAAATAGATAACTAAAAATTTGTTAACATATGACAACCAAAACCATAAAGCTACTCAACTTCTATGGAATCATTCCCATCATCATAGTAATAAACACCATAATCTGCTAACGTTGATATTCAAATCATTGTACTAAACTTCATTAATGCCCTCCCTATATCTGCACCTAAAAATTTTAAGAAAGGATAAGCTGAAACCCGGTACAAAACACTTCAAATATATGCACATGAACATACAATCCTAATAACACATATACAAGTATAAAATATAACAATACAACAACATTCTTTTATTTATCTTTATTTGAGCCCATCAAGCAACATAGGGGTACTTATGACCCTAGCATACGTATATATAATACCATGCAATATTGGTGTTGAATCCTCCTCAATATCTTAGTAACCAAGTATCTAAATAACATCCTAAATTTAACCAAATCATTTCCAACCGTAATTCCAATCAGGACACATTCACGTAAGAATCATCGAGGTGCTACCCCAAGTTCTAATCTTCATAATCCCTTAAGCCCAACTAAGTACAAACAACACATGTTCATTTAATGTCTAATAATTATTTAATCCGATTATATTCACTAACCTAACATCACAAACAATAAGCAAGTATCCTGTACCTAGTTCAACTGCAGCTTTGGAATCTAACTTTAATATACTCATAGAACCTAACCTAGCAAAAATACCAAAACTCAAATCACAACCCATACTTATACTAGAACAACACCTATACTTGGTCTTTAAAGTTGATTAATAACACTCCTTAACTTAATTACTCAATTGTGTCACACTTGTAATGAGGTACCTAGGATTACTAAGAGAATAAATTGATTTGTTAAACGTTTTGGGTGAAGAATCATCTTTAAAAAAACTTTAGAAAGGATTAAGAACAAAAAAACATGCTTGAAAAACACATAAAAACCAAAGGGAACTTCATTGTACGTAACAAGGGTCATAGCTTCTGGATGCTACAACTTCTAGCGTCTAAACGCGATGTTTAAGGGGAGCAGATTGCTCCTTGATGTCGAAATGCTAGTTTGCAATTTGTAATTTTTGCAGACTGCAGTGATGTACAACCCTTACAAAACTACCTCTTTTCTAAAACTTTCAAAAACCACCACTTTAAGGTTGTCTCCTGACCTTAAACTCAACCTCACAACCCTAAAAACATCAACCAAACATCAATCTACCACCAAATCTCGATTCAACCCTCTATAAAACAAACAAAACTTTTATGAAACATTACACATAAAGTATAGGCAATGAAATCTTATCTTTGGAATCTAAATTTCACACCTCCATCTTTATGATCTTGCTATAATATTTCCAAATCATAGCCTAAAATTCGCTTTTCTCACCGCCCTTAACCAAAATAAAAAAAAAAAAAAAACTGAATTTTTAAGACCAAACACTTATTTGTTGAGGGGAAACTGATCCAATTCGGAGTTGTTGATGTTTATACCGATCGATCATAGAAGAAAAATTTTGATTCATTCCGATTAAGCTTCCTTCCTCTTAATCTGGAAGTTCTTCTCAGATACAAGGAAATGATTCAGTTCCAAAGCCAAATATCGTAGTTCTCGAATGAGCAATCGAAAAGATTCTGGAACATCCTCAGGTTTAGGTATTGTTCCTCCAACGATTGTAGTACCAAGTACTTCTTGACGAGCTCTAATATGATCCGATTTATAAGTAAGCGTTTCTTGTAAAATATGAGCAACACTAAATCCCTCTAGAGCCCAAACCTCCATTTCTCCTACTCGTTGCCCCCCTTGCTTGGCCCTTCCTCTAAGGGGTTGTTGTGTAACAAGTGCATAATGTCCACTAGAACGCCCGTGTATTTTATCATCAACTTGATGAATTAATTTTAAGATATAAGGCTTTCCTATTATAACAGGTTGTTCAAAAGGATCTCCCGTTCTTCCATCAAATATTCGGCTTTTTCCCGGATATTCAGGTTCAAATAGCCATGGATTCGCTGTTTGCTTACTGGCTTCATATAATTCAGAAAACACTAGTTTTCTCGAAGACCTATAGCTTTAACAAATAAAAATTCCCAACACTTACCTTAATTCTTTCTCCCTTAAGTGTGCTTAGTTGCATTAAGGTCTCCCTCTTACTTCAAGTCTTGCATAGAACCCTAGGCCACTATAACTGCACATGTGAGTAGAGTGTGAAAAAAAGGTTTATGTATTGCATAAGCCCACTTATATATTAGGGTTTCATAAACTTTATGCTATATCCAAACTGCCCTTGATATATAAATACAATACCACTTATATTCTTAATATAAAATCAACACTTAATTATCTATTTTTCCTTTATTATATTTCTTTATTTTTATTTTTGTTTGACCTTTACATGATAAGTGGGGTAGCTACAAGATATATAGCATCCTCTTTTTCAAAAAAAAAAAAAACATTCATAAATTTTCTATTCCTCATTTTGATTGGATTAGTACAACTTTTCATCACACTTTTAATTTATATCTATTAGATATTATCAATTAAAAATATAATTAGTTTAATAATTCAGATTTAATAAATATAAATTAAAAATGAGATGGAGAGATAAAATAGTCCTATTAAAAATATGTACGGGATTATAAAAAATTATCCTATCTTATATGATTTTCCAGAGAAATCATTGAATGGGATCTAGGATATTTGAAGCTTCCAATGCAATAATTCAGCTTTATGGCCACATAAATGACATTGTGATCTTCTTAGGATTATAAATTACATTACAGTCATGCAAATGAAATGACAGAATGTTCCAACTAAATCAATAATGCTAAAAACTGTCGGTTGACGTCGGAGAAATTGATCATGCGATGCAAATAATCTGACCAGAAAACAGATATGCATTTCAATTTTGCTTTTCTCCGGTCTGTCTACTCATCAAGATGATTCTTTCGCATCCCACTATCCCAGAAACAGCAAGTGGCGCATGTACAAGTACAACGAACCCAACCCATGTACAAGCAGCACTAAAAGCATTGTTCCTTGCTTACATCCCCCGAAAAGCTAAGGAACCAACTATTCCATAAGAGAGACCCTAAAAAATCAAATTAATAAAAGTACTAAAGGAAAGAAAATAATAAAATATCAAACATGATAAGAAAAGTAATGATATATTTTTAAAAGTGGCAAGTTGATCTTTTTCACTCTTAAATATAAAAGCTTCTACAGAATCATAGAGCTTATTTTCTCACTCTATTGTTTTGAAGAACCTTCTTTAGAAGAACTATAGGAGCAAGGCTAAGGTAAACCATTGTGTGACATTCTTTTTTGTTTTGATTTTGATTTTGCAATTCCTGGATGTTAGGGGATGTTTTAGGATTGTAGAAGTACATAATTTAAAGGATCGCAAAGCTAAGTTAGGGTAAAAGGCCAAATTGTAACTTAATGAGTTTAATCTCAATACTCAAAAGTATAACGATTCTTGTTGTTATCGATGTTTTGATTGGATTTCTTTGTTTGTGTGTATGTGTTTAATCTTGGTATTGTAAACAAGTATTGTGTAGTGACAGTTGTGATTGCTTCCAGTGTCCTGATCAAGGTATGTACTTTGTTGTCAATATTATTTCGTTTGTTGAGTTGGGGATTTGAATACACCGAATGTTCCTTATAGTTAAATTGATGGAGAAGATTAAACCTTATGAAGAAATCAAAGTATTAGACGTATTGGAATTGTCGTTGGATAGTTTGGAGAGGTTTGGAGCTAAAAAGAAGATGAGAGTTGTCGAACCAGAGGAGTTTGGGCAGGGACCATGGCCATGGTTATACTTGTAGACCCTTGGTTGAGAATTTTTTGTTGAAGCATGAAAATAGAATTTTAAGCTCAAAGGACCATGACTTAAGACCATAGCCATAGACATGGCCGTGGAATTGTGATAGAAGTTAAAAACACAGGTATGAACTAAAGAATTTAGTTTATGAAGGACCATGGTTCAAGAATACGACTGTGAACCTTTGGAGGTGTTCTTGTAGCTCACCTTTTCCGACCTTTTCCAATCTTTTCTTGTTTCTACCTTTTCTTTAACCCTATCCTAACCTTTTATAAACATTATAAGATTCTAAATCGATCCATAATCTCGAGTTGAACTAAAATTAGGACTTAGTCAAAAGGAAAACTGAGCCTACGCTACATTGGTCCATTTGAAGTGTTGGAGAAAGTTGGCGATGTATCGTACCAAGTAGCTTTACCTCTAAGTTTATCAGGCTATCATAATGTATTCCATGTATCCATGTTGAGAATATTCATTAAAAACCCAGATGCAATAGTGGAAATAGAGCCAGTGGAGTTAACGAGAAATTTCCAATTGGTGAGACAACCCATAAAGATATTGGACAGTCGGGTTCAAAAGTTAAGGAATAGAGATATGGAGTACGTGAAGATTCAATGGAATGAAGGTCCAGACTTGGAGATGACTTAGGAACCAAAAGCCGCGATGATGGAGTAATATCCATGGCTTTTCTAACTTCCAGGCTAGTAAAGGTATATAAATTATTGTATTTGGTCATTTAAGTACAAATTAGATATACAGAAGTTTTGAGGACAAAACTTTTTTGAAGGGGGGTGGAATCGTAAGCCCTAAAGCCAAGCTAAGTAACCGTAGGATTGAACTTAGAACCCAAGGTTTAGGACGATTGGTTAAAGGATCTGATCAAACCCAAATTATAAACTATTGAGAAGAATATTAGTAAAAATGACCCTGTAAACTTAAATTTAAGAAATTAAGTAGTAAAATAGGAGACTATAAAATTTTCAAATTTTAAGCACATTATACTAAGTAACTTGATCCTCACACCCCTAGCTTCCAACAGATTAACCTTTGGGTAATTGTACGGCAGCATAGTACTTTGAGTTTTCAGAAATCAGAACTTGCAAAAGGATCTATAAGGGTATAAGTAACTACAGCTCAGTAAGTTGAATTGGAGACTCATGAATGCATACAAGCACAAACTGGGTTATCAAACAATTATTTTCATGCAATGCAACAATTAAGTATCATCGCACAACGTAGTCCGATCCGTTATGAAATCAGAGAAATTTCACCCGCTCTAATCTGGGTTGAGGAGTTTCCATGTTATGCTGCAGCTCACAACCAAACCCAGGCTTGTGCAATGGAGACCTCGCTCCTCCCGCGACTACCTTCGAACCATTGACTTCACCCTCGCCGCGACCTCCTCTCCTGTCACTTAGTTCGACTAAGGATGAAGAAGGGACCATTTTGTAATCTTGTGCTCTCCCTTTCAAAGGGGTCGGTATTTGGTTGGAGAATCCTATGATCCCCTAACGGGTTGCAATGCATGACATTATTAATTATTTGGGCCGACTAAGATTAAATTCCGTTTAGGGTGTTCAAATAATTTCATACCAATTCAATGAGTCACAAAATCACTCACAATACAAATTCAGATACATCAAACACATGCGTAAACTACTTACAATCACAATCATATACAAGCCTAAGTCTCCGAGTACTACAAAACTAGTACTACAAAACTGGTACTCTATTACAATAAGCAATAACCCAACTTACTTGGATTTCCTCGGTCGCTCGATCCCTTAATCACAAGCTGATTTTGCCTCTGGGTGTCCTATAATACAAATAAGTCTTTTTAGTACTTAAAATTTAAGGCTTCATATTCTAAGTTATATTTTAATTCATTTTTTTCCGTGTATACCGATTACGTCCTAATGATTCGTTGTACTCTATTTCGGTGTTCAAATCCTAAATGGGATTTTAAACTTTGATTTCTAAGCCTTAAATATACTCAAATCCTAATGTGAAATTAATCACATTAAGCTCGAGTGTCCAAATATCCTATTGGGTCGTAATTTGGTATTCTAAAATATTCGGTACACGCTAATCCTAATTGCGGTATCAGATTTATTTCCGATGTGTGAAAATCTTACATTTTGATACTTTTGCTTAAAATTACTGTTATTTTCAGATTTATTATTTTTCTGATTTCTATTATAATATTATCTAAATAACTCTATTTTTTTGGATTTGTTAATTTACAATTTCATATATTACTAAATTCTTATATTAATTACCTAATTTCCCAAATTAACCATACTTAATACTCCAAAGGCTACGATTAGGGTTTCACATTAGAGATTAACATCCCTAAACATCTAATTAAGATCTAAATTAGTAATTAACATCTTAAGCACCTAATTAATCCCAAATCACCCAATTTTTCCATCATTTTAGGGCTAAAAATTAACTTAAAAATTTCAAAAATTAATTTTAAAAAATGGCTTCATAGCATTATTCTACATCATATGAGTATCGTCTAGAAAAAATTTGAGCTCCAAACTACACTCCGAAGCCTATTTATTTTCGGTTCTAATCATGCTCGGTTTTGAGCAATTTGTTAAGAACCCTATAATTGTAGATGTAATTAAAATAAATCAATATTTTTCCCTAAATCTACATACAATAAAACCTCAGAATAACAAGTTTCATAATTTTTTGGGCAAAATAACTAATTTCACAAAATTCTTCAAAATCGGGACATTTAAGAGACTAACCAGTCCAAAGCTTTCTGGTTGTCCAAACCCGGTCCAAGGCTATCGGCCAGCCTAGGCGGTGGGGCTAGAGTGGCTTGGTGGTGGCGGCGGTTCGGTCCCAGGTGGTGGTGAGCGGTGGGTTTAGCTCACTTACTCAATCTGTATAGTTTTCCTTTTTTTCTTATTTTCTGGATTTTCTCTCAATTTTTTCAGTGTTCCTATTTTTTCCAAATGCTAAACTGACCAAATGACTTCTGAAAATTTTTTTCCTTATTTATAGACATTTGTTGTAATTAATATGCATTAATTTGATAAGATTTTGCCCATTTCCCTTGATTTTTGGCTTTTAAGCTGTCTAATTTTTATTGGCTAATTTTTCTTTTGCAGATTTGGACCTACCACGACTTGATCTTGATTCTTTTATAATTAATTTATAATTTTCCTTAATTATTTACTTAGTTTTTGGCCAATTTAGGTAATTTTGCGTATTTTTATCTACACGTAAATACATGTGGGGTACATGTGAACAGTCCTAATTATTATTTTGGTCGTTCTAAAATTTTTAGTATACATATAATCTATCTTTAGTAATTTATTAGTTATTTGATTACACCTTTCGCATTTTCGGTAATTAGCAGTTATTATGCTTAAAATTTGAAAATTTTATAGACTCCTATTTTACTACTTATTTTCTTAAATTTAAATTTACGGGGTCATTTTTACTAATATTCTTCTCAATAGTTTATAATTTAGGTTTGATCGGATCCTTTAACCGATCGCCCTAAACCTTGGGTTGTAAGTTCAATTCTACGGTTACTTAGCTTGGCTTTAGGGCTTACATATGCAACTTAAGGATAAAACCTATCGTCTTTAGGTTTTAGCCGATAAAGGTTAGACATTATTTAGACTTTGCACATTGTCGAGAACCTACAAAATAGTATACAGTAAGGGGCATTGTGGTATTGTTCAGCATGACCACTTCGATACTTAAGTTAGTAAAGTACCTAGAGAAGTAAGTACGCTAGATGGCATAATCTAGCTCAAGTGTGCAAAGTATTAAATGGTTTACCATTAGGTGGTGGATTGATATTTATAGAAGAGTGGGGTTGGTGATTGGAGAACCGTTAGTGAGTATGAGATACGTTTATAAGTTGTGGATAGTGGAGTCATGCAGCTCCGACATGGTCTGTAATTATAAGAGGCGGTTGTTGATTCAATCGCTTAACCTTATCTACAGTCTCCTAGCCATTGTAAGTTGCTTTAGTTAGGCAAGCCATGCCATGGGTCTGGGTTGAGGTTAGTCATAAGTTCTAGTGGGTTGAATTCAAAAGAGAGCAGCCTAGGCAATGAGCCTGGTTAGGTCGGCATGGGCTTGAGGGCCCAGGTCTAAAATGCCTAATCAATAAAATCTAAAAAGAGTTATTCTTGTTTTATTATTTAGGTGTTGATCTTGAAAAGTTCTTTGAAGTAGATTTTATGAGTTGTTTTCGAGACACAGGTACATGGAACTTTGTTTGCTACTTGTTCTTGTCTAGGATAGTTAAACTAAACTAAACTAATAATTAACCGAAACAAAATATGTTTGTTGCTTCTGTTTGGCTAGGGTTAGGAGGTCATAATACTGGTGTCATTGAGGTAGTACCTTATTGATCTTTGAATGATGTTGTCTCAAGTTGAGTCTCCCCTTAGATATGATACAAGGTATATTAAGTTGGTGTTTAAGGATTATAATACCAATATCTTATAATTAAGTAGGTTAGGTGGTGTTTGGGAACCGTAGTGCCAGTATCTTGACAAAGAACTACATATGGAGTTGAGATGCTTTAAATTTGGGGTTAATTGCTAGTGATCTTGAATTGTGTTGATTTTTGGCTTAATTATATTTATATATTAATATGTTATTTTCTATTCTTGTTTACATTATTGCATGTGTTATATCGATTGCTACATGTCACGTACTTGTGTTTATAGGTTACTGTACTAAGCATTAGCTCATTCCTCTTCTTTTTCAGCTACAGGATTTTTAGACAAACAGGGTAAATTATGATGAGAACGAAGAAGCATACTATTATCATTTGGATGAAGACACTAAAGAACACTATTATTATTATGACGATGAGATGTGATGATAGACTGTCGACTTCCGAACCCTTTACTTGCACCCATCTCTAAGGCCTACAATCTTTCGCAAGGAGGATACTTACATGTCAGTCTGCCAAGGTCGAGCTCCTTTATAAGAAAGAGTTATGGGTGAATTTCTTAAGGTCACAACTCAAACATACTCTACTCTACTCTGATCCTTGTCTAGTTGCCGACCACTCAATTATTGAGCCCGAGGTCACTTAACACTAAGCTTTACTCTTCCAACCTACAGGATTGACAAGTGTAGAGACTAACTTGCCAAGTGTTAAGACCTAAGCTATTATGTGCCGAGACCAAGGCTATTACACACCGAGCACTACTCACTTAGCATATTAAACAGCAACGTCCTTTATTCACCTCGATAACTCTAAATATTACTTGTCTACAATAACCATAACTTCAATATAACTCAACCATTAAGCCCCGAGATTCCCAAATACGAACCTATCGATAACCTGCCACTTATCCCTACTTTTTCTGACATTTGCACTATAATTCCTTTTCATCCTTTATCGTATTTACCCTTTTCATACATACTAAGGATCTCTTTCTTTATAGTCTTTTACGTAATTTTCCTTATTTATATTGTTGCCCTCAAGGACTTAATATAAATAGTCTTTTTATTGTAGCCGCAATTATCATATACCTTACACTTAATGAAAATTTTTGTTCTTGTGAGATACCCTCTCTAAGTACATCATATTCTACACTCGTATCTAATCTTATCGAGTAGCTCGAGATTAGTGGTAAGTGGAGCTTAACATTAGTTTATGAGTCATATCAAACGAAGAGTTAAGTCGTGTCGTGTTCATTGATGTGCCATATCCTCCTAGCAACTTCATGGAAGTTATTATGTTGGTCAACCTTTCTATTCTATTTTTTTTTATATCTCAAAGGACCTGCTTGGTTATTATTCCCTACAGTAAGCCTTGGTGATTACTAAGCTCCTAAAAACATCATATAATCTTGGTATTAGAGCTTACGATTGCGTCTGAAAGCTTAGTATTGAAATATTTCTTGTTAATGTGTATTCTGTTACACTCTATTTCCTACTTGAAAAACAAAGCAAGCTCTTAAGTTGTTTTGTGAGTTGTGTCATTAAAGTTGTGTGAGAATCTTCTGTTGAGTAGTAAACCTTCTAAAGTTTATATTAAGAAATGTTGAATCTTAATATTTAAGGAGAGATTAATGATGCCAAGACCGATGCTCATGGTCATGGCTGTATTACTCAATAGATCTCACGAACTACTAACGAGCAGATATAAGACCTTGCTACCATTATAGCCAACCTAGCTATTTTTGTATAAAGGGCCATAAAGAATAAGTCGCAAGAGAGTTGTTGAATAAGGTTGAGAAGTGCGAGATAGGCCAAGAAAATAGATAGGTGAGAATCAAGCACTTGAAGATATTAATATAAACCTAGCTTTACCCCGACATGTTAATAGAGTTGCAAAAAGGAGACTCGAGTTAGATTAAGTCGAAGAGTATGAGGAGGAGGTGGAGCGGTATGATGGAGTTGAAGAGCATGAGCTTACAGCTCCTAGAGGAGCTGATCATCTCAAAGTGTAGATCCTAAGTTTTAATGGATTTAGTAGTATTGATAGCTACTTAGACTGGGAGGAGAAGATTAAAAAGATATTCAACTTTTATGATTATAAAGATGTTGTTTGTATGTGATTGCCTGTATTAGAATTTTTTGGGTATGTAGCAATATGGTGGAAGAAGTTGCAGAACGTACGCTAGAGAGTCCAAGAATAAATCCGAACATGGAATGAGATGAAGAGAGCTTTGAGGAGTAGTTTTATTCTCGATCACTACGAGCAAGACACTTTCTAACATTTCTAAGACTTGAGGTAAGGTAATAGATCAGTGGATGAGTATGTTTGAGAATTCTAGTTACTAATGTTCGGATGTGATGTTGATGAGTCTGAGACACAAATTATAGTACGATTCATTTTTGGGCTAAGGATTGAAATTGATTACATAGTGGATATATAAAGGCTTGAGACTTTAGATGAGACTATTTGAGTAGCATAGAGGGTGGAGAGGTAGAAGAGGAATCAGATGAGCTGAGTGTCGAGCAGCCAACTTGGCTTGCCAAGCAGAACTAATATGCCAAGCTAACTTGGATATGATCGAGCTTAATACAGTTCTGAAGTGGACTACCGAGGTCAGATGCCGAGCAAACCTAATGATGGCTAAAGTAAGAGCAAGGTCGAGAAGCTTGAGGTTAATGTCACGTCCCGAAGCGGTAGAGTCGTAACGGCCCCGCCGTGTAAACCATCCTAAGATAAAAGTTGGCCTTACAATTGCTATCTTAGACCTGATCTACATAAGGCGTCCACGACTTATCCGCTTTGAAGTAAACAGTTTGTAATTTAAATATATCATTTACCTAAAAAGGTGAGGAAATTTATATATATTCACTATAATTCAGTTATTACATTATTTAGAAATGAAAAATAATAACATATGTTTTGATTCTTCAATGTTTTCCTTCACTCCCCAAGATCCAGTAGTTGCTAGCTTCAGAGTAGTTGTTTGCCACTTCTTAGCCAGCACCTGCATAACGTCTATAGGGATGTGAGCAACCACAGCTCAGTAAGTTAGGATGGAGGACTTAAAACTATATCATAAACACAACAGGGTTTTTAATCAACTTATTAGGTGCAATGCATGTGCAAGCAAATGCCATCGCATAACGTTGTTCGGTCCGTCTTGAGATTAGAGAAATTGCGTCCGCTCTAATCCGGGTTGAGGAGTTGCCATTAATGCAACAACTCACAACCAAACCCAGGCTTGTACAATGGAGACCTCGCTCCTTCCGCGACTACCTTCGAACCACTGACTTCACCCTCGCCACGACCTCCTCTCTTGTCACTTAGTTCGGCTAAGGATGAAGAAGAGACCAACTGCAATCCTGTGCTATCCCTTTCGAAGGGGTCGGTATTTGGCTGGAGAGTCCTAAATTCCCCTAACGGGTTGCCATGCATGTCCGATTATGATTACTGGTCATATATTTGATTAAGTCCAATTTATGGTGATCAATCATTTCATACAAATCATACAATACATGCTAGAGCAACAAACAGAATCATAGCATCACCCATAATCAAGCACATGCACACATCCAACTACCTAACAAGCATAACCAAGCATAATCTCAAGCCTCCCAAAATACAGCATTGTATTAATCCTAACTTACCTCAACTCCTTGCTCACTCACTCGAGGTCCGATTTGCTTAGGCCATCGCCGATCATCCCTATAACACAAACGTGGTTTCAGTTTTTCATATAATTATTATAGGTTCATTTTATCCTATAATGCTTATTGTTATGTTTTGTTTAAGGTTTAATATGCCTAATTATCTAGGTCTTAAGTCTTTTACAATTATTCTAGGTTTGGGGTTAGGTTCGGGTTTGGTTTTCGCATCGATTTCTAAATTAGGTTTTAGTTCGATTTCTAAGTAGTGTTTTATACTCCAACCTTAAAAATTTGTTTCAACCCATAATGTGAAATTAATCACATTACTTCCCGATCTCCTAAATATCATCATTTCCCCTAGTCAGTATTTATTTTACCCAATACACTTAAATCTGTATTGGTGTACCAAATTCACTCTTAATGTGAGAAATTTTTACATTTTTCATATAAGTACATAAACTCAAGTTTTGTATCAGATTTATTGTACATTTTTATTATTATCAAAATATCAATTTTTATTATAATATTTTTTATTTATTATATTCTAATAATTACATATTATGTATTATTACCTTTTATGTATATCATACACTTCTAATATTTCTATCACTCTAATTATCGTTTCTAAACACCAATTATCATTTCAAAATGTCTAAATTCATCCTAAATCAAATTTTACTCCTAATTATCCTAATTTCCAAAATTAACTTAAAATTTACTATTTTTCTCTATTACTCATTTACTACATAATTAACCTAATAATTACATCTAACAGCCTAAATGCTACAAGTATCATACTCCATCAGATTTCAACATCCTAAAACATGTACTTATTCACTAAATCAGTAATTAACTATCTAATTACTTTATTAACCCTAAATTACCCATTTTATACCTTATTTTAAGGCCTAAAAATTATCTAAAAATTTTGAAAATTAATTTTTGAAAACGGGCTTCATAGCACTATTATATATTAGCTAAGTGGTCTATACAAAAATTTTAGGCTCGAAACTACACTCCTAAGGTCATTTATTTCTAAACCGAAACATGCTCGGTTTTGCACGATTTCTTAAAAACCCTATATCACGAGACATATTTTCATCAAAATACTATTTTTCCTAAAAACTACATACAAAAATATCCAGAATAACAAAATTCATAATTTTTTAATAATATTTACTATTTTTACAAAATTACACAAAATCGGGCTGGAAATCGAACTCACCGATTTAGGTGGCTCTGGCCACCGTTTGTGGCCATGGGTGTATTGGCCCACCTGGGCGTTGCCACCACCGTGTGGTGGTGGTGGCCGTTTACTCCTAGCTGCTCGTCGGATCTGGGTTCTTCTTTGTGGCCCTAACTGCACAGTTTTCCTTTTCTTTTTTTTTTCTTTTTTTTTTCTTTGGTTTTTCTCTCAATTTTCGTCTCTCTCTAATTTTCTCTGATTTCTAACTAGCCAAATGAGCTTCTAAATTTTTCTTACTATTTATAGAGCTTTAGTGTAATTATTGTGCATTAAATTAGACAAGACAATTGCCTTATCCCTTAATTTTTCGCTTTTGTGTTGTCTTAATTCAATTGGCCGATTTTTTTATTATTTTTACTAGCTACCACGACCTATATCTGGATCATTCCTTATTTTTCTTTATTTTTCCTTAATTAATTATGAATTTTCTTTAATTATTTAGTATGATTTTAGCACATTACACGTATTTTAAGTAATTACGCGTATTTCTACATACATATAAATTCATATATAGTACAAATAAATATTCCTAAATATTATTTAAGTTATTTTACGATTTTTAGTATACATATAATTTATCTCGAGCGATTCGTTAATTATTGAAATGCATTTTACGCATTTTCGATAAATAACGAGTTATATACTTAAAATTTGAAATTTTTATATTCTTTTATTTTATTGCTTATTTTCTTAAATTTAAACTTACAGGATCATTTTCTTAATATTTTTAGCTTTACTTTATAATTTAAGCTCGATCGAGTCTTTCAACCTATCAAAACCTCAAATTGCTAGTTTTGGAGCTTACAGTTAGGAAGGACCAAGGTTAGAGCTTAGGGAGGAAGACTTAAGAGATTAAGTGTTTTAAGTATCTTGGTTTTGGATGCATGAGTAGTCTATGCCTAAATCAACGTATCATGACCATCAAGGGAGACAGACCCCAGTTTGAGGTGGAAGGTTTTATGCCTCGAAGAGGTAGAGTCACAACTATCTCGCTGTATAAATTAACTTATGATAGTAACTGACCCAACAGTTCCTATCATAGATACAATTTATACAAAACGTCTATGATTATTCGTTTTAAAGTTAATAGCCCATTCATAATTATAGAAAAAATTTATAAATATAACTAAAAACTTTTATTCGTATTTACATAAAGATACAAATATTGTTTTACAATCCCAGGAAATATTTACATAACATAGTAGTTTGATAAGTAAGGTATTACAAGACCAGTACATAAACCTAAGAGTACTAATAAAACATTAAAGGACTCGATTGTTTAGCCAGTTGATTCTTACTCCCTTAAGGCACTTCAAAAAGAGACTAACCTTAGGATAGTTATATCACGGCATCTCAATTAGAACCTGCAAGAAAATTTATAAGGCTATGAACAACCAATAGCTAAGTAAGTCTAGATAGAGACTTGAGAATTCATAACAAACACAAACAAGGTTTTCAAACAATTAATTATATGCAATGCCATCACATAATGTAGTCCGGTCTATTGTGAAATTAAAGTAATTTCACCTACTCTAATCTGGGTTAAAGAGTTTCAATGTTTATACAACAACTCATAACCAAATCTAGGTTTATATAATGGAGATACTACTCCCCCCATGACTATTCTTCAAACCATTGCCCTCATCCTTACCACGACCCCCTCTCCGATCACTTGATTCAACTAAGGATAAAAAAAGGATTATTATGATATCCAATACTATCTTTTTTAAAGGTATCGGTATTTGGTTAGAAAATCCTAACAGTCCTCTAGAGAGTTGCAATGCATGTCTAATTGAGTTCGGTTTAAGGTGACTAAACAATCTTACACTACTCAATTTACAACAAACCACCAAAACATAACATTAATTTTTAGCAAGTAATCAGAGACACCCTAAGCCTTCGAGGATTTTAATATAGTACTCCAAAATACTGCAATGTATTAAACTTAATTTACTTGAAATTATTGGTTCGCTCACTCGAGATGTCTCAGGTCAGCTTGTCTTTGCATGTCCTATAATATAAATACTCTTTTTATATCCTTATGTATTTATATCCTTATGACATATAGACTTTAACTTATGATTTGACTCAATTTTCTAAATATATGTACTATTTATTACCGATCCATTCTAAGTTAGTTTTGGAATCGGTTTCCAAATCTATTTTTTATTTAGGTTCTAATTTAGTTTTCAATTACGGTGTTATCGTGAACCATAAGAACTCATTCTAAACTATAATGTGAAATTAATCATATTATTTTCAGGTATCCTCAATATCATATTTAACCCTTAATCAGTATTCTAGTTCGTACAGTATACTCCAATCCTAATTTAACGACCAAATTTACTCCTGATGTGAGAAAAGTTTGTATTTTTCATATAATCACCTAAATTTAAGTTCTACATCAGATTTATTGTATTTTATTATTATTATGTTATCAATTTTAACCTAATATTTTCTACTTATTACATTTCCAATTTCATATTTCTTAATTTACACATATACATTACAGAATACTCCTAATAATTATATCTAACACTGTAAATGCTACAAATATCGTACTAAATAAAAAATTAACATTCTAAAACACCTAGTTATACACTAAATCAGTAATAATCCATTTAATTACCTAATTAACTCAAAATCACCCATTTTATATATCATTTTGAGGCTTAAAAAATTCACTAATAGATTTTTGAAAAATATCTTCATAGGATTATTTTAAATACTCTAAATAATCTATACAAAAATTTTGAGCTCAAAACTATATTATTAAAGTTATTTATTTCTAAATCAAAATAGACTCAAGTTTTTAGGATTTCTTAAGCACTATATATTTCCAGATATAAATTCATCAAACCAAAATTTTTCCCTAAAACGACATAGAAAAAAACCTCAGAAAATCAAATTTCATAATTTTTTAAAGACATTTAATGTTTTTATAAAATTAAAAGGGTGGCTCCAAATGTGTTGGCTAGATAGGGTAGTGGTGGTAGTATGTGATGGTGGTGGCTGTTTGTTTCCTAGTGGTTGTTGGTCATGGTTTTGCTTCACAAGCTTTATTGTATACAATTTTTCTAATTTTTTGTAAAAATGCCTAACTCTCTTATTTTAGTCTCTTCTTATTTTTCTCTAAATCTTAACTAACAAAAATGAATTCCGGATGAGGCTTGTTGCTTTTGTAGAGTTGTTTAATATTTTTCTTTTAATTTTTGGGTGATATTTGTCTCTTATCCTCTTCCATTCTACTTTCTAATTGCCCTAATTTGATTAGCTAATTTTGTTCTTCCACATCCCAACTTGCCACAACTTGAATCCAAACATTTCCTTACTTTTTTTCATTTTTCTTGCTTTTTATTTTAATATTTTGTAATTTTCTTTAATTATTTAGCATTAATTTAGTATATTTCGAGCATTTTAAATAATTTTGGATATTTTTACGTGCACGTAAATACATATAGAGTACAAGTAAGTGCTCTTAAATATTATTTATGTTATTTTATAATTTGCAGTATGCATATAATTTATTTCTATTGATTTGTTAGTTATTGAAGCTCGTTTTACGTATTTTCAATAAATAACAGATAATATGCTTATAATTTAATATTATGATATTTAATTATTTTATTACTTATTTTCCTAAATTCAAACTTACGAGGTCACTTTTATTAATATTCTTAACTTCGTTGTAAAATCTAAGCTCGATCAGATAACTTACCCAATTGTCCTAAACTTTGCATATTGACTCCGAATTTCTAATTATAAGGCTTACAAAAAGTAATAGTGAAGGTAAAAAGGAGGACGATGTTAATCACCTGTTGAGTGAATTTCAGGAAGACCCAAAAGCTGTAGCCTAACTTAAAAAGGGAGTTGAGTGTTGTCTGGTCATACGATAATCTCTCATTACCTTCATCTCTAATGAGAATGAGCAAAGGGAGAACCTCTTCCATACAAACTGCCGAGTGAATGGCAAACTGTATGTTTTGATCATTAATGGAGGGAGTTATACCAATGTCATAGCACATGGAGCAATCAATGCTCTAACGTTGTCGACCTACTTACACCTTAAGCCCTATAAGATTAATTAGCTAAATGAGAAAGGAGGTCTACCTGTTGTCAAACAAATTAAAGTATTGATTATTGTTGGTTTTAGATACAAGGATGAGGTACCATTGGACGTACTACCCATGTGCGCTTCACATATATTACTCGACTGATCTTGGTGATTTGATTTGAAGGTACTACATGATGGATATAGGAACATCTACGTATTCTAGAAGGATAGGGAAGAAGGTTATATCAACCCTAATGAGCCCTAAAGAAGTTTAGGAATCACAGGAGAAGATTTCAAGACCATTTCAAAGGAAGTCCCTAGTGATTTCTCTAGCTTAATTTTCTAAAGAAGTCAAGATAGAAGAGTGGGTGCTCTTGTTAGTAAGGAAACTTCTAGAGTTAAGAGAAGCTGGAACCTTAACTATCGATAGGAACCAGGTTATTGGACTATTGACCTACAGTTGAGCCCAAGGACAGGAGGCATTAGCAAGACAAATCCTCCTACTTTAGCTGACTCTTACTGAGGCCAAGTATCTCTTTATCGACCTATTCTACATGCCGAGCCGAATGACTGCCTATTCCTTGCAAATAATGTACCGAAAAGTAGAAGGTTAAGACAACAACCAATCGTCATTCTTACTCATGCTTGGCCAATCTCTTATTCGGCATCACCTTTGCTGAGATGCACAGAAAGAGACACTAGACGGACTAAGCTACCCCTACTCGAACAAGCAAACTAATCATATTTTTTGTCTACATCTTCCAATGATATTACCAATATAGCATCGCCAAATGTACAAAATCATGTGTTGAATCTGTTATATTAATGATTGTTTTCCTTAAATATTCATTTTTACTCTTTTGTATCTTGTACATTACTTTCTTAAGAAATGTCCTTTTTGTTTTTTCTCTTTTAGGTAAGTTGCCTTAACTTATGGGTATAAATACCCTTATATTTGTAGCCATAAACAAATTTAAAATCATTAATATACTAAATATTTCCTTTCTTGTGTAAACATTACCTGTTTACTCTCGATAACACTCTTATCCTAACCTTTAAACAAAGTTAGGTGGCGAGTAACCTTATTGGACCGATTCGTGTGTCATATTGAATTGTGTCATGAGTCCTCGGAAGTTCCATTGATGCATCATATGCTTTGGAGCTATCAATGGGTTTTTGCTTACTTTTCATTCATATTTGTCCTTTTGTACATTCCCTATCACTTCCTTTTTAAGTTTTTGGCAAGCATAGACCCATCCAACAACCAGCCTTGTTTGTTCTTGGCCACGGTTCGCATCATCTTGGTATCAGAGCGAAGGTTTCACTTCAGTTGTAGCTTGTTTTGAAGTTCTGTCTACTCTGTCTTGCGTGTGTAAAATAAAGCAAGTTATTGTGTTCATTTAATTGTTATGTTTGCTAGCTATTAATTTTCTAGTATGCAGAAATGTTTGTTTAAGCTTTGAATCTATAAAGAAAAGGTGTGAATGTTGGTGTTGGAGATAACAATGGTAGAGTTATCTACCATAGTTGATAGTCTTAAGGAACCACCAGCTCAAACAATCTCTAGATTCATTATTAGGTTAAGAGGTAACATTCGAGACATTACAGAACTCTAACAATTTACTACAATAGATGACGTCGTTAGGATAGCCTAGCGAGTAGAGAGGCGAAGATGGAGCTAAGTACCAACTAGCCAACCTGGATAGGTGAGTCACCAAGCTCAGTTGAGTACCAAGAAGATTTGAAAGGTTAATGTTCGAGTTGAGCAAAAAGGCCAACCTGATAGTGACGTGCCAACTTGTACTTATGAGAATGGGCAAGGATCTAATAGAAAGATGAGCTAGATCAAGTGCTTCAAATATCAAGAGTTTAGACATATGGCTGCTCAGTGCCCGAATTGTAGAACTATGGTTATCAAGGGAGATGTCTCGAAACTAGAGGTAGAAAGTACTGATGAGGAACTTGAAGAAGAAGAGAGCACTGCGAAGAAAGAACTGATTGAAGAGTGTTTATTGAGGACTTGGACCAGTTGATCATGGTTGTCCGACGCACAATGAACTTGGAACCCTTACGAGAGAAGGAGTGGAGAGAGAATTTGTTCAATTCTATCTATAAGGTGAATGATTAGGTGTGTGCTCTCATTATGGATAGTGGAAGTTGCACCAATGTATCATCATTCAATCTTATTTCAAAATTGAAGTTACCAACTGTTGCACACTCAAGGCCGTACAAATTGCATTAGTTGAGTGAGAAAGGAGCACTATATATCACTTAGCAAATACTGCTGCCAATCACTATCGGAAATTACTCTAACTAGATTCTCTGCGACATACTACCCATGTATGCTTCCCACGTGTTGCTAGGTATTTCGTGGTTGCTTGATAGGAGAATTATCTATGAAAGCTACAAGAATACATTTTTGTTAGAGAAGGATGGCCGAAAGATTATAATGAACTTGATACCATTGAGATAAGTTAACAAACTATAGACAAAACTTACTCGCTGATCGAAGAAAGCTCAAGTAATGAATAGATTCGAGCTCTGAGAGGCCATCAATGTTGATGAGTCGACCCTTATGTTGGTCAAGTGATTGCTAGAAATGAAGGAGTAGAGTGAACCACCCTTGGAAATAAAAGAGTTGTTGGATGAGTTTGTCGATTTGTTCTCAGAATAGTTACCCGAGAGGTTACCCCCTAACTTAAGGCATAGAACACCACATTGACTTGTTACTTGAAGCTACACTGTCGAATAAACCAACCTATTGGATGAGTCCTGAGCAGGCTTTTAAGCTCCAACATCAAGTCAATGAGTTGTTGGAGAGAGGTTATGTTAAAGAAAGTCTTAGCCTTTGTGCTGTGCTGTGCTAGCGCTTCTAATGTAGAAAAAGGATGGAACTCGACAAATGTGTATCACAATTAAATACAAGTATCCCATTCCTAGATTGAAGGACATGCTGGATGAACTAAGTAGAGCTAAGATCTTTTGTAAGATTGATCTGAAGTTTGGTTACCATCAGATTCGCATGAAGCTGGGAGATGAGTGGAAAACTGCTTTTAAAACTTGACATGAACTTTATAAGTAGATAATCATGTTGTTTGGCTTATCGAATGCCTCGAGCACTTTCATGAGGTTGATGGACCATGTGTTGGACATCTAATAGGAAAGTGTGTCACGATGTACTTTGATGACATCCTTGTCTATAATGTCGACATGTCAAGTCATTACAAGCATCTCTAAGCCATATTGAATATCCTTCGTGTTGAGAGATTATTTGGTAACTTGAAGAAATGTTGCTTTTGCTAGGAGGAAGTGATATTTTTGGGCTATGTAGTCAGTGAAGGAGGCTTATGAGTGGATGACGAGAAGATTCGAGCAATTGTCGAGTCGCCGACTCCTACTAACTGTGCTAACATGAGAAGTTTTCATAGACTAGCTTCATTTTACAGAAGATTCATTAGGAATTTCAATACCTTCATTACGTTGCTTACTAAACTAACAAAGAAGATCGTAGACTTTTGATTGGGAGAAAAGGAAGAGAGGAGTTTTACTAAGATAAAGGAAAGTTTAACCTCTACCCCTGTATTGATTTTACTTGACTTCAAGAAAATATTCGAACTAGAGTGTTATACGTCAGGCATTGGGATAGGCACTATCCTAACGTAGGAAGGCTGACTAATTACCTACTACAGTAAGAAGCTCAAGGGAGGCTTCAATTAAATTACTCTTTGTATGACAAAGAACTCTTAACATTAATCCGAATACTGTAAGTATGGCAGTATTATCTATTACCAAGAGAATTTGTCATCTACACTCACCATAAGACTTTGAGAAATCTTTGAAGCCAGACGAAATTGTTTAAGCGGCAGGCGAGATAGGTTAAATTCCTTGAGGCATTCAATTTTATAATAAAATATAAACAAGGAAAGAGCAATGTAGTTACAGATACTCTTTCAAGAAAACATGCACTTCTGAATGAATTATAGACTAGACTATTTAGGTTTGTAAATATCAAAGAGCAATATTTTAAGGATCTACACTTTTACCCATAATTGCATAATGCGTCGATGGAAGAATAGTGGATGTATATCATGTGGAAGATGGCTACTTGTTTCGAGGTGGAAAATTATGTGTATCGACTTGTTTCGTAAGGGAGCTGCTGCTTAGGGAAGCTTACGGTAAAAGACTATCCAGACATTTTGGGGATAAAAGAACATATGAATTGTTGAGTGGTCGATTCTTTTTGCAGAGAATGAGGCGAGATGTACACCAAGTTGTTAAAAGTTGTGCCATGTGCAAAAGGGCTAAGTGCCCAACTAAGCAGGAGAACGCAATGCCCTTGCTTGTTTCAATGAAACCTCAGACTGAATTAAGCATTGACTTTATTCTCGGATTACCATAAATTACCCAAGGCAAAGATTCTGTAATGGTCATTGTAAATAGGTTCACTAAGATGTCACACTTTGTGCCCTGCTCTAAAACTAACGTTACTTTGGCTTTTACTATTCTTTTCTTGTAGGAGATTGTATGGTTACTCGGCATGCTTAGAAATGTAGTCTCCGATAGGAACTCAAAGTTCTTGAGTCATTTTTGGAGGATCTTATGGCATTGGATGGGGACCAAACTACTATCCAATACTTCTTATCACCCCCAAACTAACGGCCAAACAAAGGTGGTTAATCGCACTTTAGGATCACTGCTCCAAATCGCAATGAGCAAGAACTTAGCTGATTGGGACTTTTGCTTGCTAGTGGTCGAATTCACTTATAATCAGATAGTGCATAACACCATTAAGTAGACTCCTTTCGAAGTATTCTATGGTTTTAATCTCAAGTTGCCCCTCGATCATACCCCTGTACCTTTGCTTACACAAGAAGACCTTAACGCAAGAGTTAGAGTACAATCCCTTCAGTACATCTACGATAAAGTTACTCGGCATATCAACCAAGCTACCAAACGTATGTGAGAGAAGGCTAAGGGTAGGATGACAAAACATTTTTAGTTGGTAGACTTAGCGTAGCTGTACCTAAGCAAAGAAAGGTTTCCAAGTAAGAGGAGGAACAAACTATCACCAAAGGTTTCCACTAGAGTTGTTTGTGGGTTCTTGCTTATTTTTTATTTGTATTTATCCTTTCGCATATTCCCTATCACTTCCTTTTCAAGCTTTCGGCAAGCTTGGACTCATTTAGAGACCGATCTTATCTATTCTTGGTCACGGTTTGTATCACCTACCCAAGGTGTAGACATTATTATAGGAGCATGCCGACATATTTTCTGTGGAGATGCCAAGAGGTTTATCGCGTATAAGAGGTATAGAGTATTGTATTAACCTTTAGCCTGGAGCTACTTAACTTAACCAACCTGCCTATAGGCTTAACCTTGACCAAGCTGTTGAGTTAAAGAAACAAGTTGATGTGCTGATTGATCGTGGATATGTTCGAGAGAGCATGAACTCATGTGCTATGCTGGTAGTTTTAGTGTCGAAAAAGTATGGCTCATAGAAAATGTGTATTGATTGCCAGGCAATCAACAAAATCACTATCAAGTATCAATATCCGATCCCTTAATTGGATGATATGTACGATGAGTTATATGGTACACGGTTTTTTTCAAAGATTAATATGAAGAGTGGCTAGTACTAGATCAGAATGAGACTTGGAGATGAGTGAAAAATTACTTTTAAAATAAAGGGCCGTCTATTCGAATGGATGGTGATGTCATTTGGTCTGATAAACGTATTGAGCACTTTTATGTGACTCATGAACCGCGTTTTGAGAATATTGATTAGTAAGTATGTTGTTGTGTATTTTGATGATATTCTAATATACAGTACCGACCTCATCTCTCATGTCGTGCACTTAAGATATGTGTTTGATATCCTCCATGCTGAGCACTTATTTAGTAACTTAAAGAAGTGAGTATTCTATTAGAGTGAGGTAATATTCCTCGATTATGTTGTTTTCGAGAGAGGTATTAGAGTTAATGATGAGAAAGTCTAAGCTATTCTTGAAATGCTAACGTCGACCAATGCTGCTAAAGTTAAGAGTTTCTATGGTCTAGCTTCATTTTATTGGAGATTCATTCAAAACTTTAGTTCCATTGTTGCCCAACTGACCAAGCTGACCAAGAAAAACTCTAAATTCAAGTCGTCTAAGAAGACTCAAAAGAGTTTTGATGAGATTAAGTCAAAATTGAATTTTACCCTAGTATTAGGCCTACCTGACTACAAGAAAGTTTTTAAACTAGAATGTGACGCATTTGGACTTAGCATTAGAGTTGTTCTTATGCAAGAGCGCCAACTAGTTACTTACTTTAGCGAGAAACTCAGAGGTATCACAATAAATTAGTTGGCATATGACGAGGAGTTCTATGCCCTTATTCGAGCACTTCAGAACTACCAACACTACTTATTATCGAGAGAATTCATCGTGTATATGGACCATGAATCTCTTAAACATCTCAAGGGATAACAAAAGCTTTCCCAATGCCATGCCAAGTGGGTTGAATACCTGGAGACTTTCTGCTATGTCATAAGATATAAGAAAGGAGCACCAATACTGTGGTTGATACACTTTTTCGTTAGCATGTTCTTATTGCCACTTTGCAAGCTAAGATACTCCGATTCAGCATCTTACTTGATTAATATGAGCATGACCCATACTTGGGACCATGACCCATACTTGGGACCCTTAGTGGCTAAGTGCAATGTTGGAGGAGTTATGGATGGGTTCTATTTGAACCAAGGATTTTTTATGAAAGGAAGACAAAATTGTATGCTAAGTGGGTTTGCTAAGGAATTACTTGTTATGCTTTAAAGCGGTGAAGTCGCAACAATCTCGTTGTGTAAACCAACTTATGATAATAGTTGACCTTACAATCCTATCATAGATATGCTTTACACAAGGCGTCAATAACTCTTCGCTTTGAAGTAAACAACTCATTTGTAATTATAGACAAAATTTATAAATATAACTAAAAACTTTAAGTCATATTTACATAAAAATATTTATATTGTCTTACAATCATAGGAATTATTTACATACCATATTAGTTTGGTAAGTAAAGTATTACATGACTTGCACATAAACCTAACAACACTAATAAAAAACATTAAAGGACTCGATTCTTCAACCAGTTAATTCTCACTCTCCTTAAGTTACTTCAGAAAGAAACTAACTTCAGGATAATTATATCATGACATCTCAACCAAAACTTGCAATAAAATCTATAGGGATATGAGTAACCAACGGCTCAGTAAGTTAGGATGGAAACTTAAGAATATATAACGAATACAAATAGGGTTTTCAAATAATTAATTATATGCAATGCAACACGCAAATACCATCACACAACATGGTTCAATCCATTATGAAATCACAATAATTTCAACCTTTCTAATTCGGGTTGATGAGTTTTCATATTTACGCAACAGTTTACAAGCAAATCAAGATTTATATAATAAAGACACCACTTTCCCCATGACTATCCTTCGAATCATCGCCCTCATCCTTACTGCAACCATTATGCTATCTAGCGTTATCTTTTTCGAAGGTATCGGTATTTGGTTGGAGAATTTTAATTTTCTCTTAAAGGGTTGCAATGTATGTCTAATTGAGATATTTAAGTCAGTTATAATTAAGTTCGATTTACGGTAACTAAACAATCTTAGACTACTCAATTCACAATAACCACCAAAACATAAAATAAATTTTCAGCAAGTAATCAAAGACATACAAGCATATGCACATATAACTACTTACAAGCATAATCACATACAATCTTAAGCTTCTAAGTACTTTAATATAGTACTTCAAAATATAGCGATGTATTGAACCTAACTTACTTGAAATTCTCAAGTCGCTTACTTGACTTGATGTGGATCAACTTGTTTCTTTGTGTCCTATAATATAAGTATTCTTTTAGTATTTGATGTTCCTATGATATATAAGCTTTAAATTATGACTTGATTTGATTTCCCAAATATATATATATATATTATTTATTACCGATATTTTCTAAGTTAGTTTTTAAATTGGTTTTCGAATGTGGTTCCAATTTAGGTTCTAATTTAGTTTTCGATTACGGTGTTATGTGTAAATCCTAAAAACATATTCCAAACCATAATGTGAAATTAATTACATTATACTTGATTCGATTTCCTAAATATATATATATATATTATTTATTATCAATATTTTCTAAGCTAGTTTTTAAATTGGTTTTCGAATGTGGTTCCAATTTAGGTTTTGATTACAGTGTTATACATAAATCCTAAAAACTTGTTCTAAACCATAATGTGATATTAATTACATTATGCTCGGGTATCATGAATATCACTTAGTATTTGAGTCTGTACGGTACATCCTAATTTTAATTTAACCATCGAATTTGCTCTTGATGTGAGAAAAATTTATATTTTTCATATAATCTACTGAATTTAAGTTTCTTATTAGATTTATTATATATTACCATTATTATTATATTATCAATTTTAACTTAATATTTTCTATTTATTACAAATCTAATTTCACATATTATCAATTTATACATATTTACTATATAATACACATAATAATCACATCTAATACTCTAAATACTACAATTATCATACTACATTAGATATTAATATCTTTAAACACCTAATTATACACTAAATCAGTAATTATCCATTTAATTACTAAATTACCCTAAAATCACCCCTTTTATATATCATTTTAAGACTTAAAAATTATTTAAAAATTTCAAAAATTCATTTTTGAAAAATCTCTTCGTAGTACCCTTCTACATCCTCTAAATAGCCTAATAAAATTTTTGAGCTCAAAACTATATTATTAAGACTATTTATTCCTAAATCAAAATAAGTTAGAGTTTGCATAATTTTTTAAGTACTATATATTTCTAGATATAAATTCATCAAACCAATATTTTCCCCTAAATCTACATATATAAAACCTTAGAATACCAAATTTCATAATTTTCTAAACACATTTAATATTTTTACAAAATTAAATAAAATTAGGTTAGAGATCGGACTCACTTGTCCGATCGGCTTTTGACCACCAATGGTGGCTCTAAGTGTGTCAACAATAAGAGGGGGTGAGGATAGGATATGGTGGTGGCAGCCAACATTTGTTTCCAGGTGGTCGTTGCCGTAAGTTCTCTCTCATAGCCTTAACTGCACATTAATTTTGTTATTTTTTGTACATATCCTTAACTCTCTTTTATGTTTTCTCACTATTTTTCTTAGACTCCCAACAGATCAAAATGAGTTCTAGATGGGGATTGCTGCTTATATAGAGTTGTTTGGTATTTTTCTTTTAATTTTTGGTTAATATTTAACCCTTATTCTCTTCCAATTCACTTTCAATTTACCCTAATTTGATTGGATAATTGTTTTTTCTTAATCACCAGCTTGCCACAACCTTAATCTAGACAATTCCTTACTTTTTCTTATTTTTCTTTAATTTTTTTTTGTGATTTTCTTTAATTTTTTAGCATTAATTCAGTATATTTTAGGCATTTTAAGTAATTTTGGGTATTTTTACTTATACGTAAATACTCCTAAATATTATTTATGTTATTTTATGATTTTTAGCATGCATATTATTTATTTCTATCGATTCATTAGTTATCAAAACTCATTTTACGCATTTTCGATAAATAACGGGTAATATGCTTATAATTCAATATTATGATATTTAATTATCTTATTACTTATTTTCTTAAATTCAAACTTATAAGATCACTTTTACTAATATTCCTAACTTCATCGTATAATTTAGGCTCAATCGAATAACTTTATCCAATCACCCTAAAGCTTATGTATCAATTCTGAACTTCTAGTTACAAGGCTTACATTACTTGTCCGAGAAGCCTATGTTAGAGGCTTAGCCAACCACTTTGGTGAGAAGAAAATACCTGAGTTATTGAGAGAACATTTCTATTGGCTTAGGATGACGAAGGATGTACGTAAGATTTTTTAGGGTTGCGAGGTGTGAAAACATGTCAAAGGAAGAATGCAGTCGTATGGAGAGTATACACCTCTACTCATACTTGAACAACCTTGGACCAATCTGAGCATGGATTTCATGCTCGGCCTATCCAAAACACTACGGAGACATGATTCTATTATGGTGGAAGACAATTGGTTTAGCAAGATAAGTTACTTCATCTCCTATCACAAAACCAATGATGCTTTATTTGTTGTTAATCTCTTCTTGTAGGAGATTGTACGGCTGCATAAAGTACTAAGGAGTATTATGTTTGATCGATATTTGAAGTTCACAAGCATCTTTTAGAGAACCCTATGAAAAAAGCTTGGCATTAAGCTCATGTTCAATACTTCTTACTACCCATAGATAGACAACTAGATATAAGTTGTGAATAGAGTAGTTGACAACCTCCTTCGAGTTACTGTTAGGAAGAATCTACATGATTGGAGACTATGCTTACCTATCATTGAGTTTGCTAATAACCGTTTCACTCATAACTCGATAAGAAAGTTGTCTTTTGAGGTTGTCTATGGACTTAACCCAAACCTATCTTTAGACATGGTTATTTACCCAACTTCCTAAGGAGAAAGTTAATCAGGCTTGCAATGCGTTGAGGAGTTTCAGAAGTTGCATCGAAAGGTTGTTGAGAAACTAGCCAAGACTATAGCTTGACAAAAGGAACATGAAAGCCAAGGTAAGTAGTGAATCATTTATAACCTAGGAGACCTTGTTTAGATCCATCTTAGTAAGGAGCCTTTTTTAAGGAAGAGGACGAATAAGTTATCTCTTAGGTTGGATGGACCTTTTAAGATCCTTTGGCGTATCAATGACAACGCTTATAAGTTTGAGCTACTCGAAGGATATGGAGTACCTTTTACTTTCAATGTCACTGACCTAGTACCTTATGTGCTAGAAGAAGAAGAAGAAGAAGACCAAGATTTAAGGGCAAATCTTCAAAAACCTTGGGGAACTGATGGACAGCCAACCTCTGGACCCCTTACTCTCTCTCATCTCTGAGGCATACAATCTCTCATAAGGAGGATACTCTTACGTTAGCTTGCCAAGGATAAGCTCTTGTATAAGAAGATTTATGGGTGAACTCCTTAAGGACATAACGCAGACACATTCTGATCTACTCTAATCCTTATCTAGTCGCCAACCACTCAATTATCAAACCCAAGGTCATTAAACATCGAGCTCTACTCTTCCAACCTATAGGACTAACAAGTGTCGAGGTCGACCTATTGAGCATCGAGACTGAGGCCATTATACGCTAAGTACTACTCATTTGGCATACTGAATAGCAATGTCCTTTATTTGCTCTAGGAACTCCAAATACTGCTTATTTGCAGTAACCACAACTTCAATACAGCTCAACCACTACACCTCAAGATTACTAAATACAAACCCATTGACATGTTGCCAACTGTCCTTACTTTTTCTGATATTTGTATTATAATTCCTTTTCATCCTTTGTTATATTTATCCTTTTTGTACATACTAAGAATCTCTTTCTTCATAGTCTTTTATGTAATTTTCTTTATTTGTATTGTTGCTCTAAAGGACTTATTATAAATAGTCCTTTTACCATAGTCACAATTATCATATACCTTACACTTAATGAATATTCTTATTCTTGTGTTCGAGTGCATCATCTTCTATACTTTTATCTAATCTTGCTGAGTAACTCAAGATTAGCAACAAGTGAACCTTAACATCAGCTTGTAAGTCATATTAAGAGAAGTGTTAAGTCATGTCGTGTTTGCTGGTATGTCATATCCTTCGAATAGCTTTACAGAAGCTACTGTGTTCATCAAACTTTCCATTCTGTTTTCTTCAATATCTCGAAGGACTTGCTTAGTTACGATATCCTAAAATAAGCTCTAGTGATTATTGAGCTCCTAAGCACATTATATGATCAGCTGATGAGAGGAATTGAATAGATTTGTTATTTGAGAGACTATTTAGTTTCTTTGAAGCATGATAGTTAATTTAATTATGTTTATTTTAGTTTTAGTATTTTGAAGAGATTTAATAGTGACTTTTAGTTTCAATTAAGATTTAATCAATGAGAGTTATGGTGTTTTTTACAAAATTTTAGAAATTATAGTTACTCGTTTAGCTTTATGTATCAGTAAATTATTAGAGACACATGACAGTTTGTAATACCTTGAGCTTAAGGCATTACACCACTAGTTAGAGTCATGTAATGGAAAGAGCTCTTCCCAAAAAATTCTTTCCTTAGTGTTAGCAATTGATTGTCAAAATAACTATTTTATTTCCACCATTCACTAGTTATTCTCCTAATATGTTATTAAGTGACTATTATTTTGTTCAAACTAAGTATGAAGTAGTCATTCTCCTTATGGAGATGAGTGAGCTAAATCTAATAACCAACTGCTGAAATATTTATTCATGGGGCTGAGCTTAAGTTTTTAAATATTTGACTCTGTGAGTCTAATTGAGCGCAAATTGAGCTTAAATATTGATTGAGTTTAAATATTGATTGAGTTTGAGTTGAGAAAAGTTACCAATATTATTTTTAATTAGAAAAAGCAGTTTTTTCAAATAAATTATGTCTAAACGAGTTTAATCAAGTTGAGGTCAAGAAAAAACTAATTTAAAAGTCTTAAACTTAGTTAAGCTTAAACTAAGTTTCAACTTCAGCTCAACACAATATTCCCTTAACAAACTTGTTTACAATTTGAATTCTCCCTCATCTATAAAGATAAGTTTTTCTTTTTCCCCCTCTATCAAATAGCCTTGATCAAAATTCTTAATTCATTTTTCATAAATATTATATATAAAAATAATAGATTACACAATTAACGAATTAATCATATAATAAATCTAAGTTATATGTACGATAATATATATAATATTATTGAAAATCATAAATTTAATATAATATAAATTATATGTATTAATATGCATATACTATTATTCTAATATTAAAATATTGATATATAAATATGCTAATAAAATTAAATTATTTATTCTAAGACATTAAGATATATAACTTCATAGTATGACAAGTATAGATAATGTAATTATATTATTATCGTATTAGAAAATTAGAAAATTAATAATATTATTATAGGTCGTACTAGCATGATAGAGTTAAAATTTCTTTCCACATGTAAGTAATATGAATTATGAACCATGTTTTCAGATTGGGTCCATACTTGATCTGTGCAGCACTGCTTTTACTTCTTCTCCTTCTTCTTCTTTTCTAAAAAGAGATAACCGATATTAAATGTTAATAGAGTTTAATACATAAATGATTTGATTAAAAACCGATTAAGAATATGATTAGCATCAATGAAGAGAAGATGGTTATTCTAGCAAATTAATCTCTCTCTTTCGCTATACCTTCCTTCCCTTTCTAATAGAAATCAAGCTACCAAGTCTTTGACCTACAACCGACCCCACAAATTAGAAGGCTTAATAAAGCGGATTTTTTTTAATCCAGCCAACTTTTGTTGAATCCAAGTACTTATTTGCCAAGTCACTTTTTATGCTAAGCCAAATGACTGGCCATTTCTTTGAAGTATGCTAAGTTGTAAATTACTCACTCGTGCTCAAGCTGACCAATGACTCGACATCTCCCTTGTTGAGAAGGAGAGAGAGAGAGAGAGAGAGAGAGAGAGAAGACCAATTCTTAGCCACCCTTATTCGAACAAACAACTAGATCGTATACTTTTGTTCGCTTCCTCCAACGGCTTTGCTAATGGATTGCCATTACGTATACAAAACTATGTGTAGAATCTTCTATACTAATTATTACTCTTCTTAAATATTCATTTTTATTCTTGTACATTACTTCTCTAGGGTAATAACCTTTTTATCTTTTCCTTTTTTGGCATGTTGCCTTAAATTCTTGAGTATAAATACCTTTATACTTATAGCTGTAATGAGGAGATTAAACATTAATGCATTTGATATTCGTCTATCGTAAACATTACTTTGTTTACATTCATTCCACTCTTATCTTAATCCTTAAGTAAGGCTAGATTGCAAGTAACCTCACTAGATCATCTTGTACGTCATATCGAGTTGTGTCATGAGTCTTCGAAAGTTTAATTGGTACGTTATATCCATTAGAGCTGTTCGTGGGTTTTTGTTTACTTTTCATTCGAATCTATCATTTCGTACATTCCCCATCACTTCCTTTTTCAAGCTTTCAGCAAGCTTGGATACATTCAACAACCGGCCTTGTTTATTCTTGGTCATTGCTACAACATCTTGGTATCAGAGCAGAGGTTTTTGTTTAAGTTGTGGCTTGTGTTTAAAGTCTTGTTTATACTTTGTTTTGTGTTTGTGAAATAGAGTACGTTACTGTGTTCGTTTGATTGCTGTACCGGTTAGCTGTTATTTCTCCTAATTTATGGAAGTGTTTGCTATATCACCTACTTGAAGAGTTTAGGCTTTCAATCTACAAAGAAAATGACTGACCCAAGTGTAAACATTAGTATTGAAGATGACAACAGTAAAGTTGTCTACCATAGACAACAGTTTTAAGGAACCCCTAAGAGCACCGATGAGAGACTTGATGAGGAGACTAACCTCTTGGTAGATTTGACACGAGTTGTTCATGTGTTGGCTTGTCAACCGACTGAGGCCACGTAAAATACCCCATGAGTTACTCAACCAGTTAGAGGTCAAAACCCAACTCAACCAGCTCGAGGTAAATGAGTAGGCGGATGAATAAGAAAAATGATAGACTTGAGGGAACTAGATGAAGAGGACAAGGAAGAGTATTTTAAAGAAGAGTGAGCTTGAGCTACTATAGCATCTGACCATATGAAACTTCAGATTTTGAGTTTTAATGGATCCGGGAATGCTGATGAATATTTAGAATGGGAAGAGAAAGTAGAGTGTGTTTTTTACTATTATCAGTACGGGGATTATGAGAACTGCTACTATTGAGTTCTCCAAACATGTTGTCATGTAGTGGAAGAATTTCTAGACTATGAGGAGGCGAGAAGGTTACTAAGAGATTAATACTTAGCTTGAAATGAAGAGAATACTGAGAAATAGATTTGTACCAGAAACTTACCTACAAGATATTTTCACTCAGCTTCAGGAGCTGAAGCAAGAAGGCCGAAAAATTTACTAGTATGTTCAGGAATTCCAAATGCTCATGATTCGATATGAAGTGGAGGAGCCCCTCATGTGAATAATCTCTAGGTTCATTACAAGATTGAGAGGTGATATTCGAGACATTGTGGAGCTTTAATGATTTACCACAATGGATGAAGCCATTAAAATAGCCCAATGAGTAGAAAGGCAAAGAAAAAACCGAGTATTGACCAGAATGTTGACTAACCAAACTGGACAAGGAAGTCACCAAGCTCAGTCAAGTACTGAGCCAAGTCAAAAGGTGGAAGTCCGAACAGGGCAAAAAGGCCGACCTAACAGTGAAGTGCCAACCTGAACTTATGAGAAGGGGTAAGGATTTGGCGAGAAGGGGTAAGGATTTGGCAAGAAGGGGTAAGGATTTGGCAAGAAGACTAGTCGGATCAAGTGCTTTAAGTGCTAAGGGTTTAGACATGTGGTTGCTCAGTGCCCGAACTGAAGGACAATGGTCATCAAGAGAGACATCCTAAAGCTAGAGGTAGAAAGTACTGATAAGAAACCTGAAGAGGAGTAGATGACTATCAAGAAATAATTGATTGAAGAAGATGTGTTTGCTGAAGACTTAGATCAATTGATCATGGTAGTTCGATACACAATGAACATAGAACCCTCACATGAAGAGGAGTAAAGAGAGAATTTGTTTCATACTACTTGTAAGGTGAATGATCAGGTATATACCCTTATTATGGATAGTGGTAGCTGCATTAATGTGGCATTAGCCGATCTCATTACAAAATTGAAGTTATCGACTATTGCATATCCAAGGCTATACAAGTTATACTAGTTGAGTGAGAAAAGAGCATTGCATATCACTCGGCAAGTACTATTGCCGATCACTATCGGAAATTACATTGATTAGATTCTATATGATATACTATCCATGTGCACTTCCCACGTGTTGCTAGGTAAACCATGGTTGTTTGACAAGAGAGTTATCTATGATGGATACCGGAACATTCATACGTTCGAGAAAGACAGTAGGAAGATTACGTTGAACCTAATACCGCCGAGTGAAGTTAATAAACTGCAAGCCAAATTTGCTTGTGGATCGAAGAAGATTCTGGTGATGAGTAGAGCTAAGCTTCGAGAGACCCTTAAAGCTGCTATGCTGACCCTCATATTAGTCAGGTGCCTATTAGAGATTAAGGAACAGGGTGAACTACCTTAAAAAATAAAAGAGTTATTAGATGAATATGCCAACCTATTCCCAGAACAATTACCCAAGGGGTTACCCCCAATTCGAGGCATAGAATACTGCATTGATCTAATACCCAACATCGCGATGCCAAATAAGCCTACCTATCGAATGAGTCCTAAACAAGCTTTTGAACTTCAAAGTTAAGTCAATATGTTACTAGAGAGAGGATATGTTAGGGAAAGTCTTAGCCTTTGTACTGTGCCAACATTTTTAGTACCTGAAAAGGATGGAACCTGACAGATGTATGTAAATAGCCGAGCCGTAAACAAGATTACGATTAAGTATAGGTATCCTATCCTAAGGTTAGAAAATGTGCTGGATGAATTAAGTGGAGTCAAGATTTTTAGCAAAATTGATCTTAAGTTTGGCTACCGTCAAATTCGCATAAAGCTAGGAGATGAGTGGAAAATAACATTCAAGACTCGACATAGACTTTACAAATGAATAATCATACCCTTTGGCTTGTCAAATGCCCCTAACACTTTCATGAGACTAATGAACTACGTATTGAGACATCTAATAAGGAAGTGTGTTATGGTGTACTTTGACGATATCTTGTTTATAGTGCCGATACGTCGAGTCACTGTGAATATCTTCGAGTGGTTCTAGATATCCTCCGTTCCGATAGATTATTTGGCAATCTCAAAAAGTGCTACTTTTGTCAAGAGAAAGTGGTATTCTTGGGTTACATAGTAAGTGGGGGGAGACTTACGAGTGGACAGCGAAAAGATCCGAACAATTGTCGAATGGTTAACTTTTACTACTTATGTCGACTTGAGAAGTTTCTATGAACTGGCTTCATTTTATAGATGATTCATTAGGAATTTCAACACCTTCGCCGCACCACTTACTAAGTTAATGAAGAAACACCAACATTCGATGGGGAAAAAAGGAGGAGAGGAGCTTTGCCTAAACAAAGGAAAGATTGACCTTTGCCCTAGTATTAATTCTACCTGACTTCAAGAAAATATTTGAGTTGGAATGCAATGCATCGAGCGTTGGAATAGGCATTGTCCTAATGTAGGAAAGCTGACTAATTACTTTCGACAATGAGAAGCTTAGAGGACCGCAATTAAATTACTCCGTATATGATAAGGAACTCTTAGTGTTAATCCAAACACTACAAGCATGGCAGTACTATTTATTATTGAGAGAATTTTTTATATATATTGACCATGAGTTTTTAAGGTACCTCTAAAGTCAGACCAAGTTATCAAAACGATAGGTGAGATGGGTTGAATTCCTTGAATAATTTAATTTTGTAATAAAATATAAATAAGGAAAGAGAAATGTAGTTGTAGATATTCTTTTGAGAAGACATACATTCCTGAGTGAACTGCACACCAGATTATTTAAGTTTGCAAGTATCAAAGAGCAGTACTCCGGGGATTCACAGTTTGGACCTATATTTATGTACTGTGTTGATGGAAGAATAATGGATGAGTACCATGTAGAAGATGGCTACTTGTTTCAAGGGGGAAAATTATGCATGTCGACTTGTTCACTGCGGAAGCTACTGAATAGGAAAGCCCACAGTAGAGGATTGTTTAGACATTTTGGGAAGAAAATGATGTATGAATTACTGGGTAGTTGATTTTTTTGGCCGAAAATGAGGTGGGATGTGCACTAAGTTGTTGAAAGTTGTGTCGTAAGTGAAAGGGCTAAGTGCTAAGTCGAGAAAGGGAAAGCAATGCCATTGCTTGTTTTAACGAAGCCATTGATCGAATTAAGCATGGACTTTGTTTTCAGACTACCGCGAATTGCCCAAAGCAAAGATTCTATAATGGTTATCATGGATCGGTTCAGTAAGATGGTACACTTCATGCCCTGTTCCAAGATTAGTAGCGCTTTGGTTATTACTTTCTTTTTCTTGTAGGAAATTGTATGGTTTCATGATGTGCCAAGGAGTGTAGTCTTTAACAAATAGAAACCTAAAGTTCTTCAACTATTTCAAGAGGACCTTATGGCGTCGAATGGAGACCAAACTACTATTCAGCACTTCCTATCATCTCCAAATTGACGGCTAAACAGAAGTGGTTTATCACACTTTGGGATTACTGCTCCAAGCTATAGTAGTCAAGAACTTGGCCGATTAGGATATTTGCTTGCTAGTGGTCAAATTCGCTACAACTAAACAGTACATGACATCACTAAGCAGACCCCCTTTGAAGTTGTTTATGGTTTTATTCCCAAATTGCTCTTCGATCACACCCTTATGCTAGAATCCAAGTAAGATGACCTAAGTACAGGAGTCAGAGCATAATCCCTTCAACACATCTATGACAAAATCACTCAGTACATCGACTAAGCTGTTAGAAGAATGCGAGAGAAGGCCAAGGGTAAGATGGCTAAACAATTCCAGTAAGGAGACTTGATATGGCTGCACCTTAGTAAGGAACGATTTCCAAGCAAGAGAATGAACAAATTATTTGCAAGAGCTGAAGAACTTTTTAGAATCTTCTAGAAGGTTAATGATAATGCCTACAAATTAGAGCTGTCCGAGAACTATGAGGTTTTCGATAGTTTCAACATTGCTAACCTTAGTCCATATCACCCCGATGGAGAGTTGATCGAAGATTATTCGGATTTGATCCCAAATTCAAATTAACTTAGAGGGAATGATATGAATCAAGTTACTTGTCCTTTAACCTGTAGTTAAGCCTGGGGATTAGAAGGCTTTGCAAGGCGGATTCTTCTACTCTAGCCGACTCTTATTGAAGTCGAGTACTTTTTTGCCGAGTCACTCTTTATGCTGAGCTAAATAATTGCTCGTTTCTCTAAAGTATGTCAAGCTGTAGATTACTCACTTGTGCCTGAGTCGACCAATGACTTGGCATCTCCTTTGCAGAGAAGTTGAGAGAAGGGGAGAGGGAAAGAGAGAGAGAGAGGACTAATCCTTAACCCCCCCTGCTCGGATAAGCAATCAAACTGTACACTTTTATTCGCTTTCTCCAATGGCCTCACTAATGTATCATTGCTACGTGTATAGAATTATGTGTAGAATCTTCCACATTAATTATTACTTCTCTAGAGTAATAACCTTTTTGTTTTTTCCTTTTTAAGCATGTTACCCTAAATTCTTAGGTATAAATACCTTTATACTTATAGCTATAATGAGCAAATTGAACATTAGTACACTTGACATTTGTCTCTCATAAACATTACTTTATTTATATTCATTCCACTCTTATCTTAATCCTTAAGTAAGGCTAAGTAGTGAGTAATCTCACCGAACCATCTCATATGTCATATTGAGTTATGCTGTGAGTTCTCAGAAGTTTCATTAGTGCGTCATATTCATTGGTGCTACTTGTGCGTTTTTGCTTATTTTTCATTCGTATATGTCCTTTTGTATATTTCCCATCACTTTCTTTTTTAACCTTTCGGTAAGTTTGGACCCATTTAGTAACCGATTTTATCTGTTCTTGGTCATGATCCACAACATTCTCTCCCTCCATGTCCCCTTAAACCTTGATTTTAAATTTTAAGTTTTTCAAATTTAAGATAGAAAGAAAAGATAAAATTGACAATACATGCATAAATAGTGGCCTAAATGACCAGGGTCAACTAGGGAAGCTCGGAATGAAAGCTTAGGATAGAGCCGTAGAGAAAGGAGCATCATAGGTATTTATATAAGCAACACCTATATAATAAGTGAAAAGACGAAAATGGACACATGATTTACCCAAATGCAATGCAATTAGGAATTACTGGTACAAGTATGGATGCCATACAAGAATGGAAATACAATGCATTCTCATGAAAGCTAGAAAAGAAACAAAAAGGAAAGAAGAAAAGAGGGCTTTTTATTAAGTCCTGCTGCTAGTGAACCCTAATAATATTAAATCCGTTTGTTCACAAGTGGTTATTATACATTATATATTACAAGCATAAGAACCCAGTCCATGCAAACAAATCTTCGCATCTTACATCTAAAACCCCCTTAAAAAATTTCAGTCTTCCACCAGCTTTTCTACCAATAAATATGAATCTTTCTTTGCAATATGGTAATTGGTAACTAATATTTGTCATTCTAGTCCCTAGTTAGTGTTCTTCATCAAGTATGCTGCTAAACATCCCAACAAAGCGCCAGCAATGACCTGAAGTGAGAGAATAAATTGAATTAGAGTTGCAATATATCTAGATCAAGAGGCTATCTTTTACTAGTTATTACACAATCCAGGGCAAGAATATAAAAATCCTGAGTCAACATCCAAAACATAGATAGATTTGCTAGTAGACAGGCATTTCAAAATGAGTAAAACAAGTTAGAGAAGTGAATGAATTTGTAAACGAGAATAAAAGTTTAACGCACAGAATAGGACAAATTTTAGGTGCACTCTAAGAAGACCAAAAAAGATAATATGACTCATCAAATATGGGTTTAGACTTGACTGCTAGTATTTCTATGTAACCTCCCTACTTGGCAAGCTATCAAGTTAGAAAAGGGCTCATCCAATATACAAAGTCATTCTCGGCTAGGGTGGGGTAAGGGGAAGCATTCGAGTAATTTATCAAAATATTTCACCGTAACCAATACTGTAAAGTAAGAAAATCATTAAAGACATAAGAACAAGAGCTCAGTGAAATTGACCTAAAGCGGCATATGCCCAAGTAATTCATGCCAGAGGTTTAACACTCGATAAGGGATGCTCTGGTGGAAACTCGCACACAATTTGATTAAGCAACTGTCAGTAGCAGAAAACTTATTACATGATTAGATAAAACCAAAATCTTTATTTTGGGATTAAAACAAGGAGAACTCAATACATACTTCAACTTGACGACCAGCACGAAGTCTAATCCCTGAAGCATCATACATCACCTACATAGCGTTCTCATAAATGGACAAATCATGGACTGCTTGTTAATAGACCACTTAGAAATATATTTTCCAATTTAAAATGGGGCAAGGCCCTAGGTGCAAAGGATGATACATGTGCTGGTAGGAATAAAGTAGTCAAAAGAACAGGAAAAACTTACAATGCAGGCCAAGACCACTGCAAGGGCAAATGCAGACCCTCCGGTTTCGTCTTGTAGACCTATTGCAGTTACAAGTGCAGTAACTATAGCAGAATGTGATGAGGGCATTTCACCAGAATCAAGCATTCTTGTTGAATCCCACCTCTTTTCCTTATACTTGAGTACCTAGCAGAAGTATTCACTAAATGAGTGACCAAATATCGTTGACAGAATCAACAAGATCTCTTTATATCATGAAACTGTAAATCCCTTTGTAGTTTCCCTGCGAAATCTTCCGACACTGGCAATCAATTATGTATCATAGTATTTCCTCGTCCACTCGTTAGAGGAAAAAACCAGACGCAATAGTCAACAAAACTTACATTCTAAAACAGCGATACTAGGCCAGAAACAAGAAGGTAACTAATATTTCTAAGCAAATGATACTAGGGACAATTAGCTTGTGACAAATCATATATAAAGAGCACTTTCCCTTAGAAAAACTAGCCGATTTCTAAAACCGTGATTACAAACATGGATTTGGACATCCACTTGTTAACCTCAAATCTAAGTACGAGTTAAACTAAACTAAAAGTGTCATTATTTTACAACAAATTCTTTCAATCTCCTTATAATGCTTAAATGTTATTGCAATTTTCGAGAAGATGCAGTTACTAGTACCTCTAGATAATGAGTGGAGAAAAAAGAAACATGTGGAACATCAGTTCCTTTTGCTGCAATTGCCATTGATTTTTTCCATTGTGGTAGTATTACTAGTGACCATAAAACCTAGTGAGATTGCTATAGTAATATCTAATATTCATGTAAAAATTCCTCTATAATAAACTACTAGAAAAACAAAAACAAAATATAAAAATCGTTTTCCATGGGAAAAAAAAAAAGAAAAATTCACCCTAATTATTTTTTGATATTGACTCATTTAAAATTACGGCAAATTTTTTAGTCAAATCAATTATATCCATCAAAGAACAATGCACAGAAATGACTAGACTTGCCTTAACCTCTTAAATAGTCATATCATCTTTGAACGGTTTACAACTTCACACCTTTACATGGAAAAGAAAGACAAAACTTCTTTATGAAGTGTCCCCAACCCTGTGTCCATTGATCATATAATATTACTATGTATGATAGTCAAACTATAAAGTGGAACCTATAATGTATATGTATCATATTACATCAAGTGAATAGTTGTAGCGAAGCTTAATCCACCACAATTTCTACCTGTTTTTCTCGGATTTCCTAAATTTTAACATGTTTGCTGTGAATGTCAACAGCTTGAATAAAAAAATAAGTTTTCTTGGACTGCATTTCAAGAACTTTCATCACATGCAATCTAAATGTAGTAACTATCTACATTTAGCACGCACGATCCTCTAATTTATTTATTCATATATTGTCACTATTATTATTTTGCACTATGGAAGCCAACAAATCCTAACTATCCGACCTTTGGATCAGGAATTTTTAACTCACATTTCACATTGAGACGCACATCAATGAATCATAAAACACTTATGAAATCATTAATAACCTAATCATATCACATATACAAATATTGAGACATTCAATTGACTTAAACTCTACTAGGTTTACGCTATGGCTTAGGGTAAAGCTTGGACTCCTTGCCTCTGTAGCTTTTCCTAGGCTTCGATTTGCAACCCACCATAAAGTGTAACATGGAGTCTACGCTAATCATATAGAGAATTTCCGATATTAACTTTGAGAATACCCACACATAAGTATAATGAACTCTACATTCTAACCACCTTAGTTTAGTCTAAATCTCTCTCTTAGCATTGCTTAAGTAGAAATGAGCTCATAATTTAGGTTTAAACTCTTCTTATGTTTTAATTGTTATGCCCTGAAGTAGAAGAGTCATAAAGAATCTTACCATGCAAATTATTTTAAGATAGAAACTGACCTAATAATCGTTATTTTAAAGATAGAAATTGACCTAATAATCGTTATTTTAAACTTAATTTATACAAGATGTACATGATTAACCTGTTTTGAAGTAAATAATTCACAAATTAAACACGTTATTTACCTACAAAAATATGAAAAATACATACTAAGATTTAAATATCCTACGTAACATTTACAAGAGTTATTAACCTATTCTTAGTTTACTTAAGTAATACATAAATTGATAATAAAAGATTTAAAGATAAGATCCAAACTTCAAGAGTGTAATCGATTCTTAGTTTTATATCATCAGTTCTTAAGATCCAATAGTTGTTAGCTTCAAAATAGTTATAAAGTTACTTTCTAGCTAATACCTACAATAATATTTATAAGGATATGAGTAACCAACCGCTTAACAAATTGGGATGGAGACATAAGACTACACTTTAAGCATAAATAGGGTTATCATTCAGTTATTTAAATGTAATGCAATAAACAAATGCTATTACACAACATTTTCCAATCTATTAAAAGATTAGAGAAATTATACCTATTCTAATTCGAATTAAAGAGTTTAACGTATATTTCAATAGCTTATAACCAAACTTAGGCTTGTACAATGAAGACACTGCTTTTTCCATAACTATATTCGAACTATTGCCTTTACCTTTACAACAACTGTCACTTAGTTCTACTACCTGTCACTTAGTTTTACTAAGAATAAAGAAGGAAATGTTGTGCTATCTAGCACTATCCCCTTTAAAGGGGTAGGTATTTGATCGAAAAACCCTAAACGCTTCTCTAATGGGTTACAATGCACGTTCAATTTAGATTTACAAGTCATATATTTAATTAAGTTCAATTTAAAGCATTCAATCATTTCACGCAAAACAAACAATTATAGTCTAGAGTATTAAACCATAATCATACAATCAAACTTAGAAACATGTACATGCAGGCATGTGCACAATTAAACTATCTAATAAATACAACCAAGTATAATTTTAAGCATTTAAGTACTATAAAACAATACCTCGAAATACAGTAATGTATTAATTCTAAACCTACTTATACTTTCCGCTTATTTACATAAGATGCAACTCACTACAGGCTTTTATCAATGGTCCCTATAATACAAATATTATTTTAGTGTTTATTGAACTATTATTTATATTTATAGACTTTATTCTGTAATTATGATTATTATATTTAATTTAGAGTTTTATTATATCGAATTATTCGGGTTTTTAAGTCTTTTGGAATTGTCTTCATTTTGAGCTAGGTTCTAAATTTGCTTCTTATGCCACTTTTGATTCAACCTTTGAATCAGTTCTCATTTATCTTTTGATTATTCTTTATTTATAATCTTATAAATGTTTTCTACTCTTTTTCTTACATTTTATTAAGGTGAATATAACCTTTGGTTCATATTTTGGCTGACTCTCTAATATACTTTTATCATACCTAATTCTGATTTTACTTTTGAATCAAATTCTGATCAGGGACTTGTCCATATTTTGACATAACCACTCATATATATATAAGCGTGTGTGTGTGTGTTGTCGAGCCTGGTTTTTCACCCTCCCAGTTCTTTTTATAAAATTAGGTCTTCTCTAAACCGATCAATACTAAATCCTGCCCGTTTAATATTAACCCTCGATTAAGGTTTAAAGAAAATCATTTTTTCCAACTTAAAAAGATTTGGAGTCGCCATCCAACTGAAGTTGGGAAAAAGGGTTAAGTTATAACCAATTGGGTGAATTGGTTATAACTTAGCTACCGGTCTATCGATTAAAAAACCAAGTTATAAATACAGTTTTTTAAAAACTAGAGATCTGGATCCGAGAGCTAATTTATTAAACTCTAAACGGGTACCACTTTTAACTTTCTAAATTTAACTTAGCTTTTCAAATATACCCTTTTTAATTTCTAAAAACATCTAATTATGATACATGCGACTAAATTGATTAATTTACATAAATATTTAAAAATGGAATAAATAAAATTTTCCATATTTTAAGTTGCCCCTTACTTATGTACAGGTACATACGTACCCGTTATTCAGGATCAAACATACATAGTTCTTTTATAAAAAACTTTAATGGGTGGTTTGATTTTAATTTTAGAAAAATTATCGGGTTTACATTTTTACTCATTTTGAGTTGAAAAGATTATAAGGGATCCTAAGGTGGATTTTATTTTTGGATATTCTAAATGATTCTAATTTGAAAATTGATTAATTTATTTTCATTTATTTTTAGAAAACTCAATTTTTTAAGTGTGAAAATGATTTTTGTTTATTAACCTATTTATTTATTTTTATTTTTATTATACTATCTTATTTATTTTATACTTATTATATATATTTCTATTAAAATAAATAAATAGACTACTTTCTTTCTTCTTCTTTTTTTTTTCCTTTTTCTCATTTATAACATTTAAAAATAAATAAATGAATAAATAAATAAAAAAGAAAAAAGAAAAACTAGGTCGGCTCAAATTGGCTCGAACGGCTCGGATTGGCTCACTTCGACTTGGATCGACTTGAGTTGGCTCGGTCGGCTCGCTTCGGCTTAAATCGGTTAACTTTGGCTTGGATCGGCTAGGTCGGCTTGAGTCGGCTAGGTTGGCTTGAGTCGGATCACTCCAGCTTAGATCGACTCGGTTGATTCACTTCGGCTTTAATTGGCTCGATAGGCTTTGATCGGCTTGGAGTTGGCTTGGTCGGCTTGGTCGACTTGAGAAATCCGATGGTGGTGGTTTTCGTAAAAACATCGTAAGGAATGTTATCCTAGAAAGAGAAGAACTGTGCTAGAGAGAAGGAAACTTCAATTTTTGCTTTTCTAAAGTATTTTGAAGTTTTTGTTATGTTTTGAAAATGAAGAATAGACCCCTATTTATAGGTGTTACGGTCGAGTTAAAGATAGAAAAAATTAAATGCAATATGATTTTCTTCCATTTTTGGATTGGACGAACCTGGATAATATGTGATGCCAAATACATTGCTGCGCATATATGAATGTGCCGGAGTGTGTCGGAGTGTGTCTACTACACTTAGAAGTGAGTTGGTAAATGATGTGGCGATGACGTAGCCGATGATGTGGTGATGACATGGGGATAAAGTAAGAAAAGAAAATAAAAGATACATTTTGCACCTTCCATAGATTGAACCCAAGATCTCCAAGTCATATGCAATATCAAATCCAGATGCTTATCTAGTTAAGCTATTGGTTTTTCCTTATTCATATATGTAATTAATTGCACATATGGACCAAGTTAGCCCGAGCTAGATTTAAATCTAAGCGTAGATTCAACAGCCTTTTATTCAAAATTATTTAAATTAAAATTATATTCTATTTAAACAACCTAAAAATTTATTATTTTCTAAATTCCCTATTTTATTTTATGACTTTACAAGTTTCTTATTTTTTTTGTATTTTTTTTCTAAATTTCTTATTTTTTGTGTTTTTTCCTATTTTCTTATTTTTTTTAATATATTTTTCTAGAATTCCTATTTTTTCTAACTTTCATCATTTTTTTTTTGCTTTATTTAATTTTCTATTTTTTTTGAACTTTTTCTAATTTAAAACCCTATAACCTAATTTGAAAAATAAAAGAGGAGGGAGGGGTGGGGTGGGGTGGGGGTAAAAATTAGGTGTCTACATGTATGTATGTGTAAGTTTTAAATCATTAGTTTTATTTTAAAATTATAATCTTGCTTAATCATTTAAGTTCTATATTTTCTATAACCAAATTAGTTCTAAACTAGTTTTTTTTTTTATTCAATTTCTAAATTAGGTTTTGTTTTAGTCTCTAGTTACTGTTTTTATTTGTAAACCTTAAGAATCCCTCCCGAACCAATATGTAAAATTCGTCTAACTATACTTAAATATCCTAAATCTCCTATCTAGCTCATAACAAATATTTTAGTCGGTACAGTATACTATACTCTTAATTTATCTACTGAATTTGTTTTTGATGTGAGAATAACCTACCTTTTTCACCTAATAACTGAAATATATATTCTACATCAGATTTATATGCATAATACATATATCTAACACCTCAAACCCTACAAATATCATCCGATATCAGCAACAATCATCTAAAGATATCTAATTACATACTAAATCAGAAGTTTCACTAAATTAACATTAAATCATAAAATTAAGCCTAAATATTGATTTTTATTTAGAAAATTATTTTTTAGAAAATCTCTTTATAGTACTGATATATATATATATATATCTTAAATAGTCTACAAAAAAAATTTGACATTAAAACTACGTCATTAAAGTCATTTAAATTAAAATTGAAAATTAGCTCAAATTTAGTGATTTCTTAAGAGCAGTATATTTTAAGACTTAATTTTATTAAATTGATATTTTTCTATAAATCTACATACAAAAATATCTCAAAATACCAAATTCATAATTTTTCATATATATTTGATATTTTTAATAAATTAGACAAAAATCGGAAGAGAATTTGAACTCACCAATCAAAAGGCTTTTAGCCACCAACGGTGGCTCCACCCTTGTTCTCATAACCAATTGGTAAGTCCACTACTGGTGTTGATGGCGATTCCTCTCCAGATGGTTATCGGGTGTAGTTTCCCTCCTAATGCCTATTTACACACTAATTTGTTCGTTTCTGGTAAAATTGTTTTGTCTCCTCTACTCACCTCTCTCTAAATTTTTCTAGACTCTAAACTAACTAAAATGAATTTTGGAAGAGTTAGTTTGAATTTTTAGAGGTGGTTAGGTTCTTCTTTAATTTTACTTAAGCTAAATGTCCCTTATCTTCTTCCTTTTTCACTTTCTAATTATCCTAATCTTATTGGTTGATTTGTCCTCTTTCATTCTCAATATGACAAGCTAATTTTCAAACCATTCGACATTTCCCTTGATTTTTTCTTTATTTTTTAATTAATTAGTATTATTTTGCTATATTTTAGATACTTTAAGTAATTTTAGGTATTTTTTTCCTACACGTAAATACATATATAATACAAATAAATACTTATAAATATTATTTAAGTTATTTTATGATTTTTAATGTATATATAATTTATCTTTAGTGATTCGTTAATTATTAGAATTTGTTTTACGCGTTTTTGATAAATAATGAGTAATATATATATAACTTAATATTTTAATATTTAATTATTTATTTTCTTAAATCGAAATTCAAGAGATCACTTTTAGTAATATTTCTAATTTCATTATAAATTTTGAGCTCGATTGAATAACTTACCAAATCACCTTAAATTTCACATATTGACTCCAAATTGTTTAACTGCGGAGCTTACACTAACTACCTTAGCTCCTTGCTTGGTTCCGTCAAACTATCTTTGCCCCTATAATGATGCTACAACATCGAAGAATAAGGGAATTGCTCTCATCTCCGATGTGTTTGTCCAGTATATAAGTGCATTGAAGTTTGTTTCATACTCCAAACAAAATTGTCTAATTCTGTAGCATTTCTAAACCCCTAGAAGTTCTTGAGACTTTATACCTCCTCCTTTGTCATCACCCTTACATGAATGGATTTAGACGATATTGGCCTTGATCCCTTAAATCATCAACTCCTTATTCAAGGAAACAACCATTTCTTCTGTGGCAACATCTTGCCTCTACACTTATGATCGAGTGTGGCTATCAACATTCCCTTTGAAAACTCTTCTCAATTTACCTAAGCCATCCTCCATAGCTTAAAAATGATACATCATATTGACTTGATTAGCTCTCCTAGCCTCCATTAATCTCCTCTTTCGCAAGATCTCTCTTCAACTACCAAGTCATTAGCTATGAAAGGACTTATAAGGAACTTAATGTCTTTAGCAACAACCTCAAAAACATCCTTCATTGTCATCTTAGATCAAAAGATCACTTTAGTACCACTTGCCACATATAAACAGCTTAAATTGCCACCACCTACAACATGACTTTCATTGATCACATTCAATTAACTCATCTTCTAAATATCCAAGAACTTACCTACACTAAAGAGAGACAGTTGAGAGATAAGCTTTACGTAAGTATGAATGATCTTAGGTATATTGGATATCTTACAAATAAATGGAGGACCTAAGCACTTATAGATCGATTTAGATCTATTAAATCTAATGGCTAAATATATAAGCCTACTTACAAAGTTTAGCTATCTCCACCAATTAAGGTTTAACATATCTAATTCTAGAAAATTTCAAAAAAACAAACTAAGTCATGGTCTTGAGTCTTATGCAATAGGGATTATACATAAAATGAAATTAAAATAGGTACATGAGAAGTGCTTGTTATTCTTATAAGCTTAATTGAGCTCAACTTGAAATTAAATATCAATCGAATTTAACTACTAATATTATTTTAATTAGAATATATATATATATTTTCTTTTTTCATATAGTTAATCAAGCTATAACCCATTTAGCATATTTTAAAATCAATCTCAACATGAAAATTCTATCCTCAATCAAACTAAATGTAAGCCGTACAACTAACCATTCAAGATTTCGATCAGTTGAAAGACTCGATCGAACCTAAATTATAAAGTAAAGCTAGAAATATTAGTAAAATGATCCCGTAAACTTGAATTTAAAAAAATAAGTAATAAAATAGGAGATTACAAAATTTTCAAATTTTAAATATATAACTTGTTATTTATCGAAAATGCGTAAAATGCATTCCGGTACTTAACAAATCACTCGAGATAAATTATATGTATACTAAAAATCATAAAATAACCTAAATAATATTTAGGAATATTTCTTTGTATTATATATGAATTTACATATATGTAGAAATACGCGTAATTACTTAAACTACGTGTAATGTGCTAAAATCATACTAAATAATTAAAGAAAAATCATAATTAATTAAGGAAAAATCAAGAAAAATCAGGAATGATCCAAATTAGATCATGGCAAGTTAGGATCTACAAAAGAAAAATTAACTAATTAAAATTAACCAATTAAAATTAAACAACACAAAAGCCAAAAATCAAGGAAATTGGGTAAAGTCATGTCTAATTAATGCATAATAATTACAAAAAATCGTCTATAAATAAGGGAAAATTTTTCAGGACTCATTTGGACAGTTTAACATTAGAGAAAAATAGGAAACCTAAAAAAATCGAGAGAAAATCTAGAAAAAAAAAAAGAAAAGGAAACTGTATAGATCAGAGTAGTAAGAGAAACCCACACCTCACCACCACCTGGGACCGAGCCGCCGCCGCCGCTGTCACGCCCCGAAGCGGTAGAGTCGTAACAGCCCCTGCCGTGTAAACCGCCCTAAGATAGAAGTTGGCCTTACAACCGCTATCTTAGACCTGATCTACACAAGGCGTCCACGACTAACCCGCTTTGAAGTAGACAATTTGTAATTTAAACAAATCATTTAAGAAAGTGAGAAAAGTTATATATAGTCACTATAATTCAGTTATTACATTAATCAGAAATGAAAAGTAAAACATGTTTTGATTCTTCAATGTTTTTCCTCACTCCCCAGGATCCAGCAGTTGCTAGCTTCAGAGTAGTTGTTGCCGCTTCTTAGCCAGCACCTGCACGATGTCTATAGGGATGTGAGCAACCATAGCTCAGTAAGTTAGGACGGAGGACTTAAAACTATACCATACACACAACAAGGTTTTCAATCACTTATTAGGTGCAATGCATGTGCAAGCGAATGCCATCGCACGACGTTGTCCGGCCCGTCGTAAGATTAGAGAAATTGCGCCCGCTCTAATCCGGGTTAAGGAGTTGCCGTTAATGCAACAGATCACGACCAAACCCAGGCTTGTGTAATGGAGAGCTTGCTCTTCCCGCGACTACCTTCGAACCACTGCCTTCACCCTCGCCGCGACCTCCTCTCCTGTCACTTAGTTCGACTGAGGATGAAGAAGGGACCATTTTGCAATCCTGCGCTATCCCTTCCGAAGGGGTCGGTATTTAGTCGGAGAGTCCTAAGTTCCCCTAACGGGTTGCCATGTATGTTCGATTATGATTACTGGTCGTATATTTGATTAAGTCCAATTCAAGGTGATCAATCATTACATACAATTCATACAATATGTGCCAGAGCAACAAACATAATCATAGCATCACCCATAATCAAGCACATGCACACATTCTCTATCTAACAAGCACAACCAAGCATAATCTTAAGCCTCCAAAATACAGCATCGTATTAATCCCAACTTACCTCGACTCCTCGCTCACTCACTCGAGGTCCGATTTGCTCAGGCCATCGCCGATCATCCCTATAACACGAACGTGGTTTGAGTATTTCATATAATATTATAAGTTCATTTTATCCGATAACGTTTATTGTTAGGTTTTGTTTAAGGTTAAATATACCTAATTATCTAGATATTAAGTCTTTTATAATTATTTTAGGGTTGGGTTTAGGTTCAGGTTCAGTTTTCGCATCGATTTCTAAATTAGGTTTTTAGTTCGATTTCTAAGTAATGTTTTAGATTCCAATCCTAGAAATCCGTTTCAACCCATAATGTGAAATTAATCACATTAATTCCCGATCTCCTAAATACGATTACTACCCCTAGTCAGCATTTTATTCCATCCGGTACACGTAAATCCATATTAGTGTACCGAATTTACTCATGTTGTGAGAAATTTTTACATTTTTCATATAATTACCTAAAATTGAATTTTGTTTCAGATTTGTTATATTCTGATTTTCATTATTTTATTATCTAATTAACCCTAATTTTTCCATATTTATTAATTTTTAATTCTACATATTCTTAATTTTCTACATTTACCACATAACACCTTCATTACTTATACTTAATACTCCATACACTAGGATCAGGTTTCCACATCAGAGATTAACATCCCTAAACATCTAATTACTATCTAAATCAGTAATTAACATCCTAATCACCTAATTAACCCTAAATCACCCAATTTTTCCATCATTTTAGGGCTAAAAATTAACTTAAAAATTTATAAAAATGGCTTCATAGCACTGTTCTATATCACATGAGAATCCTACAGAAAAAAATTGAGCTCCAAACTACACTCCTAAGGTCATTTATTTCTAAACCGAAATGTGCTCGGTTTTGCATGATTTCTTAAGGACCCTATATTACGGGACATGTTTTCATCTAAATAATATTTTTCCTACAAACTACATACAAAAATATCTTAGAATAAAAAAATTCATAATTTTCTAATTATATTTACTATTTTTACAAAATTTCACAAGAATCGGGCTAGAATTTGGACTCACCGGTTTTGGAGGCTTCGGCCATCGCGGGCCTCCATGGCCTTGTCGGCCGGAATGGGCGCTGCCACCACCGTGTGGTGGTGGTGGCCATCCACTTCCAGCTCCTCTTCTGGTGTGGGTTCCTTTTAAAACCCTTAACTGCACAGTTTTTCTTATTTTTTTTATTTTCTGGATTTTCTCTCGAATTTTCGGCTCTCCCTAATTTTCTCACTTTCCAAATTGTCCAAATGAGCTCTGTAAATTTTTTTCCTATTTATAGACATTTGCTGTAATTAATATGCATTAATTTGACAAGACTTTGTCCAAATTCCTTAATTTTTGGCTTTTGTGTTGTTCAATTTTTATTGGCTAATTTTTATTTTGCAGCTTTGGACCTGCCACGACCTTATCTTGATTCATCTTATCATCTTCTGATTTTTTCTTGTTTTTCCATAATTATTTTATATTTTTCTTTAATTATTTGCTTAGTTTTCGGCCAATTTTAGTAATTACGCGTATTTTTATCTACACGTAAATACATGTAGGGTACACGTGAACATTCCTAAATATTATTTTGGTCATTATAAAATTTTTAGTATACATATAATCTATTTTTAATAATTTATTGGTTATTATATTACACTTTTTGCCTTTTCGGTAATTAGCAGTTATTATGCTTAAAATTTGAAAATTTTATAGTCTCCTATTTTGCTATTTATTTTCTTAAATTTAAGTTTACGGGGTCATTTTTACTGATATTTCTCTCAATAGTTTATAATTTGGGTGTGATCGGATCCTTTAGCCGATCGCCCTAAACCTTGGGTTCTAAATTCAATCCTACGGTTACTTGGCTGAACTTTAGGGCTTACAGCCGCCGCCTCCGCCACCACCACCACACCGCTCTAGCCCTACCGTTTAGGCCGGCCGACAGCCTTGGAGCAGGTTTGGACAGCCAGAAAGCTTCGAACAGATTAGTCCCTTAAATTTTTTAATTTTGAATAATTTTGTAAAATTAGTTATTTTGCCCAGAAAATTATGAAACTTGTTATTCTGAGGTTTCATTGTATGTAGATTTAGGAAAAAATAGTGATTTAGTTTAATTGCGTCTGAAAATATAGGGTTCTTAACAAATTGTTCAAAACTGAGCATGATTAGAGCGGAAAATAAATAGGCTTAGGAGTGTAGTTTAGAGCTCAATTTTTTTCTATAGGATGCTCATGTGATATAGAATAGTGCTATGAAGCCATTTTTTAAAAATTAATTTTTGAAATTTTTAAGTTAATTTTTAGCCCTAAAATGATGGAAAAATTGGATGATTTGAGGTTAATTAGATGATTAAGTTATTAATAACTGATTTAGATAGTAATTAGATATTTAGGGATGTTAATATCTGATGTGGAACCTTAATCCTAGCTTTTGGAGCATTAAGTATGGTTAATTTAGGAAATTAGGTAATTAATATAAGAAATTAATAATATGTGAAATTGTAAATTAATAAATCTAAAAAAAAATTAGGGTTATTTAGATAATATTAGAGTAAAAATCAGAATAATATTAAATCTGAATTAAAATTGAATTTTAGGTAATTATATAAAAAAGTAAGATTTTCTCACATTGGGATAAATCCGATACCCTAATTAGGACTAGCGTGTACCGAATAGCTTAGAATACTAAATTAAGACCCAATAGGATATTTAAATACTCAAGCTTAATGTGATTAATTTCACATTAGGATTCAAACATATTTAGGACTTAGAAATCGAACTCGAACCTAATTTAAAAAAATTGATGCAGAAATCGAACCCGAACCTAATCCTAAACTTAGAATAATTGTAAAAGATTTAAGACCTAGATAATTAAGTATATTAAACCCTAAATAAAACATAACAATAAGCGTTATAGAAGAAAATGAACCTATAATCATTATATGAAAACTGAAACCACGTTTGTGTTATAGGGATGATCGGCGATGACCTAAGCAAGTCGGACCTTGAGTGAGTGAGCGAGGAGTTGAGATAAGTTGAGATTAATACAATGCTGTATTTTGGGAGGCTTGAGATTATACTTGGTTGTGCTTGTTAGATAGTTGTATGTGTGCATGTACTTGATTATGGGTGATGCTATGATTCTATTTGTTACTCTAGCATGTATTGTATGAAATGATTGATCACCTTAAACTGGACTTAATCAAATATACGACCAGTAATCATAATCGGACATGCATGGCAACCCGTTAGGGGAATTTAGGACTCTCCGGCCAAATACTGACCCTTTCGAAAGGGATAGCGCAGGATTGCAAAATGGTCCCTTCTTCATCCTTTGTCGAACTGAGTGACAGTAGAGGAGGTCGTGGCGAGAGTAAAGACAATGGTTCGAAGGTAGTCGTAGGAGGAGCGAGGTCTCCATTACACAAGCCTGGGTTTGGTTTTGAACTGTTGCATTAATGGCAACTCCTCAACCAGGATTAAAGCGGGCGCAATTTTTCTAATCTCACGACGGGCCAGACAATGTCGTACGATGGCATTTACTTGCACATGTATTGCACTTAATAAGTTGATTGAAAATCTTATTGTATTTATGGTACATCCTAACTTATGAGCTCTGGTTGCTCACATTCCTATAGACGTCATGCAGGTGCTGGCTAAGAAGCAGCAATAACTACTTTGAAGCTAGCAACTGCTGGATCCTGAGAAGTGAGGAAAAATATTGAATAATCAACACATATTTTATTACTTTTCATTTCTAAATAATGTATAACTAGAAAATATATTACGGAGAATTATTATAAACTTTAATTTCAATAATTGAATTATAATGTATATATATATTTCCTCACTTTCTTAAGTAAATGATTTATCTAAATTACAAACTGTTTATTTCAAAACGGGTTAATCATGAACGCCTTTTGTAGATTAGATCTAAGATAGTGATTATAAAGCCAACTTCTATTTTAAAATAGTTTACACGGCAAGACTGTTGCGACTCTACCGTTTTGGAGTATGACACTAAAAATCTAAAGTTTCGAGTTTATTTTCAACCCGAACTCAAAATTACACAATCTCAACTTAACTATAAACCTCAAAATTACATGATCTTGACTCAAACTTGTCTATAAACCTCCTCATAGGTAGTAAAGGAGTTTTATTCCTATTCTTTCTTAAATTCTTTGTTGGTTGAGGAAGCATTTGACAAATTTGCAATAGTGGATACATGTATCCTTTCCATACTTCAGCAACTTCCATTAATTGTATATAATAAAAAAAAAGAAAAAGAACAAGAAAAGAAAGGGGAATAGGCTAAACACTTTTTGTCCAAAATGGAAGTTTCGCTAGCAGGATCTAAAAGCCTTACCACCATGTATTTCTCATTTCTTTCGAAAAGAATGGGAAAACAAATACACATGATTCTGCATGCTATTCCTCCTGCTTCCCTAAGCCAAAACCACTTTTGCGGTTATTCTAACATTTTCAAATGGCCTAGCAATTTACAGTTGAACTCATAAAAGCTCCCAATGTACAAAATAAAGAAGTTCACTTGCGGGCTATGACTGTGAATGCTCTTTTTCATCTTCAGGCAGGGAATGTAAGAAAGAGCCACTATGTTTGCTGGGCAACGGTGTATTCCGTCGAGATTGACGCTTTGTTGGTACAAGCACGGGTTCCTCACCGTGCTCTTCACTAGCTGAATCAGCATCTCCATCATCGGCATCCTTGAAGTTCGGATGAATATACGCGGTTTGAAGAAAAGGTTTCAAATTCAAATTAGGCTCCCTTGCTCTTTCCAATGTGTCTTTCATCAATGCTTCCTGTATCCCATCAAAAGGGTAAGTTGAACGAGAATAAGAAAGGAAAAATCTCCCCAGCGCCAACATGGGAAGCGAACAACAAATTGAGAAGTGCAACGTTTGGAGTGTTAATGTTGCCTGTAAAAAGGGTTTCAGAATAAAAGAGAAAATGCAACCACAGAAATCGTCAAAAAAAAATTATACGACACCAACAAACCTTAATCCCACTAGGTGAAGTTGGCTAAAGAAAGGGCCATAATTTGAAAATATATGACATATATAACAATTTGCAGGGAAAGGAAGAAAAAAATCATCAGGGCAAGAAGGAAAACATTCACTCCAGCTATGAGAAAACCATGGCACACCTGTAATGGGTATCTCCGAAAAGCAGGCTCATAACGACCTTTGCAAAATCTATGAAACCATAGAGTCAACACTGGGAGTGAAATGAGCAACGGAGTAGATTGAGAAGCTTCTTTTGTACTTAACAACCCCATCAATAGCAGCTGTGAAACGATCAATGCAGCGACTATGCGCCAATGTACATCTGGCCAAAAAGCTGCAGCGCTTTCATATTCCTGACTGTAAACATTTATGATCTACAAAAGAGAATCCCCAGTTAGATGAGAAGCTTGGATGCTCCTATATGTAAATTTTAACCATAACTTCCGGATTTTAATACGAGCATAAAATTACGTCTGAAAATTTCTTCACCTGGTGGCGATGGACAATGTATGCCAGGGCAAAGAATACTAAGATGAAAGGAAGCAGTATCGGCGAAACCACAGCATAAACAAGTCCAAGTAGAAAATAAAGCTGTATTTGGGGTTCGCCTACGTTGAAACCGAGAGTTCCCGCATCCATTGCCTCTTCCTTATCTTTCTCCGTCTTTACAAGAAAGAAATTTTTCAGATGATATACGATGAGTGGTTTTAGTCGTAGAATCTCTCCAGCGACTCCAGCCCAACCGTCGACCATTATGTAAGTTATAAAGAATGTGGCCTTCATTGGAACTGAGACACCAATGGTCTTCGGAATACTGCAGAAACATGTATTAACTTCTGCTCAAGATTCACCAAAAAGGTTGGTCTCTTGTTGAGAATAAATAGTCGAGATGGTAGAAACTAAATGCATTTCCTGTTTGGACAAAAAAGCTTACTCTTTTGCAGACTGGTGGAGGAAGCTGTCGAGTTGCTGGAATGCAGTTCCCGTAATTACACTTCCAAGGAATACATTTATAAATTGAAAGATATAATATCTAGTTGCGGATCTCCTCTCTAATTTTGATAGGCTAATAAAACCCTCAAATTTTGACATTAGCATCAAGATGGATGGAAGAAAAATGAGAAAAAGCTTCAATGCAATCCCAGGAAGAAAACCTTGGATAAATGACTTAACTGCAGGCCTGGATTAAGCGGTACATATTGTTGTCAGCAAACATAGAATAAACAACTAATCGAGAATGCACTAAAAAAATGAATGTGAAAATCATCATTCTAAAATCACACATAAATATCGCCAACACAAAGTCTTATTAGAGCAAAGAGAACAAGTTTAAGGGAGTAAATGCACTTTATCAAATATGCTCAACAGCCCTTCACCATTCACTAGACTATACAGCTAAAAACCATTATGCCTTATACACCTATGTGCAATATGTTTGTTGTCCATGGCACGGGCTTCACATTCAATGAGCAGTCAAAACCATCAGCATACCCTTTTCTGCAATAATAGATTACTAGCAGGACCATGTATCTGTGTAGCATGTGAAGAAATAATATAAAAAACAAACTGCTCACATATTTGATATAGAGAAAAGAAAAATGAAAAGGAAAAAAATATTGATGGAGCACGAAGATTGGTGTAACTGGGAGAGTTGGGCTTGGAAGTCCTTAGTTCATAGTCAGTTTTGTCAAGTGTAAATAAGCAAAACTAATATCAAATCTTTCATTTCATGTAGGTTATTTTTTATTTTTTTTTAAGGAGCAACACACTAAAACTAGTGTTCTGGCTTGATCAGTATAGGATGACAGCCACTAGAGAAATAGACAATATAGTTTGTAGCCACTTTCTCATGCAAAACAAAGATTTTAGGGGAAAGAGATGTTCTGCAATATAACGTAGACAAAGAGAGATGGACTGGAGTTTTGTGGAAATTGTAAGATCACAGCTGAAGGGCACAAATATCAAACAAACAGGCTAATATACTATATAAAAAATACAGTATGCTTTTCAAGAATAAAACTTTCCAAATGTAATGAAAACAGAAATAAATAGTGAAATTACACTCACATCTCAATTATGGGCTTGAGAAAAGGTAATGCCTTCTCAATTCCCTCGATGTTTGCAAGTGACTGTACCATTGCAATGGGGATCATGAAGAAGAAAGTAAGAAAGAAGAATGCAACAGCAACGATAAGCCTCCTAACAGTGAGGGAAACATATGGGATTGCCATGTTCTCCCAATACACATCACGAGGCTCTGGAGCCCACTCAGTCAGCCAAATCGTTGGATCCCTGGTCTGTTGTGTTTGTGCACAGACGGCAGCACCCCATCGAGTCTTGAAGGAAACGAATGCAGCTGGCATCACATGCTTAGAGCTGCTAATGATCTTCTCCTTCTCCAAAGATATCTGAAAGGATTGCAAGCTAACATGATAAGATTATATTCAAAAAGAGAAACCTCCAATAAATTGATGATTCTTCAAGGAACAATAACTCCTCCATAATAATTTTAATAAAAAGCAGAATATGGTTGAAGAGATACCAGCAGAACTTACTTCTCTTGATAGTTTCTCAATCTTAGACGTGTAATAATCAATAGCATCCACACTCTCACCATAAAGGCCCAAAGTGCCTGTCTGTTCATTAAAAATGTAAGAAAACAGAAAACCCAGAGAAAGTTGCTCATTTATGAATTAAAAAACTAATTCCACATTTGAACCAGGGAAAAAAAAAAAAACAATTGGTGGATATCCAGTATTCATTACCTTTGTCAAGGGTCTTTTGGATTTTCTAGTGTACTTAAGCTGATAGTAGTCAATCCAATTCTGTAAATTTTTCTTCTCATTGACAAGAGCAGAAAGTTTATTTGCATCGTAAACAACCTGAGCAAAGCAATAGCATTAGAAGGAAAGTAATACATATAAAACAGCAGAGTTTTGATCATCTTATTTTTTGAGAATATACTTATCACAGTTCCCCCTCAAATGATGGGAACACCTAAGTCAGTGTTTTAGGGTAGACTGAGTAAGAATTTGTGGATTGAAAATCTTATTGTAAAATTGAATTTACCTCAACAACTAACTATCTAAAAACTTAAATTTAAAGCGTTGATAAGGCAATAGGAATGTTCGGGACAGATTGGAAAATTGAATTCTATCAGTTGGAACATTAGGAAGCTGCCCAGTTACTTGAGGCAGAGGAAGCCAAACAAGGCGCAGTCTAAGTTTAGCGTTTTCTTTTATTTTTCTTGTTTATATTTCTTTTGCTCAGTTTCCTTTTATGCAATGGACATTAGTGTCTTGAGACTATTGAGTTTTTTATCAAATATTTAGAATTCAATTCTTCTCTTTATTTTGTATTGAGTTATTATCAAATTGTGGTGAGCCTTGTTATTAGAATACCGTGAGCAATATCAATTTCTTTCAACTCCTGTTGATCTTGATCATCTTATAGATCATGCATCGTTTATGATCCAATCAAAAACCAATTTGTTTCAATATTAATGTGTCACATTTAATATTGATTCTGTCCATATCTTTTATTTTCTAGTTTTATAATACCTTAAAAACATACAATAATATCCTTCTATTATTCCTAAAACCATAAAATGCAAATCACATGCTAATTGAATTTTAGATCAACCAGGGATCCTTGTCAAGAGCAATAGCAGCTATTCTACTCTATGTTCAATGCTCTCCTTGGGCAGGAAGTAAAAGTGAAGCCCATCAAATAGACCAATTAGTAAAATGGAGGTTCAAACGACCATGCAAGGACTCTATCTATTGACCCATTGCTATGAATAGCATGTTGGATTTAATTAAGCTTAAAAATTGGTGTGGGCTTTTATACATACATTTGACAAAGGTAAAAAAAGGAAGAGTCACTCAGTTAACTTACTCATTCCATTTCATGTAAAATGGACATGAACTTTTATAACCCACCAAATTGAATGAAAGTGCTGATAACTCGATGAACTAGTGACATCTAAGTAAGATTGTTAAAATCATGAGTTAACTCGTACAATTTTACGAGTTTATAGTAAAAGGGATGTAAAATTATTTAGGTATAGATTTTTAGTAAAATTATGACTTTAAATATACAATTACACAAAGTTTAAAATTCTACTAGTTCTGTACGGTTCTATCATTTCTATACCACTTTCAGGTAGAATTATGAATTTGACAACTCTATATGTAAGAATCTCTCTATGAGCTCTTCAATCTTATTGTTGGTTCCCAAAAGCTATATCTCATTTTCAACAACTGATGCACTAAAGACTAGCCAAATAACCAAGTTTTCCAAAAAAACTCTTACTTAGTTTAGTTGAAAGAACGCAACCAAAGAACCAGGAAACCTCTTCCTTATGCATTTGAAGAAATACATTTTTATGTTAGCCTTTAATAGCCCAAATGTACATTAGGAAGGTAAAGGACACCATTTCTAATTTTATTAAGATGAAAAATTTCAATTACACAACATAGATGAAGAGATTCCTGTTCTATCAAGATTCAACAAGCCCATGCAAAATTCATCCAAATAGTTGACATGTGTAAAAAGAAAGCTATACTGTCTAGAATGATACTGATGTAGGCAATACGAACAGATATTAATTGGAAAAAAAAAAGACGAATAGAACATCAGACTGTTGTACTGTTATCACAAGATAAACCTGATAAGTGAGAAAATGGTCAGGATGGTTGACCAAGAAAAAATGCTCCACAAGCTCACTAATCGATTCATCAGGGTCTGATGGCACATTTCTGACAAGTACCTAGACAACGAACACAGAATGCAACTATTGTCAAAGATCATCAATAGGCAACTCAATCAACTACAGACTTCCTTTTGTAGAACCAAGGAAATATATTATGTCCTTTATTTCAACAAAAAAGTACTAAAGAGAGAATCAATTTCAAAAATGAATGCATATTCTCCAATGATGAAATGATCCGTTTATCTCAAGTAAAATTATCCCTAATCACCACTTTCTGGATGCAGTACTAAGGAAATACAACATGATATTGACAATGTGTGATAAGCTTCCATGCATTGGTTAAAAGCTCTGTGGAATTTACCATTTGGAAGACAGGAAATGCATGAAAGCTTCCACCAGCATAATACCCCTATTTCTTTTCAACGACAATCAAAATAAAACCATCCAAAATAAAAGAAGGTCATGCACAAAACACTCTATCACCACATTTGAAGCTTGTCCATGTCATTTATAATCAATTTGGATCGCAGAAATTATACAGACAACAATCATTTAACAGCTAACAATCCTCAAGATTTATGCAGAAATGGCAACTTCAAAGAACCTTTTAATTCCCCAGCTATGATGATGATTTGACCCCTATTGATGAGACCCAGCTGGTTCAAGGGTCCTACCATTGGAGCCCAAGCACGAGAATTACAGAATTTATCGAACCGGATAATTAACAGCATTCCAAGCAAAGACAAAAGACACACGATAGATAGATTTGACGTGCGCTTTAGAAATTCACTGACTGAGTTTATATTGCAGTTACCAAAATGGATGCCTATTACAAGTTAGGTGGAATTTCGGATGGGATTGAGCACAGCCATGCATGAAACAAATACACGCGTGTACTATTGCAAGGCCAAAGATACATGGTGTAACTCCTTGTGGACCTAAGGCATGTCTCCCTTGGAAGATTGGACCTACATGGCATGTAGGTGTGGAAGTCCTACTATACACACGGTGTGTGTAGTGTTTTTGGAGACCCACGATGTGTGTTTCGTTTAATGGGCCATGTACCTTTATAGTTTTGAGACTAGATTTTTTTTTTCCCTCTATTTTGTTTCCTATTTTATCCATGTATAGCCCATAACTATATATACTCTTGAAATCTTATTATTATCTTTTTATCATTGAATGAAATTTACCCCTATGTTTGAACTCTCTCAACAACACTAGTTTATCGAATCCTTGCGATTTGTGGGAAACAAACCATCTAACAAATTTGTGTGTAATACTAAGAAAGAAAGATAAAAACTCACTGTAAAGTGATCAGGGCGCCTTTGTTCTGAAGCGAGAAAATGCAATCGCATGTTAGCAATGATCTCATACTCCATTTTCAACACATAGCATGTCCAGAACGTAAACGCATAGGCCATGACTAAATGTGTCCAAAATCTGCAAGCAAAGTAGAAGTGGAGCTTGTTGTTGTGAAGTGGGACATTTAAACAAGTCATTTGATAAGACAAAAACAGAAGTTTGAACCTGTTGGCTTTTGAGTTAGGAAATTAATAACACATAACATTAGCATGCAACATAAGAAAGACAAAGATAACTATGCACAAATCAATTATGGCAAAAACTGGTTTGAGTTCTCTTGTCTGCCTATCTGAAGAAATTAATGGTTAAAAAAGACAAACACAGCTATAACAACCAAGTTTCACAAATTCTCACATGTATTGACCACTAGAAACCATCAGCAAGCTGAACTTACCTGGGAGACCCATTTGGTATGTTTGATATAGAAAGCTTATCCAAATCACTGTATGTGAACTTAGGGTTGTTGAGAGCTTCATCTTTGAGGGTGCTATTAGTCCAATTGACAGGAACCATGATTGAGAATGCAAGTAATGCGATCGGACCAAATATTTTTAGCCTGCACTTGAATGAGTAAACAATGCAATATCAGCCAGAAAGGGAACACTCGAAACTTCATCACGAGGACAGAGAGACTGAATTCTCAGGCCTTGACCCATCACGTAATTATGCATGGCTTGACTTTGATTATATTGTAATTACATATGGTTTGACTTTGATTATATTGTAGTGAAGGAAGCTAGCATCAATTCCTAGTATCCCTAGGTAAAGTAGATGCAACAATGAAATTGATACGCAAGAGCATACCCTGTTCGATAAATCCTGAGGTAAACAACTGAATCTAGGCCTGCGTGTTCTATTAGCTCAAGTTCAGGCATTCGCAGTGCAGCAGGCATCCAGTTTAAAAATCTCGAGTAAGATTTGAAGTCCAAATTCACAAATTTGCTTGCAAAAGCACCTGTCCGCAATGGGCTGCTCCTTAGCCCCTTCAGGTACCATTTTGGAAAGTAGACTCTGTCATTAACTGGTTGAATTCGCAAAATGGCGAATGCTACGAAGAAAGCAAATGCACTGAGTATATTGATGCATGCTGCAACACCAATATCACTCAGTGTAGCCATCGTTGATCGTTCAATCTACGATATTATCCTGCAAGAAAGCAACTGAAATTTAGGAAAAGAGGCAAGTTCGCCATACTGTGATTTCATGTCGGCAAATGAAACGCTTGCAGGCTTAACATCCATGGCATAGAACTCAATATACATAGAACTAACAAATCAAGGTAAGAGTATAAGAAGAATCGTGAGAAAAGACGACATGAAGACCGATAATATTCACAAAAAAAAAGGAATTTTCAACAAGATGGCCATAAAAAGAACAATCACAACCAAGCTATATTCTTATCAGCACATGAAATTCCAGCAATACCAGAATCGATGTAATATCAGAGAAAACATAGCAAAATGTTAATCATTAAAAAAAGCTTGCTCCAGCAAAAGACGATCTAAAATTTCTATATAATACTCAAATTCAATATCATTTTTTAAATTTATTTTCTTTTTCAACATTTTGACATTTATTTTTTATTTTTTTCACAAACCCACTTAAAGTATCACACTCAGCGTTGTTACTAAACAGCGCATTCAACAAGATTGATCATTACTTTGAGCCAAAACCCAGATTACAAGTACAATCACGTCAAGAAGTAACACATGCGTGAACCCAAAACGTATGTGTGATAAGATCATCCCATTTCTAGCCCTACAAAGAAATCAAAACACCCTTGGACCTAGGTGGCAACCTGAAAAGAAACGACACGGAAACAGTACTCTCAGCACCATCCGCTAGCACGAATTGCAGCGTTACTTTATCGCTGAAAATAAAACGAAAAAAGGAAAAAAATATATATAGAAAAGAAAGCAAATTTTGGTTCAGTGTTGGCACCTATACCATACAGATGCTGAAGACACTGAGGGCACATGTACAGCTTGCTACGACAGAGTTCCGTTTGAACAATGAAAAGAAAGAGTCAGATTGAAAGAGACACGTTAATAAAGCGAAAGAACATGTTTTTAAAACAGTGCAAAAAGCGAGATTTTATGGCACCTTAAGCGAACCAACGTAAGAACTTACTTAGGTGTCTCTTTTGCTACTTTTTTTTTTAAAATACCGGTTTCATATCATTGTCTTCAAGTCGACCAAATTAATTAGTAATTAATTAAAGATAATCAAATTGTATTTAAAAGGAAATATATTTTTGTTCCGGAATATTCTTGCCTGATATAGATATTATTAAAAGATATGATCTCTGATATTTCAGATTAACTTCTATTATTATTTTTTTATTTTAATTAACTAATATTCTCTGTCGCCCCCATTAATAAAATGGCAAGATAAAGTTGGATTTCTTTTTTTTTTTTTTACCAACTGCTTTATATATAATTTTTAAGCTAGTTTAGTGATATTTTTAAAATTTTTTATGTTTTACGTTTCTATATATACCTTCTTATTCGCGCATCTCATTAGTATAGTTTTAATAAACAGAAGAAGAAGTTAAGAAAGTTTGAATTTTTCAGTCGTTTATTCATAAAATATGTAATTAGCACTAGAAAAATGAATTATTTTATTTTTTTTCCAATTTTTTAACTAATGTCTCCGACACCCATTAAAAATACCAAGAAAGTTAGAGTGGCAGTCGTTGACAAAAGAGGATCGTTTCATATAATCCGAAAGTGTCCAAATGACCAGATGGATCAGGTTGTCGGCAGTTAAAAGGTCATGTGAAGTGATCAGGGGAAAATTTGACAAAGTAACGCTAACGGCTATTATTTCCAAGTTCTCATGTTATGAATGCACACGTGGCATTTCTTTTCTCTTTACCCACCGGCCACAGCACACACCCACAGGCCACTCGATACCAAATTCCAAACGCTCCACCATCTTCGTCAACGGATAGATCGTCTGTAGCAAGAATTTGACGGGTTTGAGAATGACTCGTTTGGTGTGGGGAAGTAATTGGGTGGTTTTTTCTATGGGATATCAATGCCGCTCAATCAGGTATTTTGCCTTATAGAGTAATTTCTAAGGTATAAGATAGGTCTTGGGATTTTTTTTTTTTTTTTTAATATCCTATAGGGCTCAGCTTAACCTTCAAGATCAATTTAATATTCGATAAGGAATTTGAATAGGATAAAATATTAAGTATTATTAGATTATTTTACATTTGTAATCACAAGATGCCCATGCCAAAGTTCTTTTACTCTTCTTTATTAATCATTGCTTCTGAGTTTTTTATTTTTTCCGTTATTCTTTTATGGGATTAATACATATATGCTTTAGGATTTCCATAAGCAAGATAATTGTGTGTACATCTTTTATTTTTGTAGTTGGTTATAACGTGTAATATTTTTTTATTAGAGAGAAATATTAGACCGTGAATTGTACTTTCTTTTAGTATATGTTATTATTTTTATTACCTTTTGGGTTTAAATGAAGTATTTTTAAAATTATATTTATTAATTCAACCAGTTATAGGTTTTTAGTTAGTTGAGTAGCGTTTTAACTATAAGTTAAAAAACCCTACAGCATTTTTAACAAGCTTAAGACACTCTTCAAGTTATTGAGAAGGGTGTAAGTTTTATATTTATTTTGGTTGCATTCCTAACTTGAATAAAATTGGTATGCTTGGTTCAAAAGTATATAGGACTAATTCTATTAGGATCTTCTTAATAAGTATTCCAAACTTTATTTGAAATTTATTTTTTTTTCAAGTTTTCAAAATCTCAATAGACACTTAAAAAAAAAAGGAAAAGCAAATGCATGAAATAGTGCAAAAAATTATTTCTTTTACTCTTAATAAATATACCAATAGGCCTCATACCCATGATATGTGTGTAAATATTATAATAATCTAAAAGAATATAGTGGAAATTATATATATATATATATATAATGCAATGGATGGAGTAATTAGTGGAAATGATAAGAATAGAGATCAAAGTTTTAGGGTTAGTGTAGTTATTGGAAGTGGTAAGGAGAAGAGTAAAACATGACCAAAAGAGTAGTTGACCGTTATTAGAAGTAGTGTTCATGGAAGTTTTATTATTATTAGAAGATAAATATAGTGTACCCATTTAAGATACAAAAAATGAGGCTTTCACTTTAATATTATAGATATATGGAGCAACTGCCATTATATTCCATTTTATTAAAAGTTAATATTTTAATTCCATAGATTCTTACAAATAAATAAATCAAAGACCACTTTTTGAGTTTATTGTAGAAGTGAGAATCCTTAACAAGATACTACAATATAATACAGATAAAACACAAAAACTTCCTATTGATATTGGGTTTAATTTTATTGACGTAAAATCAAACAGTAACTAATATGAGTCCTATTTGGATTTTTTTTTTTTTTGTATTTTAATACATATATGCTTTAGGATTTCCATAAGAAAGATAATTGTGTGTACATCTTTTATTTTTGTAGTTGGTTATAACGTGTAAGATTTTTTTTTATTAGAGAGAAATATTAGACTCGTGAACTGCATTTTCTTTTAGTATATGTTATTATTTTTATTACCTTTTGGGTTTAAATGAAGTATTTTTAAAATTATATTTATTAATTCAACCAGTTATAGGTTTTTGGTTAGTTGAGTAGCGTTTTAACTATAAGTTAAAAAACCCTACAGCATTTTTAACAAGCTTAAGACACTCTTCAAGTTATTGGGAAGGGTGTAAGTTTTATATTCATTTTGGTTGCATTCCTAACTTGAATAAAATTGGTATGCTTAGTTTAAAAGTATATAGGACTAATTCTATTAGGATCTTCTTAATAAGTATTTCAAGCTTTATTTGAAATTTATTTTTTTTTCAAGTTTTCAAAATCTCAATAGATACTTAAAAAAAAAAGGAAAAGCAAATGCATGAAAAAGTGCAAAAAATTATTTCTTTTACTCTTAATAAATATACTAATAGGCCTTGTACCCACGATATGTGTGTAAATATTATAATAATCTAAAAGAATATAGTGGAAATTATATATATAATGCAATGGATGGAGTAATTAGTGGAAATGATAAGAATAGAGATCAAAGTTTTAGGGTTAGTGTAGTTATTGGAAGTGGTAAAGAGAAGAGTAAGACATGACCAAAAGAGTAGTTGACCGTTATTAGAAGTAGTGTTCATGGAAGGTTTATTATTATTAGAAGATAAATATAGTGTAACCATTTAAGACACAAAAAATGAGGCTTTCACTTTAATATTATAGATATACACAGCAACTGCCAATATATTCCATTTTATTAAAAGTTAATATTTTAATTCCATAGATTCTTACAAATAAATAAATCAAGGACCACTTTTTGAGTTTATTGCAGAAGTGAGAATCCTTAACAAGATACTACAATATAATACAGATACAACACAAAAACTTCCTATTGATATATTTGATTAAGTCCTGTCACTTAGTTTAATATGTGGCCAGAGAGTCTAAGTTCCCTTAATGGGTTGTCATGCATGTCCGATTATGATTACTGGTCATATATTTGATTAAGTCTAGTTTAGGATGATCAATCATTTCATACAAATCATACAATACATGCCAGAGCAACAAACAGAATCATAGCATCACCCATAATTAAAAACATGCACACATTCAACTATTTAGCAAGCACAAACAAGCATAATCTTAAGCCTCCAAAATACAGTATCGTATTAATCCTAACTTACCTCGACTCCTCGCTCACTCACTCGAGATCCGACTTGTTCAGGCCATCGCCGATCATCCCTATAACACAAACGTGGTTTCAGTTTTTCATATAACTATTATAGGTTCATTTTATTCTATAACGCTTTTAATATGACTAATTATCTAGGTCTTAAGTTTTTTATAATTATTCTAGGTTTGGGGTTAGGTTCGGGTTCGGTTTTCGCATCGATTTCTAAATTAGGTTTTAGTTCGATTTCTAAATAGTGTTTTGTACTCCAACCTTAGAAATTTGTTTTAACTCATAATGTAAAATTAATCACATTACTTTTCAATCTCATAAATATCATCATTACCTCTAGTCAGTATTTATTTTACCCAGTACACTTAAATCCGTATTAGTGTACCAAATTCACTCTTAATGTGAGAAATTTTTGCATTTTTCATATAATTACATAAATTGAAGTTTCGTATAAGATTTATTGTACATTTTCATTATTATCAAAATATAAATTTTTATTATAATATTTTCTATTTATTATATTCTAATAATTACATATTATGTATTATTACTTTTTATGTACATCATACACTTTTAATAATTCTATCACTCTAATTATCGTCTCTAAATACCAAATATCATTTCAAAATGTCTAAATTCATCCTAAATCATATTTTACTCCTAATTACCTTAATTTCCAAAATTAACTTAAAATTTACTATTTCTTCCTATTACTCATTTACTACATAATTAACCTAATAATTACATCTAATATCCTAAATGCTACAAGTATCATACTCCATCAGATTTGAATATCCTAAAATATGTACTTATTCACTAAATCAGTAATTGACTATCTAATTACTTTATTAACCCTAAATTACCCATTTTAGGCCTTATTTTAAGGCCTAAAAATTATCTAAAAATTAATTTTTAAAAACAGGATTCATAGCACTGTTCTATATCAGCTAAGTGGTCTACACAAAAATTTTGAGCTCGAAACTACACTTCTAAGGTTGTTTATTTCTAAACCGAAACATGCTCGATTTTGCACGATTTCTTAAGGACCCTATATCACGAGACATATTTTCATCAAAATACTATTTTTCCTAAAAACTACATATAAAAATATTCCATAATAACAAAATTCATAATTTTCTAATAATATTTACTATTTTTACAAAATGAAAATCGAACTCACCGATTTGGGTGGCTCCGGCCATCGTCTGTGGCCATGGGTGTGTCGGCCCACCTGGGAGTTGCCACCACCGTGTGGTGGTGGTGGCCGTCCACTCCCAGCTGCCCGTCGGATCTGGGTTCTTCTTTGTGGCCCTAACTGCACAGTTTTCCTTTTCTTTTTTTTTCTTTGATTTTTCTCTCAATTTTCGACTCTCCTTAATTTTCTCTGATTTCTAACTGTTCAAATGAGCTTCTGAATTTTTCTTACTATTTATAGAGCTTTAGTGTAATTATTGTGCATTAAATTGTTCAAGACAATTGCCTTATCCCTTAATTTTTGGCTTTTGTGTTGTCTTAATTTAATTGGCCAATTTTTTTCTTATTTTTCCCAGTTGTCACGACCTATAGCTGGATCATTCCTTATTTTTCTTGATTTTTTATTAATTAATTATGAATTTTCTTTAATTATTTAGTATGATTTTAGCACATTACGCGTATTTTAAGTATTTACGCGTATTTCTAAATACATGTAAATTCATATATAGTACAAATAAATATTCCTAAATATTATTTAGGTTATTTTATGATTTTTAGTATACATATAATTTATCTCGAGCGATTCGTTAATTATCGGAATGTATTTTACGCATTTTTGATAAATAACGAGTTATATACTTAAAATTTGAAATTTTTATATTCTTTTATTTTATTGCTTATTTTCTTAAATTTAAACTTACGGATCATTTTCCTAATATTTATATCTTTACTTTATAATTTAGGTTCGATCGGGTCTTTCAATCAATCGAAATCTCAAATTGCTAGTTTTGAGACTTACAGATACTAGAGTATAAAAATTGGGAAATGAAATTTATATATTTTCAAAAGAAAAGATTTATATATATATATTATACATTGAAATAGATATATGAATTGATATTTGTATAAAATAAATAAAGTAAAATAGATAAATTTAAATTTATAAAAATTGATTGGATATTTAATTTTTGAAATAGAGGTGTTTGTAATCATATTCTTATCTTGTTGGTATTTTATTCTACTCAAATGCAAAATTCAAATAGATATTGAAAAAAGAAAAAAAAAACCTAAAAAGATGAAAAGAAGTTGAATCAAATGAACCCATAATGAAAAGGACTAAGCATATCATGTTTGCATAAAGTTTGTGCCATATTGAACCCATTTTAAGTTCATAATTCTTGTTGAATTTGCTTAAAGTTTATTGAAAGTTTGCAAACATGTCAAATAGTTTGTGTTGTATTGAATTGTGTCATGTCAATATATTTATTAACTAATAATTTTTGTTGAGATAAATGTGAAGCATCCATCAATCTTTAGCATGTTCATCATTTATATTGACTCTTTTCTTTATATATGTTAAAACAACCACAAACATAATATGATAGAATTTTCATCACTATCAACAAAAAGAATGGGAAATGGTACGAGATAGTTAGTATGTAAAAATCGTATCGTATCGTATTGTGTCAATTCTCTCTTTCTCTATAATAAACAAAAATAATTCTTTATAATACAATCTTCTATAATCGTGTCAATCTATTTAACCTCTTGATTACAAAAGATTTAAACAAATCAAATTCACAATATTAATCATAAGTAATTCATATAACTACGATCATCAATAATTTAGTTAAATTAAGTAAACTTCTAATATAATTTAGTTCATTTTCTATAACTATATCTATACACCATTCCTTTACAAACAAATAGAAAGTTATTCTCTCTCATCCATGAGAAATCACATGCAACTTTAGATTTTTATGAAACATCTAAATTTCCAATCAATCCATGCAACCATTTTCATCCTCAATTTCATTGAGATTAGGTAATCCTCTAACATAGTTCAGTGCATCTTTTGCTGCTCTGTTGTGTGCAATCTCCTTCTTTGACTTGTATGTACCTACTCCTACAAGTTGATCATTTACAAACACATGAAAAGTTGCCTTTTCTTTCCACAAATCCACAAATCTCAACTTCAGGTTCTTCTTCTGGCATGCTTCATATAACTCTGTGACAGGGTGAACTTTAAATGTCTTTGGACCGATTATGGGCTCCAATAAGTCCCTAAACACCTGCTATTTGGAAATACAAACAAGTTTTAGTAAGTAGAATCATGGGCTTACAAAAAAATTGAAGAACAAATTTAAAGAAAAAAGGATAAAGGTTTAAAATTACTGAAACTTGCATGAATCGTATTTATAATAACTTATTTATGAATTACATAGTATATCGTAACTATCTAAGATATTTATATACTTACGAAATAAAAAACTATTTATTATCGATTCTTTATAAACCCAGTTTACAATAGAATTTAATAGTTATGGATTAAGAAAGAACATGCTGTAATTGGTGGTGCTAACGGTGTCTATCACTTAGTCATTTCACATAAGAAAACATGTTACATACCGTCCATACTGTGTCAAGTGAGAAGTTGCTATCAATGAAGACAGCTCCAACAATCGATTCAACTATGTCAGCAAGCACTTTGGGCACATCAATAAGACCATTTGAATGTAGGGGATAATCCTCGATAGCTTGTCTGAATTCTCGAATCTGTGCTTATTCAAAAAAATGTTTACTACAATGTTCAAATTTGAGTACAGTTTCAACAGAAAATAGTAGGCAAGATCAATGTATGAAGTGACAGCCATTCATGATATACACTAAGTTTTGCTTGATGATAACATTTTTAGCGATGTCAATTGTCACTGTATACACAAAATGTGGTGATTAACATTGAGAATTAGAGAGAGAAAATAAAATAACTATATGAAAAAAGATAACAAAATATTCAATCTGGTGTTGGAAACTTACAGTCCCATCCATGTCTATTTTAGATTTCAAGGAAAACTGCAAATAGACAGTTGTTGTGATCCTAACTTTTAGGATGATCTTAGAATTTTTGAAATGGCTTGCGCTATGTGAATATTTCAATCATGAAGTTAGGGTTTTAAATCATAAGCACCTTGAACATTATATACAATTAACCCTTTTTTTTTTTCAATTATGTATTATCTATGCAAAATAAACCAACTGCAATTTTTTAAATGATTTCCGATTTGATTGCACAAATTAATAAGCAACTAGCAGTTTCATTCTTATCCATTTTATTTTTCTTTAAAGTTTGATGTTGACAATGTATAAAAATTGTGTCGTATTGAAATACTAATATCTCCATTCATTTGTGAACTGTGATGTGCAGTTGCGTGATTCACATGATCATCATAACAAGCATCTAAATCAGATGATAAGGAACCTTTTTAAACATGCTTTCACCATTCAACAAGCATCGATCAATTTTCTCTATAATCCAAAAAAAAAAAAAAAAAACTCTTTCTGAAAAAAAATAAAAGAAAAAAACTTCAAACCAGCACTTCGACATGGACAATCCCCCATTTTAAACAAAAGTTAGATGATCCGTCTGTTTGATAGATTGAAAAATATATTCCTAACAGTGAAAAAAAGTTAATGGAAAGATAATTACAAATAACCAGTCACTACCAACTATTGAGGATGGATTGCGAGTAACCGAAAAAAGGAGGAAAAAAACACTTTTGAGGATGGGACTTTGCAGAGGTCCAAAATTTTGATTTCGTCTCAAAATAGACTTTTTAAGCTTTCAGTCGACATATTTGCCCCTAATTGGATTACCATGCCGAGTCAACCGCCAATTACACACACAAATAAAAAAAAAAAAAAAAAAAGAAAAAAAAATCTGAAATTGAAACTTTTGAACAGGTCAACTCGATACATTCGGGAAGATAACTAAACAAAACCGACGTCTTTTGATTTTTTTTTTTTTTTTTTAATCAAATCAACTTTAAACTCTGGCGTGCAGTAAAATGCATAATTATTATTAAAAAAATATAAATGGCATATCAAATATTCAAAACGTCACAGTTATTGAAACCAACGGGAAAGCACATAAGAATTAAATATTCAATCTTAAGAGATAAAATATCGAGTTTCCTGTCGTAGTCCAACGATAAGATTATAGAAATCGATAAGTTTATATAAAATTAACAAAAGAATCTTTAGAAATAAAGTGTTTCATCAATTCCATTAAATTCAGAAAAATTACTCGATTTATTAGGAAAAAAAAAAAGAAAGAAAAAGAGTAAAATCACACTTACTTGTTGCTCAAGAAGCGGCTTGTTGTGCCGTAAATATCTATGCAACCCGTGCTTGAACGCCACACGTGCGAGTTTCTCGGTATCCACATTAGCGGCCCGAAGTCGGGTCAGCGACCCGGGTGGAAAATCCGGATACCTAAAGTACTGTTCCTTTGTGAACAACAAGTTAAGCACCGAATCACCGACGTACTCCAATCTCTCGTACGAGAATTCCACCTCGGGGTACGACGAATGCGTAAAAGCTTCTTCTAGCAAGCCCTTATTCTTAAATTGGTAGTGTAAAATTTCTTCCACCTCATCAAAGTCAGGTGGAGGAGGTACAGCTCGAATCGGAGGCAGGGCTCCTGCCCCGTTATCGTTAATATGGAGCTCTTCGAATAATAATTCAACCGAGTTTGCTTGTCGTTCCTCCTCGTCGTAGTGTGCTACCTCCATGGCAGTCATTGATGAAGGATTCCGCGTCGTGCTTAGGATAGGATATGTATTGTTTTGCGTGTTGAGGTTTTACGTTGACATTGTTGTTGCTTCGATGTTGCTTTTATAATGTCTGTTTTGTTTTCGATTTCCACTATACGTGTCCCAAGAAAGCAATAGAAAAATATTTAGGAAATAAAGTGAGGATATGGTTATACAATAAATGCCCTGATGGGTCAAGATGGGTTTTATTATATTTTTTAAATTTATTTTCTTCTCCCTCTAGATTGCTCGTGATTGTTTGAGGTTAGGATTGGAAATATAAGTGAACCCTACGGTTTGGTGATATCAGCATCATGAAAAGGCTGGCGGTAGCTACGGTTTACGCTTTTATATTTTTGGATTTTAGATGGGAGTTGTGATTTACGTGTACGTTTAGACTTTTTCCATGATGAGTAATATCTAATTTGGGAATTCATATCTTCGTAGAAATAAAGGTCTTTTTCTGGTGTAGGTCGGTGAACTTAATATCACCATTATCCTAGGAATTATTAATACATTATTTGGGATAATTACGTACATATTTCTCATTCAAATACAAATAGAAAGTGCTGCTAAAAATATATATATAGATAGAAAGTGTACTTTTAAGTGATGTAAAAATAAACTTAAGACCTTATAATATATGTGGTTTCTTTTTAAATCCTATTTGGATTGACTTTTTTTCTTTTTTCGTTTTTTTTTGTTTGTATTTTATCTATATCTTATATGTATCAATTTAAAATTTGATATTTAAAAAACTATCCTATTCATATCTTTTTTGTTTTTATTTTATAATTATGATGAACATGATAATAAAAGTATCATAATTGACAAATAAAAAATCACGTACTTTTAAGAGAAAATATTTGAAATAATATATTTTACACATTAAAAATGATTATTTTAATTGATATTTTTATAAATATAAATAAAATGAAAGATACATAAATTTAATTTTATTAAGATTTGTTGTATATTTAATTTTAAAAGAAGGATATATATAAAATTATATTTTTATTTTTTTGGTATTTTATTATTACTAAATACGAAATTTAAGTAGACACCACTAAAATACTAATAAGACAAAAAAAAAAAAGAGATAAACTAATCAGAACCTTATTGTCTTGTAAAAGTGGAATGGAATAAGTAGTCCTTCGTTACAAAACTAAATTGTGTTTAATTCGTGAAATTACTATCTAATTTCTATTGCTATACAAAAAGTTTTATTTATTCTTTTTCCCGATGACTAAAAGAATAGTTACTAGAGCTTACCCTCAATAATTTAACCAGAGACTGGTATTGGGTATATGTGCATTTTTTTCTTTTAAGAATTGCTATTCAATTCCTGCGGATTATATTTCACTAATCCAACATGCCATTAGTGTATGTAAAGATTATATCTTTGCTCCTAAGTTTTTCTTTTTGGGGGGCAGCTATTATAAATAATACAAGGGGTTCGAAACTTGTTATCCCGTTAATAGACTCGTATATATATTATTAAATTATAATGTCATTGACTTCTTTGTAAGTTTAGATATATAATACCTGGTTCACGAAGTTTGTACGTTTATATCCAAGTGTAAATACTTTGTAAGACGCAATTTCTAATAGGGAGTTAACATCATCCCTAAAATTCTCCACATATTGTAATTAAAATTTATTTCCAGCTTCCGTCACTTAAAATCTACGTCATTTATTTTCATTTTAAATCAAACTTATGACTTTATAGTTACAATTATCCCCATTATTTTTATACAATTAATTAAAATGTTTTAATTGAGAATAAAATCACCATAATTATTACACCGTCAATTACCTTGATCTTCACCTTCAGTTGTGCTTATTTTAAATTGTCATCTTACCAGATTCTATTGCGTTCCATATTATGAATAAATACAGTTTCTCTTCTCTTATCCATATTCCGTATTTCATATTCCATTTAATACGTTACTTCTATACAATTAATTTAAATGTTTTAACTTAAATAGAAAATTGAAAGCAATACCGTAATGGTTGTTGCTATACTAATTACCTTCAAAACGTTGTCTTTCCATGTAGTATACCATGTTTATGTATATTATTCTTACGACAACAATAAACTTTTTTTTTTTTTCCAACAACATTTTCGTTCAAATTGGTGATAAAGATTATTTGCTAAACACTTCTATAAAAATTTCTTGCAGGTTTTGTTTTAGATGATATTAGATATTGGATTTTGTCATAATCAAAGCTTACATACAAATTTAGTTTATGGACAAAAAGTGAGACACATAAGTGTCGGATCCTGCCAAGAGATGTAATTGGTCCTTCAATAATTATGCCACAGCATGAATTTGTATGCTTCACGAAAGCTTAAACCATATGCCTTAACTTTTCCGTCATGCATAACACATCCCAAACCTCTAATGCAAGTATCGCTATAAATCACAAACCCTTCTTTGCTAACAGCAAGTGCCAAAATTGCAGCAATAATTGGTCTTTTCTTCAAATCTTGAAAATTTTGCTCACAATGATCAGTCTAATCAAACTTACTCCCTTTTGGGTCAAGTGAGTCAAAGGATTGCAATCTCGGGAAAGCCTTATATGAACCGTTTATAATAACATAAAGTCCTGTGATGCTTCGAATTTCTGACATTGACTTTGCCCTTTTCCATTCATACAATACTCAAATCTTTTCTGCATCTACTGCAACTCCTCTTTGTTATTATGTGACTCAAACACTTCTTCCTCTTATTTCAAAATCATAAATTGTCATTCTTATCCTTTAACGGGTTACATGAGGATCTAATAATTTAAGTCATACTCAACAAATGTCTACTTATATCGAATTCTACAAAAATTGTCCTTGCATCCAAAACAACCTCATTCATTTCAACCCTAGCACATGCTTAGAAGCAACAACGTAAATTTCTCCCCAACCCTACTACAGAGACTAAAATGGCAAGCATGTAATACTTGTTCCCCAAACATGCCCCCATCATCTTCTCAATACAAAATTTGTTATGGTCACCAACGCAGCCTATTAAATCAATCAGTTGTTGTAGTGACCAAAGTAATTGATTCAATCTGCCAATAGCAAAACATTGGCATAAACTCCTCTATGAATAAATGCCATATGCTAAAACATCAAAAAATACAGCCCTCAACTCCAATACCAATTTATCGGGATAGGTATTACAGGAAACCAAATATTGAATCACATACAACAATAAACAGAAAAGGGGGATAGAAGAGAAGAGATGAATATGACTATATTACATGAAAAACCCCATTAAGTGTAAAAAAAAAAAATGGAAGGAGAAGTGACATTCACTGATAAATGGAGAAACTATAGAGTCGTATAAGAAACTCATCTTTAGAATCTAGCAATCTCACTCACAAAAAACAAATCAAACCCACATGACTTAAGTTTATGTGGAATTACATTGATAATCTATCTCCTTAAATCGACTTGTAAAGTAAATCTCAAACAAACTTATCAAACTCTTATAGTACTCTTTGTAGCTCATGGAATTAAGCCAATTCAATACTAAACCTTAAGCACTTTTTTCTATTACTTAACTAAAGTATGGAATAAATCAACATATAAAAATTTTCAATATAGGAAACAAACAAAACAGAATAACATAGATCACCTCTACATAGCACTCTCATACCACTAGCATGCGTTAGTCAATTGTTGGTCAACCATATTATCCTTATACCCAATTGACCATTCTTACTTGTAAACAACTTATCATTCTTTCTCTTATCCCAAAATTGCATCTATCTAAGGATAGACACAGAATATAATTGAGGAGTTATACTTATTTTAATTAGGTCAATATTAAAATTATTAGTAGAAAAATATTTACTTATTATCGTAATTACATTGCATCTTATAATATATATATATATATATATAACTCTTATTAATGATTTGACCTGCAATAATTCCTAAATCTTAATAGGATAGAAAGATTCATTTAAAAAGTGATTAATAGTAATCGATACACTTCATAAGAAGTTAAAAATAAATAATTTTTTACCTTTTTATTATGTTTATATATTAAATGAAAATTAACTATTAATTTAGAAAAAATTACATTAATGTATAAAACTTACGTAACTTTTATTTTTAACAAAAATAGATTAGAAAAAATAAGTGAATAAGAAATTACAAATAAAGCAAAATGAGCAACTTAACAAAAATATAAGTATTGTACTACTTCTTTTCATAACAACTTTGTATGATTGTTACATTGAAAATACTAAAAAAAATCATTTTGAATATAAATTATTAGGTAATCAATTACTCAACAATCCACGTTCATTTTCATAACATTAATTTCAAAAAATTTACTAAATCAAGTAATGTAATAGGTATTATTTATTAATCCTCTATGTGATAAAACTAGAATACTTGTAATATGGATAATAAAATTATTGTTATGGTATTACTTATAAAAATAGGAATCTAATAGAATTTATTTAGTTGAATATAATTTGTAATTAATGAGTTTAATGTTATTGGTTATGAAAAAAAAAAGTTTAATACATGCGAAAAGACAAATATCATTTAAGCAATAAATATATAATAAAAGAGTAAAGGATAAACATATGATTTCAACCCAAAACCTTATGTTTACAAAACAAATATCTAACTACTAAGCTACACTTCACTTTATGTAAATATACTAGCAAACATCATACCCACAATGTGCATATAAAAGCTAAATATAACAACATGATAACATTTAAAATATAACACAATTATTAAATCAAATCATATGTATGACCTATAATTTAAGGCAAAAAAGTAATGCAAAAACAAATTTGGAAAAATATTTTCTACAAGGAAAAAAAAGAATATATGTGCAATATAGCAATACATTATAAATGTATATGTTAAAATTACATTAAATATGATAATTGCATTTGTTTTATTCAAAAAATATTATACACATACAAAATAATTAAAGATATCACAAATTATATCCTCAATTAAATTGCTTTTATATCTAAGCCATTAATATTTTATTTTTTCAATACATATCTTAACGTTATAAAGATAAGAGATTCATTAATATCATTATAAAACCTTTTTGTTCAAGGTTTTTTCTTTTCTTTTTTTTTTTGTTTATTTCATTCACAAATGACACATGTCAATTGATAGGTTCATAATCAAACCTATGGTAAAACAGCTTGTTTAGCTTTATTTTATTTTATTTTTTACTATTAGGACTGACAACCTCTTTTCTTATTCGTATGCTAAGGCTAATGTCACGCCTCGATGCGGCAGAGTCATAACAGCTCCGCTGTGTAAACCATCCTAAGATAGAAGTTGGTGTTACAATTGCTATTTTATACTTGATCTACACAAGGCGTCCATAACTAACCCGCTTTAAAGTAAACAGTTTGTAATTTAAATAAATCATTTACCTAAGAAAGTGAGGAAATATATATATACACTATAATTTAGTTAGTACAAATATCGTTTATAATATTTCTCCATGATATATTTCCTAATTATTACATTATTCAGAAATGAAAAATTCTAAAGTAAAAGCTTAAACCTTAAAAATATGTGTTCATTCTTCAAATGTTTTTCTTTACTCCCCAAGATCCAGTAATTGCTAGCTTCAGAGTAGTTGTTTGCAGCTTCTTAGCCAGCACCTACACGACGTTTATAGGGATGTGAGCAATCACAGCTCAGTAAGTTAGGATGGGGGACTTAAAACTATACCATAAATACAATAAGGTTATCAACTAACTTATTAAGTACAATGTATGTTCAAGCAAATGCCATCGTACGACGTTGTCCAACCAGTCGTGAGACTAGAGAGATTGCGCCCACTCTAATCCGAGTTGAAGAGTTGCCATTAATGCAACAACTTACGACCAACCTAGGCTTGTGCAATGGAGACCTCGTTCCTCCTACGACTACCTTCAAACCATTGACTTCACCCTCACCGCGACCTCCTCTCCTATCACTTAGTTCGACTAAGGATGAAGAAAGGACCATTTTGCAATCCTACACTATCGTTTTCAAAGGGGTCGGTGTTTGGCCGGAGAGTCCTAAGTTCCCCTAATGGGTTGCCATGTAGATTCGATTATGATTATAGGTCGTATATTTAATTAGGTCCAGTTTAGGGTAATTAATCATTTCATATAAACCATACAATATAAGCCAGGATAATAGATAGAATCATAGCATCACTCATAATCAAGCATATGCACACAGCCAACTATCTAACAAGCACAACCAAGCATAATCTTAAGCTTCCAAAATACAGCAACGTATTAATCCCAACATACCTCGACTCCTCGCTCGCTCGCTCGCTCGCTTACTCACTCACTCGAGGTCCGATTTGCTCAGGCTATCGCCAATCATCCCTATAACACAAACGTGGTTTCAGTTTTTCATATAACTATTATAGGTTCATTTATCCTATAACGCTTATTGTTATGTTTTGTTTAGGGTTTAATATGCTTAATTATCTAGGTCTTAAGTCTTTTATAATTATTCTAGGTTCGGGGTTAGGTTCGGGTTTGGTTTTCGCATCGATTTCTAAATTAGGTTCTAGTTCGATTTCTAAGTATTGTTTTATACTCGAATCCTAGAAATTCGTTTCAACCCATAATGTGAAATTAATCACATTACTTTCCGATCTCCTAAATATTATTATTACCCCTAATCAGTATTTTATTTCATCCAGTACACTTAAATCCATATTAGTGTACTGAATTCACTCCTAATGTGAGAAATTTTTTACATTTTTCATATAATTACATAAATTTAAGTTTCCTATCAGATTTATTGTATATTTTTATTCTTATCATAATATCAATTTTTATTCTAATATTTTCTATTTATTATATTTCTAATAATTATGTATTATCACCTATTATGTACATAATACACATCTAATATTTTTATTACTCTAATTACTATCTCCCAACATCAATTATCATTTCAAAATGTCTAAATTCATCCTAAATCAGATTTTACACCTAATTATCCTAATTTACAAAATTAACTTAAAATGTACTATTTTTCCATATTACTTATTTACTATATAATTAACCTGATAATTACATCTAACACCCTAAATACTACAAGTATCATACTCCATCATATTTCAACATCCTAAAACACATACTTATTCACTAAATTAGTAATTAACTATTTAATTACTTAATTAACCCTAAATTACCCTTTTTATGCCTTATTTTAGGGTCTAAAAATTATCTAAAATTTTTCGAAAATTAATTTTTGAAAACGGGCTTCATAGCACTGTTCTATATCATCTAATTAATCTACACAAAAATTTTGGGTTCAAAATTACACTCCTAAGGTCATTTATTTCTAAATTGAAACATGCATGGTTTTACACGGTTTCTTAAGGATCCTTTATTACGAGACATATTTTCATCAAAATAATATTTTTCCTAAAAAATACATACAAAAATATTCTAGAATAACAAAATTCGTAATTTATATAATAATATATACTATTTTTACAAAATTACACAAAATCGGGCTGAAAATCAAACTCACCGATTTGGGTGGCTCCGGCCACCGTCGGTGGCCATGGGTGTGTTGGCCCACCTGGGCGCTGCCACCACTGTGTGATGGTGGTGGTGGTGGCTGTCTACTCCTAACTGTCCGTCGGGTTTGGATTCTCTTTACAAGCCCCAACTGTACAGTTTTCATTTTCTTTTTATTTTCTTTGGTTTTTCTCTTGAATTTTTGAAGCTCTCTATTTTTTTCACTCTCCAAACTGACTAAATGAGCTTTTGAATTTTTCTTGCTATTTATAGAGCTTTAGGGAAATTATTGTGCATTAAATTGAACAAGATATTGTCCAAAACCCTTAATTTTTGGCTTTTGAGTTACCCTAATTTAATTGGTTGATTTTTTCCTTATTTTTCCTAGCTGCCATGACCCAATTTTGGATCATTCCTTATTTTTCCTGATTTTTCTTGATTTTTTCTTGATTTTTTCTTAATTAATTATGAATTTTCTTTAAGTAATTCTTATTATTTTAGTACATTTCGCGTATATTAAGTAATTACGCGTAATTCTACATACATGTAAATTCATATATAGTACAAATAAATATTATTAAATATTATTTAGGTTATTTTATGATTTTTAGTATACATATAATTTATCTCTAGCGATTCGTTAATTATCGGAATGTATTTTACGTATTTTTGATAAATAACGAGTTATATACTTAAAATTTGGAATTTTTATATTCTTTTGTTTTATTGCTTATTTTCTTAAATACAAACTTACGGGATCATTTTACTAATATTTCTAGCTTTACTTTATAATTTAGGCTCGATCGGGTTTTTCAACCGATCGAAACCTCGAATGGCTAGTTTTGGGGCTTACAACTGATCTAGTAGAAAACCGAGTTGTGTACTGGATGAAGCTTAACTTAGTCTTTCAGACCTTTCAATCTTGCAACTTTATTTATTAGCTTATGCTGCTTGCACGCTTTAAGGGCTATTGAAGGTATTGATTATACAAAGAAAGACTCTTGTTATTACTAAAGGAAAGATTTTCAAGCTGTTTAAGAAATTTCTTTAAAAACAAGAGCCAGCAAGATAAGGCTTTTCAACCATATCATGCAAGAACGCTCAAGCACTAGAGCCGAATCCCCGAAAGGATAACTGTTGCTGTAACCATAACCATCGTAATCAGGCTTATGGAATTTGTCAAAGACCTAAAGATTGTAGTTATTGTCACCGATATCTTCCTACTCAAACAAGAAGTACTTTAGACAACTCTTCTTTATGTTGTAAGTCAACCTATTGCTTCGTATCCCCTACTATGAAGAGAAGAATGAAAAGGTCAAACTACCTACTCATTATTTGGAGGTAAATCATAGAACACAAAAAGTTGTGGTATCTTATGGACCTAACATAGGTCACATCTCTCATAACATAAAATCGAAAGATCCAAATCTTCCTCTTTGGAGTGGAAACGGACATGGCCAAAACATATAAAGATCGGCATAGTTGCTTATAGGGATAAATCTATTCAAATAGAGGATAGTCCAAATCAATTAATAGATAGATTTCTATCCATATAGATAGGTATCTCTATAGATAAAGATAGAGATAAAGATAAAGATAAAGATAAAGATAGAGCTCTTGTTCTGCAATGTGACGGTAGGATTGATAGGGGATTGGCTACAAGTATAGATAGGGTTAAATCCATAAGAGTCAAGTACAGACATAAGCCCCTTCCCTTCTTTAATGGATGAATGGAGTGGTTTAGAAGGCAACTTCCAATTTAGGATCCCTCAAAGCAAAGGGTTAGGCAAGTAACATGGGCCATTTGACTTCTAGTTATGTGTTGTATGGCTCCTGCAAAGCGAACGAAGGGAGGCATTATGGGTCGACTATAAGAAGCTTGTATTTCATAAAAAGATTAGCAAATGGCACACTTATGATGTGCGTATAAAAAGTTAATATGACAATAAGATAAAAATTAGAGTATAAAACAATTATTAAATCATACCATATATATAACCTATAATTTGAGAAGAAAAAAATAATGCAAAAATAAATTTGAAAAAAAGTTGTCCACAAGAAAAGAAGAGTATGTATAAAATATAGTAATACATTATAAATGCATATGTTAAAAATATACTAAATATGCCAATTGTATTTAATTTGATTTATTGGAGAAATATCGTACATGCAAAATAATTAATGATATATTAATTGGGGATTTTTCACAAAGCAAATTAATTATTTAAGAGCTTATAAGAAACTGTATAAGAGCATAATCGTCAAATGTATCATATTTTATTGTGAGTCAAAGGGAAAAAAAATAGAAAGATGCTCAATCCTCAAATGTATTAAATTTTATTGTAAGTCAAATGGAGTATTTATGGTCATTTAGGACAAAGAAATTGAAATTAGAGAGAAAAAATTAGTGAATTAATTACTTTACCCTTTCTATTATTAAGTTAGAACTTAATATCATATGATTTTATGATTATTTTCAATATGCTCCAGGGATATTCAAGGGAACAAAAAAAAAAAAGACACAAAAAGGCAATATAGATGTTTAATATATAGTTTTTTTTTCCTTTTATAAAAATTTTGTAAAGTAACTTTTTCTAAACTTTGGGAACTAAGGCCCTTAACCCCCTACTCCTCAAATCACCACCACTACTATCACCAACACTAACACTAAAGACTTGCCCCTATTCGTTCCCATAATAAGTTGCACCAATGTCCAAAAATATGGATGATATTTAACGTTTTCTAATTTATCTAAAAATTATTTACTTCATAAATGGAAATGGAAGAAAAACTAGGTTGGTGGTCATGACTCTTAGTCCACTAGTATAGTTAAATGGGAAAGGAGTTAGATATTCTAGAACCACAACTCATCACCTTAGGTGGCTACCTAATTGATGCATACGTCAACTTCTCTTTCAATACAATTTGATAAGAAGAAAGAAAAAGAGTTCTTCAACAAACAAATATCATTGATTATATAATGGCCTTTCCATAGCTTATTATTAGATGAAGAAATAGCCTTAACAACTTGTTTATAATCAAAATCCATTTTAACTTCAAACTAACCTATTTTAGAAGCAAGTATTAGACACTCATTAATAGCTTGCAACTTAACAACATCAACACTCTTATTGGATATATGAAAATTTGATCCCGCTAATGGTTTCCCATTTGAAATTCTATAAATAATACCAATCCTTCCTTGCCTTATTGATGGTCGATCAAGGGAGCCATCGCAGCTTATCTTCACATGGTTTTCTACTAATGACATCATCTATCTATTATTCCGTAATCCTCTAATTCTTATCTATTTTAGAGAATCGGTGCTAATTTATTGTACCTTAATAGCTCATCAACTCTATTCTTGATTTATAGCAATGACCTTGTATGGGTTTGGGCTATTGTTGTTAAAGGTGCTATAATTTCTATAAAGCTAAATCTGCTAAAGAGTGATTATAATTTTCTTGATTAGAGCCTCTAACTCTACTCTCGAGCTTGAGAAAGTCACTATAGGTTGAAGGAGCCACTTTCAATTTTCTTAATGGGATATTTATTTATTTTGAAGCATAACTTACAAAACAACATGTATACTTAAGGGTAATGAAAGGAGATGGGCTCCATGTTTTCATTTTCATTATAAAGATATACTTCAAGGTTTTTTTTTTAACCAACTATGAAAGAAGGGGGTTAGACCCTAGTCTATACCCATGAGAGATCAATGATGATACCACTAGATTACAACAACCTTAAATGCTTTAAGTTGAATTTGCTCTTTCTACAAAAAAAGATTAAAATTAGTAGCTAAAGCATTATTACGCATCCTCCACATATGGTGCTTCAACTTAAGCTAATAGTTGCACTAGCATATAAGTTTCCATGTTCTTTCATTAGTTATATATGTGGATGAAGCCTTAAATATATTAGACAAGTTTTCCCTCTCTACATAGCTAGATCTAGAAGCATATCCACCGCTCTTCTCATAAGGTTAATGTAAATTATTTTCATAGGCAAAGTAAGGGATAGGAATACTCCTTATTATTGCCTCCTGTTTCTTTAAGTGGTAAAAAATGATAAATTTTGTCAAGGTTCCAAGCCTCACTCTCCTCTATTAAGTCTTTATCCTTAAGATCTACAAGGCTATCTTCTATGTTTCTAGGAGCAAGGGAAAAACCTAATAAAGAAGGAATCCATTTATTTAGACACGCTTTTAGCTTCTTGCCATCCTTAACTTGCCAAACAAGCTCTTTAAATATTTCTTATTTTTTTTTTTTTTTTTGTAAGTTATGACAAATTGAAGAGGCATTACCCTCTTTTTGAATTAATAAAATCATCTATTGAAAAGTAAATATGCTTTAAAAGTCTAACCTAAAGAGTCGTGGAGTTGTTCATTACTCTATATGCCAACTTTTCTAAGAGAGTTTTATTAAAAGAAATCAAATTTACAATCTTGGCTTACTATACTATTTAGCTGTAGATAACTCCTTCCAAGATCTCCATTGAATCTTTTTTCTTTCCTTAACTCACCCCTACCAAAAGCTTACAATTAGACTTGATACCTTAATACACTACTCATAAAGAAAGCTTAACACGCTCCTAGAGTATGTAAGGGTAAGATAAGCTATTGCCTTTATCATCACGTTTCTTCTATCAGTTGATGATAACTTTTGTTTCTAGCCTTAAAGTTGTTTCATAATTTGTTCTTTGATTGACACTAAAACAATACATTTAAATTTACCCTAAATAATTAGAAGTCTAAAAGTACATACATAGTCTAGAATATAGATTAGTATGGTTGATGTTGCAACATTCTTCTTTGGTAGCTTTTGGAATAGATTCGCTAACAGTAGAGGGTTGATGTTTAGAAATTTATAGATTGTCCAAATGCTTCACAATACTCATATAAGATGCTTTTGGAGTTAGGATGTTAAGACTTGAAGATTTAAGAAAAATTATCGCATCATCAATAAAAAACAAATAAGTGAGAATGGGACTACATTGTTTAATACGAATTTCTTGAAGGGTCCCTAAATTAGTAGCTCTAGATATCATTTTAGATAAATTGTCTATTACTAAGAGAAATAAATAAGGTGAAATTAGCTCCCCTTGATAAGTTCGGTATGTTGTTATGCTCTAAAGAGGTGAAATTGCAATAGTCTTATTGTATGAATTATTTTAAGATAAAAGCTGGCCTTACAGCTACTATCATAGAATTAGTCCACAACAAACGCACTTGACTCAATCGTTTTGAAGTATTTAATTCAATACCTGTTTGATTGAAACCTATGGGATAATCTTTTGAAATAAATGTTAAAGAAAACTTATAATTTGACTTTCCAAAAGAGTAGTTGTAAAACCCATAAGTTCATATTACTTAATATATAGACTAAAAGATCGAAAACTATTAGGCCACTTGAAGATTCAAGTAGTTTTCTTAAAAGTTAGAAAAAATAATAAGAAGAATAAGAATCTAACTAATTCTTCTTGATCCTTACTCCTTGACCCCTTTTGCTAATATTCTGGTTTATATGTTATACATGTTATCCACTTTAAACCTACAAAAGGAACTATAGGGAAATAAGTATCAACTTTCTTAGTAAATGAAACAGATACAGAGACAGAACTATGTATCTAACATAGAACAACTATGGTTTGCAAGAAAGTTAGTTAGATGCAATGTATGTCCAAGTGATATCATATGACATTACCCAATTTGTTATAAGATTAGAGAAATTTACTCCGCTCTTATTCGAGTTGAGGAATTTGACATCTTACATATAAATTGGAACTAAACCTCGTTCCATAGAGAATAGCTTCCAATGGAGACTACATTTAAACCACTGTCTTCGATTTGCTGCGACCTTCTCTCTTATCACTTAATTCAACTAAGAGTAGGGAAATGACCATTTCAGCTATTTTCATTAAAGAGTTCGTATTTGGCCTGAGAATCTTAGTTGTTCTCCTAATGTGTTGCAATACCTATCTAATTAGAAGCTATGCCAAGTTGGAGTTAGATTGTTTTAAGGTGATCAACCAATTTTTAGACAATCTAGTCAAAATAGAAATCACAACATAAGAAATACTTAAAGTACAGCTCCATAATAGCATAGCATTAATTAAGCACATACATTGCATATGCACAATTAGCTAACTTACAAACATAAATAAGATGCATGCTAAAGCCTTGAAGTATTTTAAATAATACTTTAAAATACGATAAAACATTAATCTCAATTACTTGGAATTCGGTTGTTCATTGAACTTGATTATTGAGCTTGTCTTCCTTTAAAAATCCATATATGTTTATCCAATTAACTATTTTAGTTACTATACAAGTTATAAAATACCATTAATTTATTCATCTTTTCAAGAATTAGATTAATTAGGAATTTATATCATAAGTTCTTATACTACAGTGTTGGAAGTTTAAGGTTGTTTTTAGAAGTAAAGTTTACCTTTTACACCTTTTGAGTTAAGTTCTAAGTTAAATATTTGTTGGGGTTTTTATGTTAGGAAGCTTCTAAGTCACGCCCTTTGCCATATCAGGGTTAAAGTTTACAACATGATTAACTTCTAAGCTTAATAAGCACTTAAGATTTCTCAAGGGATACCCTTTGAGGCAACTTGTGAGTATCGGCACATATATATTTTCATTCCAAATATCCTCTAAGTAACCTTCTGGGTTGGCCTTTAAGTCTACTCAATTTTAAGTCTTTTAACAAAAATACTCTCTGAATTATCCTTTGAGTCCAAATAATCTTCAAATTCCTAAGAAAATATCTTTTGACTTAGCCTTTGAGTTTCCTCAGTTTCCAATTTCTCATAGGAACTCTCTTTGACTTAGTTTCTGAGTAGATAATTGATAAAATATTTATTTAACAACCTTCTAATTTATCCTCTGATATGGTTCATACACCACATTTCCAACTAAATTTCCATAACGTCTCCATTATAAGTATGATTAGCAATCAAACATTATGTCCAATCTTGGTTTCAATCCACATCTCAAGTAAACTCACTTAACTTATTAATCATACAAAACTTCAAGATTACATATTTGTTGATTTCACTATGAACCTCCCATTTGCTTGAAATTCATCACTTGTATCAATCAAAATTAATCCTACATTTTTTTTTTCCATTGTTCTACTTCCCACACAAAAACAGAAAACGTTACTCACCTTGAATAGCAACAATTCCACCACCAAACTTGTAAACAACCGTCATCATTTGTCCGTTTATTCAAGAAAATATTTAACTTCACCACAGCGGCAAAGGAATGGCATGCGATGAGTTTATGAAATGTTTTATTTGTTGAAGCATAAGGAGTTCGCATCGGCACTTCACATCCTTATTGAACACATCGAAAAGGAACCAGGCAGGCGAGTGGCTTACGTTGCCTCATAATTGCTATTGTCAAGGGCTTCGAAATACGACTCTAAGTATTGCACTTAGGCATCAGGGCATCAGGTCGTTCCTATTGCTTTTGTTGGTTGTGAGTTTAAATGGGTGATGAAAAAGTAAGAGAGGGAAGTTGTTGCCATTACTCATTGTATATTTGTATCGGCTCCAGCAAATTGTGTCGATAAGAGAGAGATTTCTTTCAATTGTACTTGGTATTTCCTTTTTTTTTTTTTTTTCCTTTTGTTTTTCTGTCTCTCACTAACGTTGGTGATTTTCTCTGTGGCAGATGTTTTTGATGGGTTGAATGATGTGTCCATCGATAGACTTATTCAGTACTTTTTTAATTTTAGTAGGTGTCATGTAGATAAGTCCTAGTTTATGGTGGCTTTCTCTGACAACATCCAAGCTTCCTATGGTAAATATGATGAATGTGCCGCTAGGTGTCTTTTTGAATTTAGCGAAACCCCTTGGTAGTCAACTTAAGTGTCCTAACCTCATATTGCCAATCAATTCATAACTTTAGAAAGTTGTTGACCTGTTCTCTACAATTTGTTCCAGGTATCGAAAATTGTAGTTGGTCTAGTAATGTTATGAAGAAAAACGAATAATCATTTATTTTATCACAATGTCGGTAAGTATAATATGTCCACTTATAAATTGATCACGGTTACTCTTATTTTAGGTGTCAATCTTTCTAATATTTTTACTTCCCATGTTGATTATTATTTTGCCACGCCTAAAGGTTCTGGTGGAAGCTATTTTAGGTGTATTTTTCTTATTAGTTTTCATTAGCTTTACTTAGTTTACCTATACACACAAACATTTTGTACTTATGAAACACACCTGATGTATATACATTTTAAATGTAATTTTTATATTATTTTATTATTAATATAATTTATTTTTAAAGGTTCGTTAATTATCGATAAATATTTCACATGTTTCTGATAATTATAGGATAAGATATAAGGTTGGGCTATTTTAGCTATATATGTGTAAGCCTGATAAATTTCAGATAATGGTTCAAGTGTAGCCTAAGTTGTGAAATCAAAATTTTCGCCTAATTACTTCAAGTGGATAATTTTGAGCGTCAATGAAACTTACTTGATTGACTTAAAAATTTATGAGTAGCTTAAGACATTTGTCAAGAAGACCTAATAGACTTGAATATTAAAAATATAATAAAATAATAACAATATGGCTAAGTTGGTGTAATTTAACTATATTATGTAATATTTATCATAATCACATAAAATAAACTCTGATAGCTAGTAAGTATTTGAAGATAAATTATATATGCAATCAAAATATATGTGACATAAAATAACATGTAGAGTATATATATACATACTGTATGTCATTTTTATGTAATAATATTTATGCGTAATTAATTAAGGTACCCGAATAATTATATTTTAAGCTAGATTTCGAGGTCAGGAGCATATGATTGATCTATGATCCTTATCATTAGCCCCATTTAGACATTCCTAAAGATCAACCAACTTAAGTATCAAACTAATTATAAAACATGAATACACTAATTGACTTCCTGATCAAGATCAAACGCAAGAGAAAAACAAAAAACCTAAAACTTAATAATGATCTCCTACGTACTAAAACCTTAAACCCTAAAACATAGTGAAAACTCCTAAACTTATTGTGACCCTAATATGAAGACTTGAAAACCTTAAATATGATTTCAAAACCCTAACCCTAATGACTTCCTAAATGAACTCGAAAACTTAGAAACTCTCTCAGCATGAACTCAGCAAATAGAAAAGCTAAGAACTAAATTTTAAACACTCCTACTTAGATTAACTAATCAGGCTTAACAAGCTAACAAGTTGGAAGACGGTATTGGGGCATCAGCGGGTTGGGGGGAGGAGGAGGAGCCTTCACATAGACCTAGGAGAACAAACTACCCAATGATCCTTTCCCTCACATTCTTTGTTTCAAATATGACCTAACACCAAGATGTAATGGCTAGTTATAAGAGTACTTAGAAAATTGAGAAAGTCACAAGATTGATAAGACTAAACCCCACACCAAATCCCTAAACAAGGCATACTATTTGTAGTAAAATGTCTAGAGCCACCTTTTTACATCAACCAAAAATAAAATTGAGGAGTGACTTGCTACCTTTTTCCCCCAACTCATAGTGCCAACCACTCCTTACCCATTACCCTCTTAATTGCATTTCAAAAATGAAGTAAACCTTAGGATACGATCTCTAGATGTTGTAAAGCTTGAAAAAACCCTTAGGTTTGACTTGACAAAAACTTCCCAAAACCCTAAACAAGTTATATCATTTATGGATAAAAGTCATTGATCACTTTTTCCACAACGCAAAAGAAGAAAGGAAGAAAACTTGCTAAGTAAACCCCTTACTAACCCCAACCGTAGTTTAAGAACCTCCATGGAGGCTTTTCCATCACCTTTCTCCTCAATGAAAACCTAACTCTTTAATTAGCCAAAGAAGCCCCCAAAACCTATCATTCTACCCTCTTATTTTGCCCCATATGATCAATAAGTTAAAGCCGAGGATAGGGCACAATGAAACCCTCCTCAACCGGCCCTTATACAACTCATTAAGTCTACTTTCTTTCCTTCTACATTTTACATTACACATCACTTGAACTCCTAGAACAAACACACCCTTAACTACCTGTCACACCCTAAAGCGGAACACTCGCAACAGTCTCACTGTGTAAACTATTCTAAGAAAGAAACCGACCTTTCAACGGCCATCTTAGATCTAATTTACATAAGGCGTGCACAACTAACTTGGTTTAAAGTAAGCAATTCATAAATTTGAAATGTTAGTTACCTACAAAAGTACAAAAATTATAGTAAATTTTAATATCATAACTAATGTTTACATGGTTACTTAACGAAATCTTACTTAAGTAATATTTTACTTGATAATAAAAGATTCTAAACTAAGATCTAAAACCTTAGAGATACAATTATTCTTCAATTTAATATCCTCATTGCTTAAGATCTAACATAGCTAGCTTCAAGGTAGTTATGATGTTACTTCCAAGCTAGCATTTGCAATAATATCTATATGGATGTGAGCAACTAATTGCTCAGTAAGTTAGGATGAAGGCTTATAATTATACTTAAAGCACAAAAAAAGTTATCAACCAAATTAGTTAAATGCTGTGCATGTATAAGCAAATGTCATCGCATAATATTATTCGGTCCATCGTGAGATTGGAGAAATTTACACCTGCTTTAATTCGAGTTCAGGAGTTTAGCGCACATTTCAATATCTCATGACTTAACCCACACTTATGCAATAGAGACATTGCTCTTCCCATGACTACCTTTAAACCATTAACTTCAGCTTTACACGATGTCACTTAGTTTGACTAAGGATAAAGAAGGGACCAATTATGCTATCCAGCGCCATCCCTTTCAAAGGGCTGGTATTTAGTTGGAGAACCCTAGATGTCTTCTCTAATGGGTTGAAATGCTTATCTGATTAATTTTACAAGCCATATATTATTAAGTCCAATTAAGGTGATCAATCTATATTACATAATATATAACAATTGTAAACCAATGTAATAAACTAATAGTCTACTGTATATTCAAGAACACACACACACAGGCATGCACACAATCATACTATCTATAGGCATAAATAAGTATAATCTTAAGCCTTTGAGTATTATGAAAATGTACTCTGAAATATAGAGACATATTAATGCCAGGTTACCTAAATGTCTCGCTTGCTCACTTAAGGTACAACTCGTAACAGGCCTTCATTAATAATCCCTATAATACAAAGGCTATTTTAGTTTTCATATAACTATTATATATAGCTTTTTATTTTGTAATTTAGATTATGATTATCTTTACTTTAGGGTCTTACTATATTTAGTGATTTAGGTCTAAGTCTCTTAAGATTACTTCTCTTATTTAGCCAGGTTTTAAATTTGCTTCTTATTTCGATTCCAATTCAGCTTTTGAGTTAGGTCTAGTTTCCCTTTTTATTATCGTTTGTTTATAAGTCTTTTAAATGTCTTTTAATCTTTTTCTTATGGTTTATTTGACGAGTATAATAATTGGTTTAGGTTTATGACTTATTATCTAATATAATTATATTAACCTTAATTCTAATTCTACTTCTGAATCAATTTCTGATTCAGAAATTGTCCACATTTTAACATACCACTCATACATATGTGTATGTATTTACATAAGCTTTAAATCCTTAGTTTTTAGTTTAAAATTATAATTTTACTCAATTATTTAAGTTCTATATTTTCCATGACTAAACTAGCTTCTAATTCAATTTCTAAATTAAGTTTTGTTTTAGCTTTTAATTATTGTTTTTATTTATAAATCTTAAGAATTCCTCCAGAACCAATATGTAAAATTCATCTAACTATACTTAAATATTCTAAATCTCTGTTTCAGCTCCTAACTAGTATTTTAGTTGAAATGGTATACTAGATTCTTAATTTAACTATCGAATTTGTTCCTGATGTAAGTATAACTTACATTTTTCATATAATTTTCTAAATTCACATTCTAAATCAAATTTATAAAATAATCCTAATATTATAATATTATCAATTTTAACCAACTTATTTTACTCATACAATTTCCCTCTTCACATATCATCCATTATTTCCTAATTCATATGTCTAACACATATCTAACCTTTCCAACATAACTAATACCATCCTTAATCAATATCTAACTTGTCAAAGTATCTAATTACACCTTAAATCATGAAATTAACTTAAATATGTCATTTAACCTATTATTCCTTTATACTTCTTTTTTGCATAATATGTATATTACACACAACCAATACCTCAAACTCTACAGATACCATCCCACATCATCAATTATCATTTAAAGATACCCAATTACATAGTAAATCAGTATTTTCTCTAAATTAACATTAAATTACCAAATTAAGCCCATAAATTGTCTTTTATGCATGATTTTAAGGCCTAAAATTAAATGAATTTTAGAAAATAAATTTTTAGAAAAAATCTTCATAGCACTATCATATTTATCATAAATAGTTTGCAAAAAATTTTTGAGGTCAAAACTATGTCGTTAAGGTCATTTAAATCTAAATTGAAAATTAGTTTAAGTTTAGTGATTTCTTAAAAATAATATATCCCAAGACCTAATTTTATCAAATTAATATTTTTTTCTAAATTTACATATAAAAATATTTTATAATACCAAATTTCATAATTTTTCATACATATTTAGTATTTTTACTAAATTAAACAAATTCAAAAGAAAAATAAAAACTCACCAATCAACAGGTTTCTAGCCACCAGCGGTAGCCCCACCATTATCGATATAACCAGGTAGTGGATTTTTTATCAAGTAGTGGTGGCTGCCTCTCCCTAAGTGGTTATTGGATGCATATTCATCTTATAAGTCCTAAATGTACATTATTTTGTTATATATATATATATATATATTTTGTAAAAATACCCTTTTCTCTCTTCGTAAGCTCTTTGAATTTATTTATTTTTTTGTTTTCAATTGACCAAAATGAAGTTTGATGTGTGTTTGTTGAATTTATAATAGGGTTTAGAATTTTTCTTACTAAGTGTTCCTTATCTCTTCCGTTTTCACTTTCTATTTAGCCTATTTTTATTGGTTGTTATTTTTTTTTTTTAAATTACAGCATGCCTTGCCCCTATTCTAAACTTTTCTTCACTTTTCTACATATTTATTTAATTTTTTATGAATTTATTTAATTAATTAGTATTATTTTAGTATATTTTAGGTAATTTAAGTAATTTCGTATATTTTTACCCTACATGTAAATACATATATGGTACAAATAAATACTCATAAATATTATTTAAGTTATTTTGTGATTTTTAATGTGAATATAATTGATCTCTATGGATAATTAATTATCGAAACTTGTTTTACGTGTTTTTGATAAATAATAAGTTATATACATATAATTTAATATTATAATATTTTAGTATTTATTTTTCCTAAATCTAAACTCATGGGATAGCTTTTACTAATATTCCTAACTTGTAAAATTTGAACTCGATCGAATAATTTACGTAATCGTCCTAATTTTACAAACCATTTCCTAATTAACCAATTGTAAGTTGATCACCAATTTTTGTAAGACCTTATACCACTACCCTTACCACTCCTTGGAGCCACTATACCGCATGCCCCAATACCCCCACTTCCGCCATTGAATACCCTTAAGAGCCTTAACTAAAGCATCATCCTAACTCAGCTTGTTTAAGGAACTTCAAGGCACCATTATTTTGCGAGTTCCTAACTTAACAAGAATCCAAGAAACCAAGGAAAGGAAGAGTAGCAAGAGTATAAACTAAGAGCAAGAAGACACTTAGTTGAGATGCCATCCACCTTTCCTAAAACATAGTATAGTTTTCTTTATCTTTGTATAACTTTAGGGACTTCATGTATAAATTATTTCATTCCTTTTCTTGAAACGTTCCTAGTATATTAGGAGTCTTTTATGATAAGCAAGTGGTAGTTCTTAAAGTATCTTGTCATACATTAAGTTTTAGTAGATTCATTCATATTATCAAGTAAGGAGTAGATGCATACTTAGAAACAATGTAGAAAAAGACTTGTAACTTACGAGAATGTCAAAACAAAGCCAATAACCCTTTCTTTTTATGCTGGACATGAACCATAAAGCACCCCTAAGAATGTTTCCTTAACTTAACGGAAGACATTTAAGCTTGAAAATGAACCTATGGCTATACGATAGGTATATGAGATAATACCCAAGAAAATAATGTTCAAGGCCTTAAGAAATCCCCTTAAAACCCAGGGCTAAGTAATAAATAAATCTAGCATCACATGTTTTCCCTGATAACATGATAAACTAGAAGTAATAACAAGGGAAAAACAAGTGTTTAGCATCTTAGGTTAGTGTCTAGGTCAAAACTCAAGGAAATTAAGCCTAGGATGGGCCATAAGAACCCTAAACCTAACTACCCAAATCTAGAATTAAGGAAAAAGTAAACATAAGACCTTAATTTGTCAAGTTTTAAGTCTAAACATATAAGTTCAATTGGGAGAGTAAGCCTTAGTAAGCTTAAATGGCCTAAAAGACCTAAAACGAGCCCCAAACCTATAATCGAGCTAGAGTCTACGATTAGCAAATATAAGAATGGTATAAGAATAAAAAAAGACCCAAGGAAGTCTACTATAGGTTCCTTAAGCCCACTAATGTCTAATAGGCCCATTATAAGAGTCGAGCTCTTTTATGGCTCAAAAGCTCGCTCAAAAGCTCACTAAAAAGCTTATAGAACAAGATATAGAATTGAAGTAAAAAATAATGAAGAAGAAACCAATCATATGGGAATGTAAACAAACTTAAAAGCAATTAAGTTCACAAAATGGATAAAACATGATAATGCAAACAAACCCAAAAGGAAGCCTACTTAGGAGATGCACTATTGTTCAAACCTATACCAAAAAATGTAGGCCTTACCTTCCAAATTTGACGACACCACATGAAAGTACATGCAAAAATTATGAAAATTGATTATAAGAATCGAATTTAAAATGAGAATATAAGGACAAGTAGTAAAATTGAAGGATATAACTTTACTAAGCTCACTAGGATGCCACCATAAAGTAGCAAATTCTTATTTTGCCTCATCTACTTGTTCAGGAGACACTAATTTCAGGGACAATTTGCCATCGCGCTACTACAATTTGCTACTAGACTACTACGATTAGCAGTTATGGCTAAGTGAGTGACTTCAAATACTCCATGTTTGGTTTTGCTTGTAGTTTGTAACACTAATTTGTATTTATGAAAAATGGTTGCATACATGGTATGGGATTGCATGTGTGATGATATTTAACTATTGAATTACCTAATGATGCTATAAGGATTAAGAATGCTTGCATGATAAATATTTATATAATCGTTGGCACGTAATCATATTGTTTGATCACCTGAATAAATAAACTTAATACTTAGTTGACTTATAATTAAAATGGATCATATATGGCATGGCATTGCATTATACTTATACCAACTGATACCTCATGTGGAAGGTTGTAAGGGGCTCACAGGAGCTTAGTTTAAGCATACAATAGTACCATATTTATTAAGTCCCTATCCTGATCTACGGCTTTGCTAAGTGCTAAGAGACGTTAACTATATGGCTAAGGGTTGTATCTTATGACTTCCGCTTAAGAGTGTGATGTAAATTGTGGGGGCTACCACATCGATAGACTTGGAAATTTTCTAGCCTTGAAAAGGAAACATTTTTCATCAAGTAAAGTATAGTTATTTGTATTTTTATATCTATGTTAAGTGTACTTATAGCACATTAGTTCATGTATGGATAAAAACTCAAGTGCTAAAACTCGGTTGATGGTTTGTGTTGGTTAATAATCTCCAATCCTAACTATAGAATGCATAATTTTTTGTTGTATGTGGTTCCTAAGCCATTGTATATATTTATATGGCATATTATTTGCCACATGCATTCATATGCTTGTTAATTATATTGCTTAAAAGGAATGGTTGGAGGGATTAGCTCACTAAGCATAAGCTTACACTCTCTTAGATTTTTTTTTTATTGTAGGGCCACCTTTTCATTGTATTGAGCCACAGAATGCCTAAGGTTAGTCTTGAGCTTGAGAGGGATTATAGGAAGGCTAGAGAGAAGGAGTAGACTGCTAGGGTTTATAGCTAAAACTTTACTTTCTTTATTGACTTATGTTTTTAGACTAGTTGTAGCTCATTAGACTACTTGATTTATTCTGTTACTATTTTGGGGATGCAATGTCCCATAGACTTGATTTATGATAGCAAATTTAAATGAATGATAGTATTATCCATTTTTCTATGGTATCACTTGTTTGATTGACCTAGAAGTAACCTAGTATGTCGTATGAAAGGGTGATGGTTAATAAGTAGGTTAATCATTGACCTTTGTACGGTATACAGTAATTTGTTGTAACAAAGGTACTAGTCGTGTCATGTCAATATTACTATTATTTTATTTCATTTTTAAGATCCATACCCATGGGGTCCCTTTATCTAATATTCTTAGCCCAACTTAAAGTTCTAGCTCAATTGGGTTATTTTCACAAACACCTAAATCTATCAACCATTACTACTTTCCCAAATCCTTTAAAGCTAGATACTCAAGATCTATTCACTAGAATACGGTTACCATTCACTTGACTTGATAGCTTCCATGATTGCATTAAATCGAAGTGCTATATCCTAATTGCATATTTTGTAGGGTCTCACATATGTCCTATTATTTTGCCATGGACCAACAAATTGTAGGACATAGAAGTTAATAAAATTCATTACCCAATAAATCAAAATTCTAGAAAAGGCCATTTTGCTCATGACTCCTAAAAATTTCGACTTTAACCTATCATAAACTTTTAGCATAATTGTCAAAACGTAAGAACTAGTGTTTCCTTTTGTTTTAGTTTTAAGTAGTAAAAGCCCTTGTAACTCAATATTACACTATTTTAAATCAACTATCCTCATATAAATATTCTCCATTGGCACATCCTTCTTACCTATGAAAGTGTTTCAATATATCATATTCTAATCCGAAAGTTCTCAAAATATTTTAATTATATTTAATAACATACATACACTTTTTTGTCAGAATAGTTATACATACATTTAATTTGTGAAAAATGAATATTTACCAATAGTTTTTTTTTTGTAATACTACTTAATGGCATAAAAAGCACAAAAATATCATCTATGGCAAACAACAAACCAAAACTAATAAGTTGCTTGGGACATGTGTAACACTCCGATAACAGTTAATTGATAAAACATTCAAAGTTTGATATAAACTAGTAATATGTTTGGCTAAAAACAAAGGAACATGGTTCACAAAATAGAATTGAGTTGAAGATTGTAGTTCGCGCTTAGCTTAGCAATTTGCTTCATAGTCCACCTTAAAGAGAATAAAATAATCAAAGCAATTAATCAATTGTTTACCAACTTACAAAACAAGATGACAAAGATTACTATTCCACATTAGGATTTCTAAGCCATTTGACTGCTTGCTGGGAAATAGTTTCACATGCTATCCTTTGATACTTTATGCATAAACCATTTGCAATCCTTCCTTAATTGCTAGAAATTTAGCTTATAGAAGGGATAAACATGTCAATTGCTTATGTATTCTACATAAGATTATCCTTTCATGGTTATGGCATATAACTCTAATTCAAGCCATACTTCCATCCTCTACTACAATGCCATCACAATTTAACTTCACCCATCCTCCAGATAGGGCCACCCATTTCTATGCATTTTGTTGGCATGCATCTTCTCTTTTCTATAGAAGGCTCACCATTCATTAGCTTCAACCCAAATGTGCTCAATACAATTCCCATTGGTTTGGTCAAGTTTAAAAATTCATGTATTTCTCTCTCTCCAGATATCTTTTAGTGCAAAACAAAATTCTAACCTGTCTTGGCTTTGGCAAATCTATTAGACACCTCTAGTTAGTTTTGCAATTTTTTTCGAATCCACACTTTGAGATCATTAAAAGTATATTCTACATTTCTTAATTGTATTCCCACAGCACTCCATAACTGTTAACTCCATCCATAGTTCAAAAAGACATTTTGAGTTGTTTCCTTACTTCCATTACATAATGGACAAGTATTGTCCAAGTGTAATCCCTTCTTTTGCAAATTTGCTTTAGTAGCAAGACCATTATAGAGGATACCCCAGACCATTAATTGAACACATGGGTTAATTTGAAGCTTCCATACTCAATCTCATTTTTCTCCTCCCCCCGAGCATCTCCCTTTGTAGAAATACCTTATAGGCGCATTTGGCTAATAATTCTCGATCAACCTTAAAAGGCTACCTCTTAACATCTTCTACCTCTTCATTGGGATTAAGGAGTAAAGTTCCTAATCTTCCTTTAATAGCATCATCTAGGGGATATCCAATGATATTTTCATTCCAACCATCTTCATTATCCCATACTTGGCTGAGTAATAGAGCATCATCATATTTATTAAGTGGCTTGAGGAGCCAGTTGCTTGCTTTCCCTCCATCTAATCGGTTTTCTATCTAGAATCTAGTTGTCTTACCCCTTTTCAATTTGACATGCACCTTCCCATGCAAACATTCAATGGCTCTGTTTAGCTCCTTATAAAATTGAGAGCTACACTTGATTCTATGTCTTCACTAATCAATTCTATATTTTAGGCTATGAGGGAAGTTTAGAGGAGTTTTTTCCTTTTCAGCTACCATGCAAGCTTAATAAAATTTGCTTTATTCCTTCTCTTAATATCTAGGATTCCTAAACCTCTAAGATCCTTTGGTTTCTTTAATTTATCTCATCTAATTCAATGCATCTTCTTTACCTCTCGAAAGGATCCTTAAATAAAATCCCAATGTATTTTTTCAATCTTCTATGTAAAATTTGTCAAAAATGGAATCACTTGTAAGTAGTAACCAAAAATGCTTTCCAGAGCAGAAGTTTCTAATAATCTTCATCTTATCATGCTCAATAGCCTTGCCTTCCAGCTAGAAAGCTTCCTTCTTGAATTCTCCAGAATAAAATTCAAATATTCATTAGTAATCTTTCCTCTTGCTTTAATAGGTATGCCTAAATATTTACCAATATTTATATTTAGCCTCAAGAAAAAAATATTGGAAATTTGTGTTTTTACTACTGCACTTGTGTTTCTTAAGAACAAGAGACATGACTTCTCACAATTAACCCATAGTCTAGATAATTAGCAAAACTCATTCATAGTCTTCATTCTCATCAAAGTTTTATCTTTAGTTACTACTCCCATAAGAAGAATATCATTTCAAAAAACAAGTGAAATAATTCTACTGTTAAACGTCTTAGATGAAGAGGCTTCCATTGATTCATTGTTACCCCTATATGAATCATTCTACTAAGGAATTCCATAATTATAATAAACAGATATAGAGACAGTAGGTTTCCTTATCAAACTACCCTGCTAGTTGGAAAAGAGTTAAGCATAGCTCCACTAAATACAAGCTGATAGTCGACAATAGCTAAATAAGAGCTAATGAGGTTCACTTATGAAGAAGAAAAATTTAGGGACATTAGACATTGATGAATGGAATCCTACTTTAACTTGTCATAAGCTTTCTCTAAATCAAGTTTCACAACCATCCAATTTTTCCTTCCTCTCTTCTTTTCAAAGGAGTGCAAGATCTCTAAGAAGAATATAATATTATCTTTTGCAGCTCGAACCGATATAAATCTTGATTGCTTCAAGTTAATAAGATCATTAAGAAAAGGTCTAAGCCCATTTACCAAACATTTACTTACTATTTTGTACATCGTAGTACAAAGACTTATTGATCGAAAGTTTTTAACCTTATTTGCACCAATAACTTGGGATAAGAAAAATTAAGGTCTGGTTAAGCTTAGGAGGCATCTTCCTTGATCGCAAATATCACCAATTGTGTGGCATACTGTCCGTCTTACTACATTTTAACATTACTTGAAGAATTTAGCATGGAGGCCATCCATTCTAGGAGATTTGTTATTTCATATTGACCCTAAAGCACTCCTAATTTCATCCTTAAGCCAAGGTTTCTATAGATTGTTTTTCTTATCCTCCAAAAGCACTCTTTGACTAGTAAATGATCACAACATAGATATTAGCATGGAATGTCTCTTTGATGTATACAACTTCTGAAAGAAAGATGAGAAAATGTGAAATACTCCCACCTTATCAATTATCTAGTTTCCTATAGAGTCATAGACACAACAAATTCTTGCCTTGGACCTCCTTGCAACTACATTGGCATGAAAGAATCAAGTGTTCCTCTCTCCATTCAAAATCTAATTTGTCGGAGCTTTAGCTACCCATAATTTCTCATCCTGCTTAGAAATCTAATATAATTCCTTTAGCAAGTATTGCTCCTTATTAATGAAATTTTATGTGAATAGAGCCTTGCAGACCTTATTTAATTGTTTAATAGTTTGTTTTCTCTTAACATGAATGATACTAAAAATTTCCTTATTCCAACATTTAAGGGATTCAACAAAGTCAAGATGATCTCTCATATAGTTAAGAGCGACCAAGCCTAATTTGCAGCTAAAAAGGGCTTAAAATTTGGATGTTCTAGCCACATAAATTGGCATCGAAAAGGTCTTAAATATTTAGGCCTTACCCTAAAACCAAGCTTCATATTAAGGAGAATAGAAAGGTGGTTCAACTAAGAGGAAAGATGAAAAATTTTAGCCTTTGGGAATAGTCTTTTCCACTCATAATTTGCCCAAGCCCTATCTAGATGCATTTGGATCAAATCCCTCAAGGACTTTGTCCTGTTTAACTAAGTGAACCTTGGACCAACAAAACCTAAATAAGCTATACCGTAATCATTCATACATTTTTGGTAGGCCATCGCCTTATTCTGACTTAACTCAACTCTACCCTACTTTTCTTCCTTATACAAGATCTCATTAAAATCTCCTAGCATTACTTATGGCTCATTTATTCTATTAGCCCATTCTCAAAGTTCATCCCATAGCAAGCAGCAAATATCCCCATTGGCACTCACATAGATGGTAGATAAATGTTAAGAATGAGAGTAATTACATACTTGAACCTCCATAAGGATTTACTGACAAGACATGTGCCTAGCATAGATAGCAGCCACTTTAATATTCCATAGGACAATGATTCCACCACTAAATCCTTTAGCCTTTAAGTACAACATCCTATTAAACCCTAAATACTCCTTCAGATCACTTGTTGCTTGGCAGTCCCTCCTTATTTCAATAATTATGACAATTTGTAGGTCATATTTGTAAACCATATCTTTTATTGTTCTCTTTTTACACTTAAAATTCATGCTACAATCATTCTAAGCTAAAGCTTTAAAAGGGTTCTGATGCATGTTGGTTGATAATATGTCCACATGCTCTATCATGATCATTGAGGTTGTTATTCGACACTACCTAACCATCGCATAAATTTGTTGAAAATGATCATTGGTGATTTTCCAACGATAAGGCCAAAAAAATGTGTACTAAAATGCCATTTGCATCTAATATACAGTTATTGAGATTGAGTACTCTTTCTCCTCCATCATTGATAGGGTAAAGGATATTCTTTACACATTTATCAAAATTTCTACATTTAACAGTACCTTCTCCTTTGCCAATTTGCATGAACATTTCATTATGTTTGAAATATCCCTCCCAAGAAATGTAGCTTAGATCATTGGCATCTTTACAATCAACATGCTCTCCACCTTGACCCTTACTACTAAGATTATCAAACCTACGATTCTACTTAGAATGGCTAAAGGATTTGTAGAATCGAAATGTAAAATCAAAATATAGAAACATAAATTTATAATACCTATGTAAAATAGTTTTAAAAAAATTATAAATATGCTTATAATAGTTATAAAAAACTTGAAATATATCATAAAAATAAAGAAATTAACTTTTTTTTTTCTATAAATAAATTTTTAATTTATAATCTAACATTCTTAAAAAAAGAATTTGTAAAGTAGAAACTAATTTTTTTCTATTATTTTATTTGATAAAAGTGATAAATTGAAGAGAATGAAATGTTTTAATTCATTTTGCGTTATTAATGTTATAAACTTAATAAATTATTTTTATTATAAACATTTCTATTAGAGTTGGTACCTCAATGAAAGTTATGAATATTAAATAAGGGATTAAGAGAGTGAGAAAGAGGAAAAAAGTTAGAATAGAATAGGGGAGATGATTTAATGCGTTAATAGTTCATGGGATAATAGAAGCTTAGTGTGTGTGTGTATTAATTTTTGGTTAATTCAATTAATATATGTAAAATTGGTAAACTCGATTGTAAATTTAAGTCTTACTTAGTTTGATATGTAAAATAGGTTTAAAACATAAAATTCTATAAGAAAATAATTTTATACACGAGTTATCTAGTAAAGCCTCCTAAGATCATAAATTTGAATAATTACATAGATAGAATCATGATTTAGATAACTATAATTTCCACTGTATGCTCTTGATTGAATATCCCTTCTCTCCGCAAGGATGGTCTCAAGAGAACTTGGGTACATAGTCTATTTTCCACTAAATTTGAGACACTATAATGCTTTGAACTTCTACTGCCACCTTCTATGAAAACCATTCCATCTTGACTTCCCAAAGTCTCATATTTGAATGAAGGGTTGGTTTGGGAGAGTCGTTGTGTAAAAATAGGAGTGAAATCTCCAACATGCGTAACATTATTCCTCGCTAGCTGTTTGAAAAACATCACAGAATTTTCCTATCTTTCTTTAGCTAGAGGATTCGATTTTGTAAGGAATATACTCGTCTTTCCTTTTTTCTCCTTTTTATCCACGGTAGTTGTATCTTTTGGAATACCAAATACTGTCATATCTCTTAAGGATGTGTTTTCTTGTTGTGTCTTTTCAACTTCTAACTTTCTTCCCTACCCTCAAATTGATTATTTCGAACATGGGAAATGGGACCTTTTCCCTTAATGGTACTCCCATGATATTATTTGTGTACTTAGCTCCTCTTCTTTTTTTGCATAGACTTCTTATATTATACTTTTATCCAATCTTTGTACTTTGCATTAACACGTGTCTTCCTCTACAATCTCATTAACTCCCCCCTTATCAATCTCATTCCCCCTCTTGACTTCTTCAATATGATCCTCTGTAAAAGATCACTCATAATTGTCTAAATTCTAAGTTTTGTTTTCCAACTGACGTTCGTGGGTTGTTAAATGCTTCATTTTCGCCCTCAAAACTTCATTAATCAGCATGCAATCATTTTTTTACTCAATATTTCTATTGGTCGCCCCATTGTCACGCACCAACAACACCCCCCACCCCCCACAACAATCTTATCAATATTTGCTTTCCGTAAAGTCTCTTTTGGTAATGACTCTTTTTGACTTGGTAATAACAATTGTCAAAGCATTACTTTTCTCCCTATCTATTTTACTTCGGAAGTAAGTGGCTGGTTAGTAAATAAATGGTCTTCCAGCACTATATTGAAAGGAATTTAAAACAATGAAGCTATTTTGTGAATGAGAGATTCCCATTTCTTAAAGTTTATGCATATAAATTAGGGTTGTTAAAAAAACCACGAACTGTGAATCGAATCATAAACCAAAAAATTTTTTTTTTTAAATGGTTCAATTCATGGTTTGGTTTAGACTATTCTAAACCAAATTGAATTGGTTGGTTAAAAAAATTACACAATTGTTTTATGCTTTTTATATTTTTTTATAAATCTTCAAAGATTTTATTAAATTTTTCATATCTTTTCTCTCTTTGTCTTGTTTTTGGCTCAATTATTAAGATTAAGTTGAATGAACTTCATTTCAAATGTCTTTTTCTTATATGTTTTTAAATTAAGAATTTGATATTTAATGGTCTTTATATGTCTCTCATTTCTTTTCTAATCTTTGGTGTATCTTTTTTATCTTCTTTGTGTCGCTTTTAAATGGGTAACTCTGCTTTGTTGTTGTTCGTCAGAATAGAGTATCTTATACTTGTCCAATCGAGTTGGGTTTGTTAAATCTTATGTAACTTTTTACAAAGTATATATGATAAATGTATGAGAAATTAATTAAAAATATATGATAATTTAATAGAAAGAAAAATATGTTACTTGAGATACAAATGGTTATCGAAACTTTCCATAAACGGTTAAAATCGTAAACCACGAATCGAATCAAACCGAACTGATTTTAATTAGGTTCGAAAAATTTATAAACCAAACTATATAGTAAGGTTTGACTACAAAAAAGTATAAAAAAAAAAAATCAAACTATATTATTAGGTTCGTTTTGGTAGAAGAGGCGAATTGTAACAAACCAAATCTTGCCCATCCCTATGAATTAAAATTATACTAAGAAGCTCACAACATGAAGATGATTTTATGAAGAGCTCAATAATATTTATAGTCTTTACATTCCAATTTAGTTGATAATAGGTCTAGCCATTACATTTAGTTCAATTCTGGGTTTTCAACATAAATGAAGAGTTTTTCCACTTTTGGAGTGCCATTTGGTGTGACATTTTTAAATTAACAAAGCAGTGTTGAGGATTATATTGTCTACTTCTCTATAAGCTTTGCTTTTATGATAAAACCAAAAACCTAACTTGACCAAAACTATGCTACAGTTTGCTATATTTTACTAAGGTAATTAATTTAGAAGACATATTTTCCAATGAAATAGTGTGCACGCAGGCTTATGAAATTATCTATAAGCACATGAACACAAACGCCTAAAGAAGCAAATAATCATACGATAAACCATATGAATGGGTCACATATTGTACGTGCACTTTGATGACACTTGACCTAAGAGTCTCAACCGCAATTCCACCTTGTAATTATACACTACAAGGATATATTTTACTTACCAACTTTTGTTTCTAGTTGATTTTTTTTTTTCCTTTTTCATTTCATGATATACATTTTCAAAAATAAGTCAAAATGGTAATTGTTCAATTCCATTAGAAGAGATATTAACATTATTGACATTGTGTTCAGATAATGTCATTTGTCATCAATATGGTATACACATCAAATTTTTCGGTAAAGATCTTTTCAAATAGCCAAAAAGACATCATATGGATGGCACACGGACAGCATTTAAATGTCACGTTAGCATCTCCAACAGCTCTTTCAGTGGAAATGGTCGGATATTCTTTTTCAGCACACGATTAAAAACTTTAGGTTTTATAAAGCAAAGAATGTTAAAAAAAAATAAAATAAAAAGATGATATAGAAATTTCATAAGTAGTTATCCCCATTTTTACCTTTTAAAATTAAATTCATGTTGATTTTCAATTTTAGCTTATTGTTTGTTAGTTCTTACCGATAGTCGATTAATGTTTATATGTATTGGGCCTACAAAATAACACACAGTAAGGAGGTGTCATGAGGTTGTTTGGTGTAATTACTCCAATACTTAAGTTACAAGTGAGCTCTTGTGAGTATCGAATACATGTAGGTAATACACATACTTAGAATGTAGACTGCATAGAAAAGGTTATCATTAGGCAGTTGCATGTTATTTATAGTGGAGTCGAGCCAAGCCGAGCTGACAATTGGAAATCAGTTGAAGGGGAGAGATATTCTCCTAAAAGTGTGGAGAGTAGAGCTATCATGCTTCATACTTGACGTATCCCTGATATTCAGGATGTGGTCGTTTTATCTTTATCTTGTGGATCATAGCCATTGTAGCGCTTCATAGGCCTGGTGAGACAAGCAAGGCATGGTCGAAGTCTATGCTTCAAGGGATTCCCCTCGGCATTCGTGATGACCAGGTGGACGTAGGGCCTTTGGACATGGCTCTGCCTGCTCTTACCCTTATCTATTCATTCGAGCTCATCATCGTAGGTGATGAAGGCGCCGAAGCGAAGGGGTTCGACGTACAAGTGCTTTCTCCTCGAATGGCGGAAGAGGGGAGAGGCTGTAGAGGGGGTTAGCCCTCTTCTAGCTTCAAGCCAGAAGCGCATGGCTCTCAAGACATCTAGAAAGCCAGGTCTAAGGAAGTAGAATGAGTAGCCCCTGACTCATCCCTACCAAATTGTTGATGACGTGAGGGATGTGTTTTCAAACATCTTCAACAATTTTAGGAAGATGGGGTTAGGGTCGAGCTCATTCCTAAAAGCGCCATATATTTCTCAAGATGAGGCACTAAAGAGGAGGGCCCTCGAGTCTAAAATGAAGAAGGCCCGGGGGAAGATCCTAAAGCAGAAGTGGGAGGTTCGTGTTGGCAATTTGACATTGAGGTATGCTAATGGGTTGCTCTAGAGAGGATCACCCATGAAGGTAGGGATGACCCTATACAGACTGCGGGCTACTTGAGTATGCTAATGCAACAAGTAAGTCTTCGTTGCTCTTGTGGTGTTGTACTTTAGTATCTTGTATTAATTGTGGGTTTGGTTTCCATCTTATAGTACCACAGCCAGGTGCTATTTCAATTGAGCAAGTCTGATGCCGCCTACAAAGAGGTAACAAGTTTGTGGGAAGAGTTGCATCAGTAGAAGAAGTGTTTGCAAGAAGCAAAGATTTCTACTAAGAGGTACTTAAGAAAATTTGCCCAAGCGCCTACATTGCTCTATTATGTAGGTAATAGGGCTTCAGGCACGGCTTAAGGATGTAGAGTGGGAGAAGGATACAGTCGAGAAGGCAGCCTAGAAGGTTGATGACCTAAAGGCTCTACTAAAGAATGAGAAGAAGACAAAGGCTCATCTCTCTCAGAGGTTAGTTGAAGAGGGTAAAGCCAAGGTCGAACTCGAAAGGGAGAATGCCGAACTGAAGGCTTCCATGGCCAGGCTGCAAACCGAGCTAACAATGAAGGCCTCCAAGTGTGAAGGCGTTAAGGCCACTTTATTGGAGCTAGCTAGTTTAAGAGCGGTTTAGAGCAGCAGGTTAGGGAGTTATGGGATAGAGTTTTGGAGATGGAAGACATCATCTCCGAGATAAAGAGTGAGAAGGTCCTCACTGATGTTGCTGCTAAGAACGTGATCACTGACTACCGAAAGACCGAGGAGTAATTAGAAGAGCTGGAGGACATGTCCACTGACTCCACCCGCTACACTTGGAAGGAAGTTCTCTCTCATTATCCTAACTTAGACTTAAGCTTCCTAGACTTTTTGGATTCCCTAACATTTATTGAGAAGAGGGAAGCCTTGGCACGGGAGAAAGAGTTCGCTCAACTAGCTAACAATGATGCAGGCATACCACTTGCTAGTAAGGCAAGGCATGATGCTTTTACATCTACCTCTACCTTAGCAGCCCAAAAGGAGGCTACCCCAAAAGCTATCCTTATGGGAGATCCGTTTATGGGGGATCCATTTGCCGCTCCTAGTTCATATCCCTCAGGCCCCGTTCCAACTCAAGGCCTGCTGTCTGAAGTGCCTACAAATCTACGCTTTGAACAGATAAATACTTTGGATTTTTTTGAATTACCAGAGTTAGCTGATCTTTAAACATAGCAAGGTTCTGTTTTCTTCTCTTTTTTCTTTTTAAATTAATGTAATTAGGGTCGAGATGTCGACCTTTACTTTATACTATAACAATCGTAGAATAAGTAGATGAATTTTTTTTTAATGTCCTCTCCTGTTCTCTATTACTCTATCCAAGGGCAATTGACCCTTGTTAAAGTCCTGTTAGGGGAGTTCCTCTGCATAGGGGGTGTTTACCTTTGTTGAGGTTACCCTAAGAGGATTAGGTCGGTGGTGTTTTAACTTACCCAGTGTGTGGGAATTCCTCTATGCAAGGGATGTTTCCCTTCACCAAAGTTACCTAAGGGGGTTAGGTCGGTGGTGTTTCAACCTGCCCGGTTTATGGGAGTTCTTCTATGTAAGGAGTATTTCCCCTTACCAAGGTTACTCTAAGAGGGTTAGGTCATTGGTGTTCCGACCTGCCTAGTTGGGGGGTTCCTTAGTGCAAAGGGTGTTTACCTTTGTCGAGGTTACCCTGAGGGGGTTAGGTCGATTACGTTTCGACTTGCCTAGGTAAGTATTCATGTACCTTTTTCAAAAGCTCTTAAGGCAACAAAAACAAAAGGAGATAGAGAGAGAAGTATGCAATCAATTGAGAACTTTTGTTTTGACACAATCAAAAGAAAAATTGTACATGATGAATTTCTAATCAAAATAGAGATGTAGATTATCGGCGTTCCATGTGCATGGGATAAGCTCGCAATCTAATCTTTCCAGCCTGTATGCTCCATTATCCAGTCTCTCCTTGACTTTGACCAGGTCTTCCTAATTGGCGGCCAGCTTGCCCTGCCCTTTATGTGAATTAGTAGCTTTTAATTTTCGATACACTAGGTCATCAACCTTGAATTCCTTATGTCGGAACTTCTGATCATAATACTGGGTGGCCCGGTGTTGATATGCAGTAACCCAAGCAGCAGGAAGGTCTTTGATTTTCTCGATTGTATCGACGTTTACCTGTAGCAATGAGTTACTCAGGGTTGCATCGAAACTTTGGGTTCGAATACTAGGGAGATCAAGTTCGATAGGGAGGACTGCTTCCAACCCGAAAGCAAAAAAAAAAGGGGTCTCGCCCGTTGAAGTGCGACGTATGGTCCTATACCCCCATAAGATATTAGGCAACTTGTTGGTCTATGCACCGAAAGATCGGTCTACGTGCTTCTTCAAGCTGTCTAAAATGACCCAATCGGTCGCCTCCACCTGTCCATTTGATTGGGGGTGAGTAACCGAGGTGAAGTGTAGGGTGATGTGGTGCTTGGCATAAAACTCCCTGAACTTGGGGTTGTTGAATTATCGGTAGTTGTCCATGATTAGTGCGTGGGGAACTTCAACTAGGAGAGAATGTTATTTTTATCAAAAGACTCTACACTCCTCTCTGTGATTGGCCACAGCTTTAGCTTCTACCCACTTCGTGAAGTTGTCTACGATGACAATTATGAATCGCCATCTTCTTGATGCTTTCAGGAAGGCACCGAGGATATCGGTCCCCTATTGTGTGAACAGCCATGTGCTTGTTAGGGATTAGAGGGTGGTGTTGGGCATGTGATTGATTGGGGCATGTTTTAGTACTGCAAGCACTTTTGGGTTATGGCTTTTGTGTTTTGCCTCACGATAAGTTAGTAATATCTGAGTCATAGTGCCCGAAGGTACAGGGCTTAAGACTGAATATGATTGTTGCACACTCCAACGTGCAACTCTTCCATGATATGTAGCCTTTCTCCTTCTCAGAGACACCATAGTAGGAGGAGGCTGATTCCCCTGTAATATAGGATGCCGTCAATCAACGTGTAATTAGTAGCATGGTATCGAAGCTTCTTCGATTCCCTCCTATCTTTGGTACCATACCCTCCTCTAAATAGCTCTAGATAGGATCTATCTAGCTCGACTCGGGTGCTACCATGGTCAGTCTAAAATTTTAGCTGAACTTAGAGCTATGCTTTTTTTCGGCAATTACTCTGTGAAAATCTTACTGTCCTTCATCTCAGGCTTCCGTATGCCAGTAGAGGCCAGCTTAGATAGCCAATTTACCGTGGAATTTTCCAGCCAAGGGATCTTCATGATGTCCCAAGAAGGGAACTCTATTAGGAGGCTCTTCACTTTCTCAAGGTAACTTGCCATAGTGTTGTCTTTGGCTTCATATTTGCCTTAGACTTGCTGGATGACTAACATGGAGTCTGAGAAGATTTATAACTGCTTCGTACCGATGTCCTTAGCTAGTTTGAGACTAACGATGAGCACCTCATATTAGGATTCGTTGTTATTAGAATCAAATCCGAACTTAAGGGGGTAACAAATGGTGACCCGATGTGAGCTGATTAAAACTAAGCCCACGCTTCTACCCCTTGAGGTGGAGGAGCTGTTGACGTGGAGAGTCCATATCGGTTTGTTACCGTCGAGTGGTGCTTCATCGTCTCCTGTGTATTCTACTACGAAGTTGGCCAACACCTATGCCTTGTGGGCCGTTCGTGGTTAAACTAGATTTTGTATGCGCTTAACTCTATTACGTACTTCATCATCTGTCCAGATGCATCAGGTTTCTAATGCATCAAGCTTCTACAACAACGTACGTAGTGGTTGATCCGTAAGTACGATCACTTAATGCGCTTACAAGTAGGGCTTCAGTCGTCGAACAGTGATGATGATAGCTAGGACAAATTTTTTTTACTTGGGTATACTTGACCTCAAGCCCATGAAATATGTGGCTGATGTAATATACTAGCATGTGTTCTCTTCCTTCCGCTCTGGTTAGTACTTAGGAGAGTGCTGGTCACTTACGGCTAGGTACAAGAATAAGTCCTCCCCTGGGATAGGCTTGGAGTAGACCAATAGATGGGCAAGGAAGTCTTGGAGCTATTGGAAAGCGGTGGCGCACTCCTGAGTCCATTTAAAACCCTTAGGATTTTTTAGGATTTTGAAGAACTCGGCGCATCTATTAGCGCTCTTTGAAATGAATCTGCTCAGGGCAGCCACCATGCTAGTAAGCTTTTGTACGTCTCGGACTAAAGTTAGGGGCTTCATTCCCCTGATGGCCATGATTTTCTTGGGGTTAGCCTCAATACCTCTCTAGGTGACCAGAAATCCTAGGAACTTGCTAGAGCCATCACTAAAAACGCACTTTTGGGGGTTTAGCTTCATATTGTATGTGCGGATTTGGTCGAAGGCTTCTTAGAGATCCTTGACATGATCGACCGGCTTCTAGCTCTTGATAATCATGTCATCGACATATACATCTATATTACACCCAATCTAGGGCTTAAACAATTTTATCACCATTCGTTGGTATGTAGCTTCGGTGTTTTTCAATCCAAATGGTATCATTGTATAGCAGTATGTGCCATAATCGGTGACAAAGGAGGTATGGACTTCATCCTTCAAGTCTATTTTGATCTAATTGTATCCCGATAAAGCATCCCTAAAGCTTAGGAGGGTGTATCCTGACGTAGAATTGACAAGCTGGTCTATTCTAGGTAGGGGGAAACAATCTTTAGGGTAGGCTTTGTTGAGATCGGTATAATCGGCACACACACACCACTTTCCATTCTTCTTCTTAACTAGTACCATGTATACTAGCCACATTAAGTACTTTTCCTCCCTTACAAAGCCGGCTTTAAGTAACTTCTGTACTTACTCCTCGATTGTGGCCTATCTTTCTAGGGCAAAATGACTCTTTTTTTATTTGAAAGGTCGCGCTGTAGTGTCGATGTTGAGGCTGTAAGTCACCAGGTTAAGGGAAATTCCAAGCATGTCCAACACTGATTAAGCAAACCTATTAGAATTTGCCCGCAAGAGGGCAATGATTTCATCCTTCACTTCGACTAGGGTCTCAATCCCAACTTTGGTGGTTTGGTCGGGAGAAGCGCTAATGTAGACATCTTCTGTTTTTTCTCCAGGTTTGCCCCTCTCGGTTGGCCTCTCCTACGGGCCTGTTTCTAGGGCGAAGACGCCATCACCTTTAGCCACCTTGACATACGGCTCTCATGAGAGCTTCTGATCACACTTGCATACTCTTAACCGGGTAGGCATTAGGAATTTAGCCTTCAAATGCAAGGAGGATGTGATCGTCCCAAATGTGTTTAGGCTTGGTCTTCCTAAGAGCGCATTATAAAGAGAGGGACAATCAATCACAACAAACTCTACAGGTCTTTATGCCATATGGTCGTCATCGCCAAGTTTCATGTCTAGTGTGATGATGCCCTTAGCTTAGACCGTGCTACTATTGAAGTTGATGAGATTGTGGTGGTACAACTTCATCTTTACTAGTAGCTTCTTCATCATCCTATCATATGTATGGAGGAAGAGTATGTCAGTGAAACTACTAATATCCACCATAATCTTCAAAACCTCAAATTTTGAGATCCTTACCCCAATCACGAAGGCATCTTAGTAAGGAGGATCAACCTTTTCAAGGTCAGCATTGGAGAAGGAGACGGAAGTGTCTAACTTTTGTCTCTTCTCCCTTATTGCCAGTACCTCTGATGGGGAGTTAACTGAGTTGCTTGTACTTGGTTGGCTCCCAAGGTGTAGTCCCCCATGATCATGTTTATGACCCCATTGGGGGTACGATTGTTGCAGCAGTTGTTATGCTGTCCAACACTGTCTTCGGTTGATCACCTTTGAGGTATCGTATCTCCATCATCATCCGAGCGATTGTCGCTCTTTCGATGGTCCACATATTCGTTGAAGAAGCTGTGTTGAATGGCATATTCAATGGTATTCTTCAATTGGAAGCACTCTTTGGTAATATGGCCATAGTCATCATGGAACTAATAGTATTTATTAAAGTTTTGATGGCTAGAGTTCTCCTACGTTTTGTGCAGCCTTTGGAGTAAGTTCCGGTGCTTCACTTCGAAATAAACCTATGCAATTAGCCTATTCAGGGGCGTATATTGGGTGTAGATGGAGGGCAGGGGCGAGTCGCGCTTGGCCGATAGTCGATTGAGGTCTATACGTATTGAGTTTGCAAAATAACACATAGTGAGGGGACGCTGGGGGGTTGTCCAACGTAGCCATTTCGATGGTTAAGTTAAAAGTGAGCTCTCGTACGCGTAGGTAATACGCATAGGTAATACGCAGATTTAGAATATAGAGTGTGTAGATAGGGTTACTGTTAGGCAGTGGCATGTTATTTATAGTGGAGTGAAGTTGGCAATTAAGGATCAGTTGAAAGGAAAAGATCTTCTCTTGAAAGTATAGGAGTGGAACTATCTGCTTAACGTGTCTCTAATATTTAGGACGTGATTGTTTTATCTTTATCTTGTAGATTATGGCCGCTACAGTGTTTCATGGGCTTGGACATTTCGACCCTAGGCCCAAGGCCTACCAAGACAAGTCTAAAGTGGCAAGACCTAGCAGATCTAATCAAGCTTGAAGAGTACATGCTCAAAGTGACATGTCAACATAGCTCATAAAAACTTATTCAAGAATACAAAACATTATTAAAGTTCGCAAAAACTTGTATTAATTAGTGTTGTTATTTCTTTTTCTATATTATCCAAATGAATAAATTATATTGGCACTCCTTAAAAGTTGAAGTGAAATAAAAATCTGCTAACTTCTCTTATTGTACTCTACTCCCCGTGACCAGCAACTCTGAAACACCTAATAAATTTTATATATTGAAAAATAGTCGTGGGCATGAAATATTTGCAACGAATTGTGTAGAAATTACCTGCACGTGAACGAAGTTCCAGGTGTCATTTTTGTGAAAGCTAATTGATATGCCTAGGAGAAATTCATGTCAGCCTCATACATATTCAATGCTTTGTGTATTTGATAATTACTCTTTATGATCACATGTACAATCTTAACAAGTTCCATAATTACATAAACATCTCTTAAAAAAATTCAATAAAACGCTCTATGTGCTAGAATGAAGTAAATGCACAGTTTTAAAAAAATAATAAAAAATTGTGACGGTTATATAATTTCAAAAGCTTTTAAAGTGGTATGTATAATTAATCCGCATAATTCTATCATCACGATAAAACTTTAAGATATTATCACTATGAACTTTGATTGAATTTATAATCTGAACTTTGATTTTATCAAATTTTGGTAGATTTTTTCATATCATCATTATTATTTGTGTCTAATCACCAAGTAAGATAAGAGGTATATCATATATGTATATGCAGTAGGTAGTAAATCAAACTTGACAAGCTGAAAGTTCATGTCAAAAATTGAACTTTTTAACCATAGTTTTAGTTTAGTTAATATTTGTAACATTACCCAAATTCAATAAGTTATAGAACTACTACAACCAAATATGGTGGGATGCTTCAAATTATCACATAACTTAAAACCCTACTATTATCAATTTAGTTTACTTTAATACTCCATATTATTGTAAGCTACATATAAGTCCCGGAAAAAGAAATGATAATGATTTATAAGACAATATAATAAATACCAAGTAAACACTACCAGGAAAATTTTAGCACAAGTGGATAAAAAGGGAAAAAGAAAGTTCATTTCTCACTATTAATTACTAAAACATTACAATGATCTTCTAGTCCTACTAATGATGTTGACTTATAGTTTTCATATGTAGCCTTAGCCGCAATCCAATCAACATGATTGAATTCAAGCACCGTCAATGAAACGTTTGTATATGTTTAAATTTCCTAGGGCAGTGAATGTTTTATGGTCACAGGATCAATATAATTTTTTTTTATCTAATTATGCCCCGCTATATCGAGAAAATAGTTGTGTTTGATAAAATTAACTTCTTGGCAAAACCAAGTCAAATAAATTAGAGTTTAGAGTTAGATATTGAGGAAGGAAAGAGACTTTATTGAACCACATTTCCACCGGAAAAAAGAAAAGAAAAGAAAAGAAAAGATTCTTTGCGTTTGCATGACATGCAAATACCAAATGATAATGCATGACTTTTAAAAAATTACCATCAATTTTTTTTTTCAATAATTACAATAAAAAAAAGATCTAAACTTGATTTATTCCCCTAAAAGATTAACCTCTATATATCACTAGGCTATAAGACCATTAATAAAACTATCATCTATTTGAAAAGTAGAAACATTGGGATTACTGGAGTCATATAACCGTATCGAATTCTTCTTGAGATGTGCTAGGCTAATTACTTCTAGTTGATCACCTAACCATAATAGACTCAATCCAATATTTTATCATCACAACCTGTTCTCAATTAAACCAAAATTGGCATCACAATAAATTACTACTTGGATATATAATTTTTTTAAACGATATCTAGTTTGTTTACTATTCTTGAAGTATCTAATTCTCCCTATCAAAAAATAAAAATTAGTTAACAATTTTACAAGTTTAAACTTTCATATAAAAAATTATGGTTATGAATATAAATTTCATCATAAATATTAATGTGTTATTCGATTTGCTATGTTATTTTATTTTGTCATTCTTCTTTATATGTATGAGTCAAATTCTAATGACCCAACCGTCGAATCATTTCAATGTATTTAATTTCATTAGACAACTTTCTTTTGCAAATCTTTCTCCACTGGCCATTTCAATTAACATGATCGTCTGGAGAACATCGTAAATGCAGGATCATTGTTGAAGTGAAGCTAAGTTAGGAACCAAGATCTAATGTTTCATTAATTGCTTATGAATGAATCTTGGGGATGTTGATTCTAAGACAGGACGTAACTTATTCTTTTGTTAAAAATGGACAAATTACTAACTACTATCTCATTTATGTTTATTCAATGAACTAATTGTGATACCTCATAGTTAGTTAGGTAGTACAAACGAATTATGAGAGACTGTAGTATTAATTTATAAAATCATGGTAATAAATATCTTATCAATACGAGGTTGCAAATTTTGAAACATATGATGAAAATGGGCCCATTAGTATTTGTTAACTTGATTATTCATTATTTTTTGTTTGAAGTATTACAAATAATATTAGAGTAGACTCTCTACCATTGGATGAACGATTTGAGTTTAGCTCCACTTTAAAGAAAAGATTCAAGGAGGGCGGGAAATGTTATTAGGATGTAACTCATGACCTGCTTATAAGATAACCGATATGTAGTGAATAGCTTGATCGTATACCCAAAAAAGGAAAAAGCTTTGGGTTCAATTGTAAGATATCATGACAAGGACCTCAATGAACTGTAGGAGGTTTTATAAGGCTGTGATAGTGAATATTTTATCAACACATGGTTATAGTTTTTAGATTAAATGGTTGAAATGGACCATTAATGTTTGTTAATTTGATTATTCATTAATTTTTGCCTGTAGCATTACACTAACGAATCAATCTTTAGAATTAATATACAACTGTAGTCATTGTTTAGGTCAATCCATTACATACCGTGATTCGTATTAACTAATAAAATGCTAAAATGGTGAAGAAAATTACACATTAAATGATAATTTCATCTAAAAAGATAATTATAAGTGTATATTCTATAAAAGACCTACTTGATAATGCATTTGAAGAGAATTTTGAAGCATTAGAAATTTTAAGTAGTCTAAAAATATTATTCCTAGGATTATCTTATTATCCATGCTCCTAAGGGTATTAATTAACAAGTTTAAAGAATAAACATTTCATTTTCTTAAAGTTGATTACAAAATTTATGAAAAAATAGATGTTTGAAGAGATGTAAAATTTTTTTATTTTTAGTCAATATAAAATGTCCCTTTTGACAAGGAAGAAGATTTTGACGTTACTCTTGTTTTATTTTTCCCTTTGGTGAAGTAGTACTTTGTATCGCTACTTGTGCTTTGTTTGTTGTTTAGTTCCAATGTCATACTTTGTTGCATGTGCTTCTAACTACTTTTTTAAACGAATTTTTTTATCCATCCTATGCTCAATAACACGTATCATGACATATTAATAAAATCATAGTGTCAATAGGTCTTTCTCCTCTCTTCTTACTATTACTAAGAATTTCATTAAAATCTTCCATCAATACTTATGGCATGGCTGACCCTGGCTATATTGATCCAAGATTTACTTGGACTAAAAAAAAAAAAAAATTATAGCTAACTTAGTCTAGATGAGACTAGATAGAGCTTAAGCAAATTAACGTTGGAGATAGGCCTTTCTAGAAGTTAAGGTTTTTCATCTAAAACAATCATAATCTAATTATTGTCTAATCTTGCTCAATACGAAACCTACTTCTAATCTTGGACCAAAAACTAAAAGACTCTTTAGATTTTTACCTTTGTGGTTTGACCACCTTGACTTCAAGGATTTCATTAGAAGCATATAGTCTTGGCCAAAATTCCATATTCCAAAGGATGCTAAAAAAACTTATTGGTAACCTTCGAAAATGGAATGGGGAAGTTTTTAGAATCATCCAAAAAAGGAAAATAGCTATTAAAAAAGCTTGAAGAAGTTAATAGAGCTATTTAGGCAAATCCCTTGCAAGCTCTTCAACATAGATAGAGCTTCTTGGACCAAGAGTTAAATAACATCCTTTCCAATGAGGAAATGCCTTGGCAGCCAAATCTAGATCGTCAGATCTTAGAGGGGTAAAGAAACACGAGATTCTTCTATGCTAGCACTATTGCAAGAAAAACTAAGGTGTGCATTGTTGGTCTGCTTAACGATTCAAATAAGTGGATTAAAAGTAAAAAGGAACTGAAAGAACTTATTAACAACTATTTTTGCAAGCTCTTTTAAAAAATTGCACAACTCTTGTATGTGCCCTCATTGGATAACTGGCTTAGGAGGACTCGCTGATGATCTGAAGAGGAGTTTAGATAGACCTATAAGTAATGTGAAAATCAAGAAAGTAGTCTAGAGTATTAGAAACCACAAGATGCATAGCATTGATGGTTTTCACATAAGTTTCTATAAGGAATGCTTGTATATAGTTAGGAGAACTATTTATGACACTATCAAAAGAATTGTGCATGAGTTGAGAATATCTAAGATTAACAAAAATTTCATTATTCTCATTCCAAAATTTGTTGGTGTTAATATACTAAAGGATTTTAGACCTATAAGCTTTTGCACCACTATATATAAAGTTGTGAGGAAAATCTTAATTAACTAAATCTAATCCCTCTTAAATGCTCTGAACAGTCTAGAGCAATCTGGTGATAGGTTAACTAGGGATAACATTATCGTCTTTTAAGAGCTCGTACACTCCTTACATAAAAATAAATGAAATAGATCATAGATGATTGTCAAATTAGACTTTCAAAAAGCTTTTGCTAAAGTTGAATGGAATTGTATGAGGCAAATTTCCCTAAACTTTCCTTAGAATTGGATAAACTGTAAGTTTCGCAACTAAGTGTTCAGGATTCAATTCGTAAAATTTAAGGTGGTTGGGTAAGTCATCTAATTGAGCTCAAATTTTACGACAAAGTTAGGAATATTAGTCAAAGTAATTCCGGGAGTTGGATATAGGAAAATAAATAATAAAATAACTAATTATTATAATATTGAATTATATGTATATTACCCTTTATTTCTTATAAATGAGTAAAGTGAGTTTCGATAATTAGCAAATCAATAGAAATAAATTATATGTATATTAAAAATCATAAAATACCTTAAATAATATTTAATAGTATTTATTTGTATCATATATGTATTTACATGTAGATAAAAATATGCTAAATTACTTAAAATATCTAAAATATGTTCAAATAATACTAATTAATTAAGGAAAATTTATAAAAAAATAAAGAAAAATCAAGAAAATTCATGGAAGTATAGAAATGTTAAAAAAAAGTGGTGTTTCATGTTAAAAATAAAAAAAGAAGGGAAATTAACCAATAAAAATAGGCTAAATAACAAGTGAAAAAGGAAGAGATAAAGAACACTTGGGAAGAAAAAAATGAAAGAAAAGTCTCAAACCTTACTATAAATGCAGTAAACACACGTCAAACTTCATTTTGGTCAGTTGAAAACCAAAAAAATCAAATAAATAAAATTGAGAGAGCTTAAGAAGAGAAGAGAGGATATTTTTACAAAAAAGAAAAAAAGAAAATAGTGTCAATTTAAGGCTTATAAAAAGAACCCACATCCGATAATCACTTAGAGAGGAATGGTTACCACCATCAAATAGTGGACCCTACGCTTGGAGCTATCAATAAGGGTGGAGCTATTATTGGTGCTTGAAAGCCCTCAATCAGTAAGTTTTGATTTTCTATCCAAATTTATTTAATTTCTTAAAACTATTAAATATGCATATAAAATTATGAAATTTGGTATTTTAGGATAATGTAAATTTAGATAATAATGTCGATTTAATGAATTTAGGTCTCAGGATATACCACTTTTAAGAAATGACTAAACTCAAGCTAATTTTTGAAGATTTTTTCTTAAATTTAAT